>SAYR01064303.1:16160-49077 GCA_004382745.1 Argopecten irradians irradians | reverse complement strand
GTCCAGGGTTTGAACCCCGATCAGGCCTTTATATTTTCTTCTCTCCTGTTACAAATATCATCTTAACTCACCTAAATATTATCTTTCTCCTCCAGTACATAGTCAGTTTAAGTGAGGTTGTCCCAGAGGTTGTGGGTGTTGGTGTCCTAGGAGTGGGAAGATCGTTGTTTATGATATGTGACCCAGCTATATTGGGTCATGTTATAGACCTTAACCAAGTCATGTAATTCTGTCCATCATATGGTCAATACAGAGGATTCCGCTTATTTGCATAGGTCATTTTCCAGAAGAAAATATGCAAATAACCGGAGTATTCGAATAGGCGGAGATGACATTTTGCACCTCCGTTTGACCCCACACATATGTATGTGAATAGGCAAATAGATATTGTTTCGTTTACTTGATAAATACCTAAATTATTTACACTTAAAACGAACCACAAGTTATTATTTTCGAAGTTGTAAATCGATTTTAATTGTTTAATAACAAAAAATATTCCAATATTAGATTCTTGTTTACGTTAGATCGACACGTGAATATTTGAGAAACAGCTAAACGATCGATATCAAATGCAATTAGATTCTACTAAACAGGATTGGATTTGTGACTACAATTCTAAACTTAAACAATAAACAAATTTACGTACATTTGCCTGGCAAAATGAACTTACGATCGTGATTAAACTTCAAAGTGCCGATCAACTAGTAGTGTTGCTTTTACACATGTGCATATGAATTCGAAAATGGCGGCAGGTGATGAAGCCATGCGTTCACTCGACCTTAATGTCTTTTGAGAATTCTCTTTGTATTGTTGATCTATACGGCGAATAGCTTGATAACTTTTCAGAAATTAATGCATATTCAAGTAGCAATGAAACAATTAACGTAGCAAGTATCTTTTATATCCTTAGCTTACATACTGTACGAAACTGGCGGTAGTCATTGCACGCCGACTTTGCATGCTTTTATGTCTGTCGTAGTCAACAAGACTCTGGTTGAACGAGACTTCTCATGAATGGCAATTGTTGTAAGGAAGCATGGTTTCTCCAACCAATCGCGAACTAAGGTACGTTACGTTAATAAATAAACATATTTGAAAGTGCAAATACTTTAATTAGATGTTTGAGTCAGTGATTATACTAAAGTTATGATCAACCGCTGCTGATGTAAATCGTAACAGCGTCGAATACCTTTGCAGATTCATGCATAAAATAACAAGCCATACTATAACGTTGATCTGTTACCAGGATGATTTCTAGTAAAAGCGAAGTATCTTGAAACATATATCGGCGAATTTCGCTAAAAATATATTGCAAAATTGAAAAATATTCGATTTTATTTTTAGAATTTCCCAAATATTTTATTCAAATAACCGGAGGTCATGTAAAAGTCTATGCAAATACACGGAGATGAAAAACAAAGATAAAGAAGGAAAAAATCGGGACCGCAGAATTTTATGCAAATAACCGAAATATTCGAATAACCGTTATTCGATTATGTGGAGTCCTCTGTATATGTACAGCTGTCTTCTCTATTAGAAGTTATAATGTGATGTATGCATTGACTCAGCTAGGTAATTAAAAGGATTAGTTATTGAGTGTAGAGCTTGTATTGTCTAGTTAAGCTCAGTCGGGGTCACATGGGGTTATGTAGATCATCATGTGATGTAAGGTTACACTCCACCATTTTATGGTTCACAACTCTGTCCTATGTGTATAATGCTCAGTTCGTGTAGTTAAAGCCTCTGACAAGGTCACTTGGGGTCACACAGAGATCAAAGTGATGATGAACTCCACCTCGTAATGATGTACAGGAGCACACCTGATCAGCGTGTCTTACACCTCCTGTAGGGAGTGACATCAGCCTCTAGTGCCCCCTACTACATGTAAGATTAAAGAGATTTCACATAAGTAGAGAACTTTACATACCAGGCCTGTAACATTTCATCTGACCTTAAGCCTGCCAGCTCATTCAGATGGGAAAATAAAAACCACTATGTCTTACTTTTATTTTGTAATGGTATAAGAGGGAAAATGTTTGTGGTGTTTCTAATCTGGAAGAGTTTTGTTTTTTTGTAACACCTTGCCTGTTGTCATGACAATCACAACATCCACCAACGTTTGGAGATCCAAACATAAAGCATCACCTAGACATATTGTTCTAAATATAACTTATTTTCATTGTACGTAGAGGTTACTAAAACCCTATACCTACCTTATCAAAAGGTAATAACTATAAATTAACCCGAGAAATATGTTATTTCAACAATACTAACAGGAAATATATTCTTTTCGATAACAGAGATTTCAATATTTGTCTAGGAGAGTAAGTCAGAACATTATTTATAATTCTTTCCAGGGAGACAATTTTAGATGTATCCCAACAAATAGGGACATAATTATTTTATTAAACCGAACAAAAAGAAATACATGTTCTATTCAAAATCAAGAAGCTAGCATTACTGGTATCTAAATTTGTGGCGCCAGTAATTATATAACTCATCATGATATTTACCAACAAGGAGCTAAGTCTTGTGCATCAATCTAGAAAAAAAATGTTCATGCAATACTAGTTCTGCTTCAATATTGGGATATAGTTATTTGATGTATGTTAACATTTTTATATGTGTGTTATATGCTGAAACATCTATATAGAAGACTCAATGTAAAAGAAGCTGTGAGCTTTAGCCTGTATAATTAATATGGAGATGAGAAGTGATACAGCCGCTGTACCGACAGGTGGTCCTCACATTAACCTCCACCTGGGCAGGCAGAGAAAAGAGGAGGTACACACATCTCATCCTAACTCTATCACATATATACTGATTCAGCTACTGTATAGACAGGTGGTCCTCACATTAACCTCCACCTGAGCAGGCAGAGAAAAGAGGAGGTACACACATCTCATCCTAACTCTATCACATATATACTGATCCTGATACAGCCGCTGTACCGACAGGTGGTCCTCACATTAACCTCCACCTGGGCAGGCAGAGAAAAGAGGAGGTACACACATCTCATCCTAACTCTATCACATATATACTGATTCAGCTACTGTATAGACAGGTGGTCCTCACATTAACCTCCACCTGAGCAGGCAGAGAAAAGAGGAGGTACACACATCTCATCCTAACTCTATCACATATATACTGATCCTGATACAGCTACTGTATCGACAGGTGGTCCTCACATTAACCTCCACCTGAGCAGGCAGAGAAAAGAGGAGGTACACACATCTCATCCTAACTCTATCACATATATACTGATCCTGATACAGCCGCTGTAACGACAGGTGGTCCTCACATTAACCTCCACCTGAGCAGGCAGAGAAAAGAGGAGGTACACACATCTCATCCTAACTCTATCACATATATACTGATCCTGATACAGCCGCTGTAACGACAGGTGGTCCTCACATTAACCTCCACCTGAGCAGGCAGAGAAAAGAGGAGGTACACACATCTCATCCTAACTCTATCACATATATACTGATCCTGATACAGCCGCTGTAACGACAGGTGGTCCTCACATTAACCTCCACCTGAGCAGGCAGAGAAAAGAGGAGGTACACACATCTCATCCTAACTCTATCACATATATACTGATCCTGATACAGCCGCTGTAACGACAGGTGGTCCTCACATTAACCTCCACCTGAGCAGGCAGAGAAAAGAGGAGGTACACACATCTCATCCTAACTCTATCACATATATACTGATCCTGATACAGCCGCTGTAACGACAGGTGGTCCTCACATTAACCTCCACCTGAGCAGGCAGAGAAAAGAGGAGGTACACACATCTCATCCTAACTCTATCACATATATACTGATCCTGATACAGCCGCTGTAACGACAGGTGGTCCTCACATTAACCTCCACCTGAGCAGGCAGAGAAAAGAGGAGGTACACACATCTCATCCTAACTCTATCACATATATACTGATCCTGATACAGCCGCTGTAACGACAGGTGGTCCTCACATTAACCTCCACCTGAGCAGGCAGAGAAAAGAGGAGGTACACACATCTCATCCTAACTCTATCACATATATACTGATTCAGCTACTGTATAGACAGGTGGTCCTCACATTAACCTCCACCTGAGCAGGCAGAGAAAAGAGGAGGTACACACATCTCATCCTAACTCTATCACATATATACTGATTCAGCTACTGTATCGACAGGTGGTCCTCACATTAACCTCCACCTGAGCAGGCAGAGAAAAGAGGAGGTACACACATCTCATCCTAACTCTATCACATATATACTGATCCTGATACAGCCGCTGTAACGACAGGTGGTCCTCACATTAACCTCCACCTGAGCAGGCAGAGAAAAGAGGAGGTACACACATCTCATCCTAACTCTATCACATATATACTGATTCAGCTACTGTATAGACAGGTGGTCCTCACATTAACCTCCACCTGAGCAGGCAGAGAAAAGAGGAGGTACACACATCTCATCCTAACTCTATCACATATATACTGATCCTGATACAGCCGCTGTAACGACAGGTGGTCCTCACATTAACCTCCACCTGAGCAGGCAGAGAAAAGAGGAGGTACACACATCTCATCCTAACTATATCACATATATACTGATTCAGCTACTGTATAGACAGGTGGTCCTCACATTAACCTCCACCTGGGCAGGCAGAGAAAAGAGGAGGTACACACATCTCATCCTAACTCTATCACATATATACTGATCCTGATACAGCCGCTGTAACGACAGGTGGTCCTCACATTAACCTCCACCTGAGCAGGCGGAGAAAAGAGGAGGTACACACATCTCATCCTAACTATATCACATATATACTGATTCAGCTACTGTATAGACAGGTGGTCCTCACATTAACCTCCACCTGAGCAGGCAGAGAAAAGAGGAGGTACACACATCTCATCCTAACTATATCACATATATACTGATCCTGATCCAGCTACTGTATAGACAGATCTCTCCATAACTAATCTATATATCACATGCCCCTCCCCTTTTTGAGGCCTCAATTTCAATTGCCCAGACATAAATATTGACCAAAACTACACAAAACTGTATAGATTTTTCATAATTTTGTCTTATAAACAATTTTTCATTTTTGCAAATTTTAAACACCCTGGGCACTTATTGGGTCGAATAAGGTATATTGATCCTGATAAAGCCAATACCTAATTAGGTTATACTTCAACCCATATCTATAACCTCTGACTATTTCAGGTTATTCTTCAACCTACGAAACTGATGAATCCTGTATGGATCTGACATACTTCAACACAACCGACAACTAATTTAAAGCCTCAAATATAAAAACCTCTGACTCCTCCTTTCTACAATTCCTATATATATATGACCCGTACCTAAAACCAAGGACTATAAATCAGCTTTGAACAAATTAAACCACAAAAACTAGATCAGGCATCTGAAAGGTGGTCAAATATGTATCCTTTACTCCACTTGGCACTTAAAACCACTTCATATATCGCATACGTCTGAGTATTTCAGTATATCCTTTGTGATAAGTTGATAACAGATTATCTCTGTATTATATCATTAGATTAAAGTACTCATGAATTTCCAGCTTCACTTTCTCCCTGGTATTTTTGTTTCTCGTGATCATGATATCTGCCATAGGCCATCAGCTTATCCATGAATATATATCTGGCTGCAGCTACTGGTGAAATAATCAATATGTGACATTTTTCTGGGGGTAATTCCCTAATTAAGTATCATATCAAGACTTCCTACACCCTGG
This sequence comes from Argopecten irradians irradians, assembly GCA_004382745.1. Classification (NCBI taxonomy): domain Eukaryota; kingdom Metazoa; phylum Mollusca; class Bivalvia; order Pectinida; family Pectinidae; genus Argopecten; species Argopecten irradians. The sequence continues at coordinate 43,324 of SAYR01064303.1, read as the reverse complement.
TGCTATGAATAATATATATACTATTATGGCTTCCTATATCACCAGTAGATGGTGTACTATCATATCTGTACTACTGGAATAGGGCACACTATAGGCCTCATTAAATGACTGTCTCATCAAGTCCAAATTTGGTTTCTTGTCCACAGGATCTTCACTTAACTATATGTACATTATCGATAGACATGTATATGTAACAAGTATATAGAGAACCTGTTCTAGGTTGTGTGTATAGTTAGTTTCATGCCTTTCTACATATATACATATACACATAATTCCAAATTTTACATTTTACTTCTCATTTAAGAATATACAATTTTCAGTGTAAACTTTTACCATGGACGAAACATTTATACAAGGTGATTGCTTCAGCACAACTCATAATGAATTGGAGTTCAACAAACAGCACAACTCATAATTTATTGGAGTTCAACAAACAGTCTGATCAAACTATAAAATGTGACCCTTATTGGGACATTGTCAGATCCTCTAGATGAAAGTGGGATTAATGGTCTTTATTTGAATTAGATTGGTTCAATAAACTTCCTGAAATATAGAATCTGTTAAAATACTTTACTCCATAGTAAACCCTTACTCGTCTTTGTTTTCGCACACATTTGATGTATCTCTGTGGTACTTAAGGAGATTCCTGGATGGTCTACATGTCCCGCTGGGCTTCCACATCAATAAACAGATCAGTGCTCTGTACCAGGCCAATTGTACTATCTTATCTTCCTTTTATGTTTTCTATATATATAAACATAATCAGGTCTAATTAGCTTGGTTCTTTGTTTTAGTTTCCTCAATAACACAGCGTGTGATAACAAGGAATGGAGACATCATGAAAATAAGGTTACTTTAATTTGTGTTGACGGTTTTCACAATTATTTATTATATGCAAATGTATAGGTACATACATTGTTGGGATTTTTTATTAAATCAGAGGATAACTCTGATCATACTATATAAAACCCATAGTTAAAATGAAGACAGATTAATTGACACGAAAGAAATTTTCAATATATAGGAAAAAAATGGGGAATAAAATCATCAGAAATCTATTACATTACACCCCCTTAAATGATATGATATTTACTGTTAATGGAATAAAACAGATAGGTTTGAGTCATTAACAAAATCAACAAAATGCTATAGCTAAATCACAATTGAATTCCTACAGAAGCTCTTATATCACAAGTCATGACCTAAAAAAACACCCTATTCACACCGACTCATTTCATCAGCCTCTCATCATCAATTATGATGTGTACTTCAAAATCTATCTCTATTGACATTAAAACTTAGAAGCGACCACTTAATCTTCATCTGAGTACTTGAAGCAATAGTATTGGAGTAAAAGGCTGCATATTTATTCGGTATACTATACACTTCAAACAGTCGTAGATTGTAGATTTCCCTCATTCACCGTGAGGGAATCATACTTAGTAATCACCATTTATGAGGGAGGCTTTTTTAGGGTGTCGGCTTCATGTTGTAACACAATCAAGGTAGTTTAGATCTCTTTTTTGACTTCAATACTAAGTTTATATACAAATAGTATAATCAAATAAATTTCATTAGATTTAAACAATGTCAAGTGTTAAGTTATATCCTTTTATGGGGTGATCCTTCATTTGAAAATAAAATGAACGAGGAAATTTTTGTTTCGATACAGAAGTTCATCTTTTACAGTAAAAGATTTTAGTAATTCATACCTTGTATAGTTTTCTTCTTTTTTTCACTGGGGTTTCAATCAATATAACTTGTCAAACTACATAATTAATTCATAATTATAACTTTACATTTACTATCACAAAATTATTATTTTAAATGTCTGCAGTAGACGTATACGTAAATCATATAGATTTATCACTTAATTGAAAAGTAACTATAAAATTAATTGTCTATTGACAGTATATTTCTATATTAAACACTTAATGTACTACCAAAAAAAATATATATATAGAGAGAGAGAGTAATATCTCTACTTAAGTATAAATGTATTGTCTCACTGGTTGTTCTGTTATTGTGTATATGTCCATGTCAAAACACCGTGCTTTTATTTTAGGAGAGGAATTAGTATAAGCTCTAAGCTTGTTTTCCCATCCTAGCTGTCTGTATGTATTGGTGTATATGTATGTATATATTTGAATAAATATTGTTTAAACTAAGTGTTAAGTTGCTTTAGATCTTTTATTTTTTACTTTGTTTCATAATTTAACAGATGAATTCCAAAATTTTATGTTTAAACTTTTTAAATTTTAAAATCTAATATAATCTACTGGCACAAGCTACTCTCTATCAGTATTATACAGAACTAAGAATTTAAAGATAAATACACATTTACATTAATTAATTTGCTTTTCATGAATGTTAACTAATCAATATTATGATTGTTAATTTGTTGTACATGTACTTGTAGTTCTTAAAAGTTGCTGTCGGCAATATCTATCCACAGATATTCATTCAACATTTATAAAATAAACAAAAGTGTCTAATAAACAAGAACACACATTTCCATATGTAATACAGTGTAATCGTTGCTAAGATATGTATTTACGTAGGTAACTGATTTATAATATTTAGCAGACACTTGCAAGTTTATTTTTACTCCAAAAATTAATGCTTAATTCATGGTTTTCAATGAACATTTGTCCACTAAATAAAAGTCTTTTCATCATTCTAGTTCCTCAGATATTGACATGATTTCTGAATCTAAATTTGAATGAAATGAACATTACTTAAACCATATATATTTAGAGATTTGTTTCCAAATAAATCGCTCAGAATCAGACATCTAAAATATTTGAAAGTTTGGGACAAAGTGTCCCCCCTAATTTAATCAAATTGACTATTAATAATTACAGAAAAAACCTGCCGTAGTGTTCACCTCTGTACAAAGACCACCTGCTTAATAAGAACACTTTCTTAGTCTAGAATCAAAAATACTCAATTTCAACAAAAGTTACAAGTTTTTCTTGGTCCCTTGGGTGGTTTTTATAGACATGTTTGACTGCTATGTCAATATGATAGAGTACTTGTATTCCAGTAGATATTGACAGGTTTGACTGCTATGTCAATATGATAGAGTACTTGTATTCCAGTAGATATTGACAGGTTTGACTGCTATGTCAATATGATAGAGTACTTGTATTCCAGTAGATATTGACAGATTTGACTGTACATGCATGTCAATAATACCATAGATTACTTGCAATATTGCATTCCAGTAGATGAGGATACCTGTATAAATCGAGTCAGTTCACAAAGTTGGTAAGACATTAACCATAAAAAAAAATAATAGACTGAGTCATGTAGGCAATAAACTAGTAGCAAGCAGGTCATGATGTCACGACCCAGCAGAATTGTAGTAAGCAATATATGCTATATGATATATATAGTATAACTGTAAGTACGTCAGCTGGACCAACAATGTAAACATCTGGTTACTGATCTGTCTGGGAGTACACCTTTGTTATTACACATGTTACCTATACTGACTCTAGCTGTATATCACAGTATGTATAACATATGTGTATGTGTAGACACTGAAGAAGAATGAAATACACATCTTTTTATCACAAATATTTCAACACATCATTGAATAAATTTTCACTGATGCGAGACTAGTTCATAGTTTACACAATGTTGTCAACAAATATACATCCCAGAAAAAAAACCCAAAAAAACATGGTTTCTTCATACACGTTTTAAACTATGGTATATACAACAAAACACTTGAAAACAGACGGATTTGCTTACTTTACCAGGAAACCAAACAACCTTTTCAGCACTAACATATTAAGGAAGTCAATTAGTAAATTGTAATGAAAGTGAGGTGCACTTTTTGATAATCAGCTTAAACTGGAAATAATTTTCTTTGTGAATCGTTCCCTTAACTGGCACCTCTAATCATTCCAAATTAAAGAAATTTGATTAAATAAGCATTGTAATACTATTCTAACAAAAATTAGCCCTTATAAAGTCCTGTTAGGGTTCTCTGATAACTAATTCCATAATGACAGCCCACGAGATATACCTTCAGACTCGTACAATGATCACTACTGAGTAACACATGTCAACATTAACTATGGAATTATGTAACAGTGTGTACCTATACAGGCAAGAAAAAAACTTATCTAAACATGTGTTTATAGATCTCGGTCGGCATACTTCTCAAGGACTGTTATTAGGTGGGTATGTATGTATTCACACACGACACACAGAATGATGTTCTCGGTGACTTCATTATCAGTTTCTGTCTACCTTAAGTGTCACATTGCATGTTGTATCATATATACCAAATGTTTATAAAAGGTTGATGTTACAAAATATGTAATCATCCATATTGTCAGATGGAAAAGCTCAGTTTAAATGCTGATGGGATTGCAGATATTTTTGTTTGTCTCTCATTTAATTTTCTTGATGTAAAACTCTTCTGTTTTATTAAAAGCTTCAGCGACAATTCTCAGCTGAGCCAAATATTCACATCAAGTTTGATTCTGATATAGCAAAATGGTAATTAAACAAAAATGAAATAAAATTTTGGCAATGTGTTATAATATTTAAAACAATTGCAAAGTAAATATCATATTATTATCTATTCCCTCAATATAAGACTGATGATTAAGGCATACGTTTTTTAATTCTCCATTTGAATGACAACATGTGGAATGAGCGTGTAAAAGCTTAGTTAGCTTGATTATTAATTCACAATTTTTCTGGGCTTACATTATCTTTGTTCATGAAAATTATCATTAGTCATTTTTACTATGGAATGATGTGATGATCATGCAAATGTCCCATTGATCTATCATTCCAAAGTTCCAAATCATAAATACATAAGTAAGATGTCGGCGACAAGTGAAACACTGAACATTCTTGAAATTCCAGGGAAAAAAGGGAGTATTCCCGGAGTTACTTCCCTTGTTTACACTGGAATACACACAGAAATTACAGACAACAAGATCTTGGACGCTCATATTTATAATACAAATAAACATTTACTGATATTATTATTTTATAACTGCTATAATCATTCACAGGCCTAAAAAGGTACTGAAATGTATAAAAACCTGTTGATGTTTTGACAAACCATGTTAGCCGAATGCATTATCTTCCAAGATGGCGTCGTGTATTCCACTTCCGACATTAGATGTCGGATGAATATTGGGTGTGCTTTATACGAATTGTAAATAAAATTAAGATATTTACCATTTCTGCTGACATCCATCTCCATGAGGTTGGTAAAACTGGCAACATCAGAAGACAATCGACAGATTTCATTGTCGCTTAAACTCAATTTCTTCAACTGTATCAAGCGAAAAAATCCCTGAAAGACGAATATGAAATGTAAGAGTCGGCTCGCTGTTACAGGCATAATGAGGTAAAATCCGCATACTGGAGCATATATCACGTACAAACATACCTTAGGGAGGTCCTTCAGTTGATTAGCATCTAACAGTAACTCTTCCAAGCTACGTGTGTATCTCAAAACATCATCAGGAACATCGGTCAGGTTGCAATGTCGCCTGTCGATGTATTCGACCTGGCGATTACACGCCTTAAATAGCGGAATACACTTAAACATGGTGCCTTTTAGCTTCCAACGTCCATCAAGGACACGAACAATATCCTTAAGAATTCATCAAACATAAAACGGAGGAGGAATAACAGAATAAAACAAGGATATAAGGCTAAAAATATCTACTCCATCGTCAGTTTCGAATAGAGCTACATTTAGCCGCGTGACGTCACGATCTACCCATCATGCATTTGCACAACAGGTACGCGATATAATCTTCCTGGACCGAAAAGGTGTGATAAATTGTTTTTATTTACTTTTATTTCCTACCTTGAACATGATAAGCTACTTGTGTGTACTCTATTTACAATTAGTATAATTATATGCACATATCATTAGCGTTTCCAGACTATCGACCATGTAATGCCTAATTAGGCCTAGTCAGCCGATATGACAGGTGCGAATTTTTACCTTCGAAATGATAGAGCTTGGTCAACTTCCTCAAATAAAGCAGACATGAATCTTAAAAACCAGTAAATCCATAGCATAAAAATAATAATGGTAAATTCGAAATTTATTCCGTCGATTTGGACAGAGATCTACAATGGAATCTATTAATGTCGTATATACATGTATACAGAAAAAAATAATCTTCACATTGTCCGGTGTAATAATATAGAAAAAAATGCACAAACGACGAAGTCTTCGTTAAGCATTAGCGCTTTCACTTTATCTTCAAATGCTCAACTGTAGTTACCATAACAACAACAGTTGAGCATCTGAAGATAAAGTGAAAGCGCTAATGCTTAACGAAGACTTCGTCGTTTGTGCATTTTTTTCTATACATGTATATATATTTACGTATGTATTTTACTGAATCTCATCTCAAAGTTATTACCTTATGAGAGTCTATGGCAAGGTTGGTTGGTTTTGAACAGATGGTTTGAATATAGTGTTGTAAAGCTGCATGCCACCCTACACGTATATGCAACCACTATTTGTTTCTAAATTCATCAGAGTATGACTGGTATACACCTAGCTAAAAGTACATGGAATTACAATTCTCGTCTTATATGAGTATATATATATATTGTGGTTATTCCAACTAGACATAATCAGATTACGATATTAGTTATACAGGTACATGTACTTCCGCATGTAATAACAGCAAGTTGGGGGAACACCAAATATAGAAATGTATCGTGTTGCATCACAGACTTAATTAGTAAATTCTTCGGATATAACAGAAACGAAATCTCTTATATTGGTTTATTAGAAAGAAAAAAGGTGCTATTTCTTTTAAAACGGTAATTCTATACCTATACTAGTTCTGAGATATGTCCTGTTATTTTCAGCCTTGTTACTCTTTTAATAATCAATTCTAAGAGAAAATTAATAGGCCTGTTTCACGTTAATTAATGATATCACTAGACTAGTCGATTCATTCATAAACAGTTTCTTTTACGTTTTAAAACTAGGATATTGTGAAACCTCCTTCCTATAATACAGCAAGTTTTACCACAACTATGTCTCAGCAAACAGGCAGTAGGGAACATTAGGTAAATGTAAAGGTGTTGAATGATTCTGGTGTTGTTGGGTCGGGGAGATATGGAAACATTCTCAAGAAAAAACTCTGTATTTTATAAACGTAAACCACCTCTCCATTAATTATTAACTATTCTAAAAACCTTAAACTTCATCTTGTATATATTTTGTGTGTTGTAATATTGAATTGGGATAGGGCTATATATGACAAAATAAAAATATTTTGAAATATAAAACGAAAAATAATCCTTTTCAGATCCATTGGATGGCATGAGACCCTTTTTCATTCAGATCCTCATTTATTGCCCTAGATTAACTATTTTCTTTCATACAATACATGTACTATAATACTCTTCCAATAGATAGTGTCACAAAATGTAGCAATACTGTACCCAGGCCTGCCGCGACGGTTTTCCAGCATTTTTGATCCCGAAGGTATTTTTTTTGGTCTCTTTTTACTGAAACCAACCTGAACAAAGATATATTTTGATAAAATATTTCCCGTCTAAACAACATATTAGACTGCGATATATACAGGTTATTGAGAGCACAATTTCAAATAAAAGCTTTAATAAACAGTTTATCAACCAATCTTTCAGTGGGCAAATTTTAAACGAGGGGAAATTTTAGGCCTAACCGTATTGAACCACCTTAACGTAGAAAACTACAGTTGTTGATTATTATCGATTCAAATCCTACTATAACACGTAAGGTTATTTTCATATTTACATTAGACCTCCTTCCATTCAGAGCTTAGTATAACTATTTAGATTATCTTTTATATTTTCATTCAATTCCTTGCGAATATCTTTCATATATTAGCAATAGACATTCATCCATTCAATTCTTTACATATATCTTTTATATTTGCATTAATTAGACATTCTTCCCTACAGATCCAAATTTACTGAATTCCATAGAATATCTTTCATATTGTTTGTGATCTTTAATGTCAGACCCATCAGTTGCCCCCCCCCCCTTTCAATGTCCTTGCTCGTCCACTTATTAATTATCCGGACTTGTTACAACTGCGCCTGACTTTTCTAGGCAGCACAGGCACTTGCAGATTATCATATAAAGCTGCTGTCGACAGAGAAATCCATTTAATTGAAGTTGCCTCCCTTCGATTGGCATGTACGTATCTTTATTTTTTCTCAAAATCAGAAATATTGTTTTATTTTCTCCCTTTTAGTGAAACAAGGCTGTTCCAGAGGGAAGAAGATCTTTAATACCGCCTTGGTAGAATCTAAAATAATGACCTGTGGTTACGCCTTCGATTATTATTTAATTCTAACAGGATGGTATCACGATAATATGTACCCCTACAAAGGTCCATAATGGGTAAGTATTGATATATGATTCAAACACAGATTATTGTGAAAACATTATTCTCACCACCCTTTCATAAAAGATCTGGCAATATCCCATAAGGAATTCAAAAATATGTTTCAACCATAGGTATTGAGCACGCTGGTAAGTCAAAGAGACTATAGACTAATGTATTGAGATCCCTAAATAACCACTTGAACCCAAATCTGAAATCTAATGCTTTGTAGTTTTCTAACACGATCTAGAACATCACAGAATTCTTTTTAATGTTTTAAAGTTTGAAATAAATTAGTTATTGAGATCGACGCGTTCATATGAGTGCCGCTTTCATGGGAAAAAAAACAAACGCGTTCCATTACCAATGTTCCGTTATCGGGCGGGGAGTCTGCCACTTACAGATTTGAAGACAGATCCCCATTTTCACTCTGTTTCACGGAAGATCTGATCATATTTCATTTCCAAAGCTTATGTTTAGATCCCGGCATGCGAAATAAACGACACCTGCTTCGTCACCAAATGCAAACTATACCTGTGTGGCCCCTTGCTTGAGATCAATTGATTTCAGAAACAGGAAGTATAATTCGTACACACTATTATTAATTGACCCTTTTTCAGAGATTCTGGAAGCAGTGATTTGATTGGACAATCCAAAGAACAACAGAACGTGACTCCATAGTTGAAACATAGGCCTGTATTTAGCACGCTGGTAAGTCAAACACCCACTATAGACTAAATATTATTAAACGTTCTACCAACAGACAAGACGTACCAGAATGTGGAGAGAAAAGCCGGAGTAGCAGGAGAAAAAACTGCCGACTTTCGGTCAGTTTCTAGCAAAATTTTGTTCATTTTGGCATGTTCTAAAACTATAAAGCCAACTTTGTAGCCATGGATTATTCCTGAAACCCTTGGCGGATTTCAAGTCAAAAGTGAAGCTATTGTTTTTTAAATTTTGATTGGATGCGGCTAGGTTCAGCCGACCAATGAAAACGTGTTTTCTAGATGGACAGTGACTTCCGGCGAAGTCATATTTACTATTTTGTCAGTTAATATTTGTTTTAGATCATCTAAATGAAATAATTGGATACGTTTCTCTCCAAACAGATAAGAAACTTAAATAGTGTGTGGTTTTAATACCTTGGCTAGCGAAGTTGCTATAGACCCCTTTAAGGCTGTGTCATCGGGGAGGTTTATTTTTGTGATACTCCAGTTAACCTGACTCTTAATAAGAAAACGAATGAACCAAATTATGCAAATACATGTAAATAATAACAATTCACAATGGATTTCCTTTGCAAACAACAAATTGCATAGTCATAATAACGTAGCTGGGGACGACGAACGGACAATTCCTTTTGGAAAGTGATGACAGGGTGTGCATTTTCGTTGATCATAAAAGGCGACTTAATTTAGGATATTTTCTGTTATGTAGCCAAGCGTTGAATTTGAGAGTCCATCTCTGTGAGAAAGGATTTTTTGTTCTATTCCCTGACCGAGACACCGTAGTCTATAAAATGCACGATGATTTCTGCTCATACTTAGCGCTCAGCAAACTAGGAGTGGGACGACTGGTTTGCACGTTATCAGTATATTGTGATTAGGCGACGTGTTTGTTTTCCTTTGCTAGCGACATATTCTTCAGTGAAAAAGCCAAAGAGTCACAACCCGAACGTACTGCAGTCTCCCAAATGACCCCGACTGTTAATAGGACATTAATGTAACCAACCAACCAAACAATCATTGTTCTAATTCAATGTTATCAATCATTTGGTTTTACACATTAAGATTATTTCATTAATTCGGGAATGTTAGAAATACTTCGTCTTCTAGTATCAGTGTTTGGTTTTCATGGACATATGTTTAAATTCTTCATGAGCAAAATATACGTATAGAGATATTCTGACAACATTTGCTGTCCCCAAGTTATCCGATGCGCAAATTACACGAGTTTCTACGTTAAATCAAACAAAGCACAAGGAGAACGCATATACCAGCACAGCCCAATAGGAAATACTATGAACAAGTTGTTTAATAAAACAAAGCACATATAAATACAATTGTACATAGCTAACCAGATATTACATATCCTGTATTTTAAATGTTTTCATAGAATGAATTCGTAAAGCATATTATACACGATACATTGAAGCTGCCTTAAATACACCAAATGAGCAAGTTAAACTAGCCAGAGCAAATGTCATAACCACTTATATAAAATGTATGCCACTAAACACCATTTAATAAAGTTTTTACATCCGTTTGATTTTCCATGCGTGTTTCCAAATATGCGATAGACACACTGTGGAATGAAACCGGAAGAAGATCGAAAGCGGCACGGAGACATGGGTAAAAATGCCCCACGCTTCCGGTCCGTAAAACTGCAGCTGTACTGGGTTGTGAGCGGCGTCCTTTATTTGGAATGTCGTGTTTCCCCACATTGTTATGTTACACAGCAGGAGGAAAGTGATGAATTCTCTCCCCGATTTTCTTGTCGCGTTCGTTTGATTTCCAGCCGACATTCCCATGCCCATAATCAACAACATTGTCTGAAGGGTCGCTTGTATCATCGCAAAAACATTGGTGACGATCGTCAAGGAGCCTTCTAACGTTTCTATGAAATAAACTGCAGCAAAAATACTAAAAACTGAAAACATAAAAAGTCCACTGAACGATAACCACGCTAGAATCTTTTCCAGTTCGTCTGTAAGATTTCGTCTAAAACGCAGGTGACGCATAAACCATATGGCAAATATAGTGGCAACAATCATACAGGCGTAGGTGACGATTTCACACAGATACACCACCAGGACGATGACGTGGCTATCATCGTCCGTACTGTCGACGACACTGAAGAGGATCATGGAGATGAGTGAGGCGATGAATGTCAGGATTCCAAGAAACATTCCACGACTGGAGCTTGCGCAGTCCACACTAATCCGGTGGTTGTGTGTTGGGTCGACGTTGGTTGAGCTCCTTTTCGCTTTTGTTCCCACATTTTGCCACATCACGAAGAATATACCTGTAAAATAATACAGTTTTTATAAACATGTAGTAAAAATGTTTAAAAAAAAAGATAATATTATTTCAATTTGCATTGTGCAGTATGTGTGGACAAACAAACATCACTTTAAACAAAAACCTTTCTTTTTGTCCTCTTAAATAACCCATTGTATTGTTTCACTTTTCCACTTGCTTTTAACATTTTTTTGTCCTTGGTTTCAAGGTTTGTACTTGGTTTCCTCGTTGCCATGGTAACGTACCAGCACAGATGACGCTGTACTCGATGGTGAAAGGATACAGGTATGGACTGGTTGACCGCAGTACTCGACCAAACAGATTACTCCACTGGCACGCAAGCTCCGGGAGCGCGGGGAAATAGGACATCTCGGTTTCATTGCCGTGGTCTAAAAGCAACGAGAAATGAACAATATACAATACATATCATATTTTGATGGAATTATTTAATTTTAAATTTAAAGCGTTGGATGGAGGAGTTTGTGAATCTACGTTTTGTTGATTATCAATGTGCTCTGGAAGGACTAGACTCGGGCAACTTAGAGAAAGACGACTCCAGTTTTCATACTAGTGCATTGAGTCGTGAGTTCTGAGAAAAGTCAAGTCTAGCTAATATTGTCGAAATCGGGACTGGCCAATTCTGTGGTTTGCTTCATTGAATTACCTAATTTTGTTGTTGGCTCTTTTGAATTGCCTTATTTTGTAGTTGGCTCCGTTGAATTACCTGAATTACCTAATTTTGAAGTTGGCTCCATTGAATTGGCTTCATTGAATTGGCTCAATTGAATTACCTAATTTTGGTGTTTGCTCTTTTGAATTGCCTTATTTTGTAGTTGGCTCCATTGAATTACCTAATTTTGTTGTTAGCTCCATTTGAATTACCTAATTTTGTTGCGTTTTTTCCTGCGTAGTGGTTGAATTTCTGGAGGCTGTGTATGGAATGGAGCGTCTCAACGACAATGACTCTGAACCACACACAAATGTTTGTAGCGCTCATGTGCATAAAACCAAATCGGGCGATGAAGGAATGCTCGAGGATGGTCACCTAGGATAAAGAAGGTTATAGGTCAAGGACGTTCTCTTATACAAAGGTTTAAAAGGATAGGTCAAGGACATCTCTTTATACAGAAGACACAGAATGGTCTGGGTCTAGAGGACATCTTTACAAACGATATACAAATCTAAATGGATAGGTCTAGAGGACATTCTATATACGAAACAATTTAATATCAAAGGTTGGTAACCTAAACCAACAGGTGTGATTACTTAAGAAGCTTGTCTTTGAATAATTAAAAAGAATAGGCTTAACGTCACGGATTTCATGGCAACAAATTTGCGTTGACTTTACATGAAGCGAAAATGGATAGTGTTAAATGACGTTTGCTAATGACGGGAAATGGACCTTGCAGTTTATGACGAGAACCTAGAAAACTAAGTTGGACGATCAAAGCAGCTTGTATCATATACACACTGAATCATTGTTAGGGATACACGAATTATTACACTTAACAAAAATTTTCCTGTAAAGGAGAACTGCGAACTGTGGTTTCAGTGATTGTGTTGAAAGGACATTATCATACCTTTGAGTTTCGGAATATGAAGAAAAGCTGAGAGAAGGAGAAACAAAATTTGATGACTGGTTTAAGGATCTGTGTGGCGTCTAGACAGAAACTGTGGGTATCCTCAACTTCAAAATACTGACCAAAGTAGAGCACGTCCAGAACCATACCGCCGATACCAAAACCTGTCAACATGGCGTTCTATCAAACCAAAGATTTGTACGTTTAGCTCTTCTGCAAACATTTGCAAGAAAAACAAAAGCATAACCGGAAGTTATAACAAAGTTGCTATATAAAGCAAAGAACGGCGATCTTTGTCAAGAGATATACCGAACATTTCTAAGTTTGTTTTCAGAACCATTACTTTAGCCTACTTCATAGAAATCTTACCGACGGCGCCTAACCTCAGAAAGGAACTTCCGGTCTCGTGCACTGCTCCATGGAAACTTATCTTTGGTGTGATTTTCTTTGTTGTTTCCTTTTCTGGTTTTGTGCCATAGATCTTGGAATTTAACCACATACAAACTGAGCAGAACCAGTCGGGTTTGGGGAGAGGGTCGGTTCGCAACAGGAATAGGTAAATGAACAGGAGGAACGCCAGGCTGGCCCCGTACACGTACAGGTAGAAAAACTGAAATGAATAGAGGAATGTACGTGTACTTTAATTTCGAAAACGATCATTATATCACCTTCAAATAAGCCATGTCAGTGGTCAGTATAATTATCTATTTTTATCAGCACGTTATTCACAATGTTATCAAGTTGCGACCTGCATATCAGGTAAAGTTTAACGCTGCTAAAGAACATTTTAAAGTCTTCAAAAAGTTACGAACAGATGAACGAACATTTTCCGTTACTAGAGAAATAAGAATTATAGAAATAAGCATAACTCTTGGTTAGAAATTGCAGGGTTTTATAAAACAAGAATTACAATATTAATGATAATGTAAATGAGGAATGCAATATCGTACCTCAAACATATAGTTGGGTTTAGCTTCCTCCCGGACAAACGTCTCCGCTATCGGTAGTACGAGGCCAATCACAACCAACAGAATCCCGTACAGGCCGCTTAGAATGATGACAATGTCGTCACGACTGGTCAGGTCAAGGGCATTTGGGGATTGAAGTAAAAAGAGGTTAAAGGTCAATCATCTCAGCCGATGAAGCAACAGGTCATATTGATAAACTTATTACAAATGTAAAAGTGTTTAAAAGTATCTATTGTCAGATGTCAATCATACAAATCCGAACAAAGGTTAAATTAACGGCAAATGTCAAATTAACGCCAAAGAAGCGAGATTTAATACATTTTTCTCAACAAGATTAAAACTGAAATAAGGCGAGATACAATAATATCTTATACGGTTGATCTCTTCAATTAGTATGGAAAAATAATAGGAAAACTTGAAATTCATAAGATTAATGATACAAATGCTATGGACAGATATTTTGATATTTGCATCATAAGTTTTGCCATCTACCTAAATCATTGTACTGGAATCTTAAAAACACCAAAACAAAATTCTTATTCATCAATGGTTTAAGAAATGTCAAATTTTTAGGTGTGAATTCTTATGTTTGAAAATAAACATCAAAGTTTTAAAGCAGACGACAGGACTAGGACATGTAGGATTACACAAGTCAGTCACATGTTAACATGAAACAATATCAAAGGAAAGTGCTCATAAAACTCTGTTTCGTTGGCTTTGACAAAATTAAAGTTTAAAGGAATAGAGAATGAATGGCAAACAAAATCGAATGTAAGGGAGGACGAGTGGCAAAGGTTTCTGACATTGAAAACCATTAATTCCCATGTTCTAAAATTATGAAAATATGTTTGAGTTAAGATTTAGATTATTTGGATTAGTGATATTAACATATTTGTATAAATGTGATGTCTACGAATAGTACTTAATGTTTGTGCTAGAGGAGAGATGCATGAATGAGCAATTTGAATGATTATTAGTAGCACAAACCTGAGAGATTGAAATAGGTGATGAAGGAATGAGATGAATGATGTATAATTTATTTCAAAATAATTATGATACAATGTGCTTGTTTCTGAAAATGAAAAAGATATGTAAAAAAAACAACAATAATAACTTCATATTCCGTACAATAAAAAATCTTTTTATTCCATTTTTTACCTGACTCCCAATGAGATGTGATCATCTTTGTCACCATTGGTCGAGTTGTCGGATGACGTTTCACTGGGCACTAGATTGAGCGGACAAGTATCACCATCGCAAGTCCCTGCTTCCGCTTCCGGTTCTGTATACAAAAAATACTTGAACAAATGTGTTAATACACGGTATATTTATTAGAAGGATTATTGAGTGACATCAGCCTTGACCTTATTTAGTGGTGATATTGGATGACGCGTTTCTATTGGTATTTATGTTTTAAAGCTGAAAATAGAGTCCATATGGAAAACCTTGCCTGGACTTTTACATTAAAACGTTTACACAAGAAATTAATAAATGGATAAATAGCTGATGGAATTTAGGCGTTTAACGAGTTGGCACCCATAGCCAATGTGAATGCCAACTTCATGTTGAATTGGCTTCTGTCCAGTAGCGCTTCATGGAACTGCCTCTGTCCAGTTGACATTCAAATCGGCTATGAATGCTTACTTAAAGACGTTCAATGCTTAAATTAATTATTATATATTTATTTGAACTTGATGATGAAATCCCAAACGGTTTTGCATCTATAGACTGATGAATGCCAACTGCACGGTTGGTAATAAGGTTACATAGTGGGACTGCAATCAAAGTGTAAATATAGCTTATTGAACAAACTTTTTGGTTTGTATTGTACGGAACTTGCAAATGTTATAAGTGCATCTTAAATGACAATAGTGACGTTTTTCCAGTACTTCTTGAAACTTTGTTTAAAAGGCGTCTCTATGAATTAACTTGAAGCTACAACTAAATATAGTGAAGTAAATTAAAATTACATCGTTAAAATAATGCGTCTTAAATCAACATGGTGACGTTTTTTCAGGTAATTCTCAAAATACCCTTAACATGCGTTTGCAGGCTGTGAATTACCTTGAAACTATAATTATGTCATTTGTTTACTCGGCCTTATGTGAGGCGTCAGGAGATGGGCGGTAGAGTCATGTATTCCACTTTGTCTGATGGATGTTAGTTGTTGCCTTTATATGTACGGGGGACCAGCGGGGACTTTCGTAAATAGGAGGACAGTGGTCGCTGGCCAGATTAGCTTTTAGCTACAGATTCTTACTTCAGAAGTCAGTCTGACCTAGATATGTCATGTATACATTACCTAAAACGCCTTTGGTGTGATGAAATGTGCAAACATTTTATGTAAGACATGTTTGATAAATCACGGGAGTTCGTTCAATATTGCAACTTCAGATCGGGACTGACAGCAAATAATTATTTTATGTCCATAAGAGAAGATAAGTCTTGCTAATGAATACATTAAATAGATTTCTAAAGGAAATACTTTAGTTTCTTTCAATCTCATTTTCTTCTTGTATGTTTCCAAACCCTTTAATGTGCCTCGTGAACGGCCACGAGTTTATAATGCTTCGTTCAATTGCAAACTTCTTTAGTTGGGGACATAAAAGAAGAAATTCTTGCTATTTAGTACCCCGAGTTAATATTTTTCGACCAATTTATGAAGCCTATCAAGTGTATTACTTTGATATTGTTGGACAATGTTTAGATAAGTTTTAAACTGAAAGGTCGCCTTGTGTAATCATGTACCACCACTGCAAGTAGTAATTATGAAATGTCAACAGCTTAACAATAACATTTACATTACATTGTCAACAGTGCTGCTCGGTACCACTGTTTTCTATACGGACACTGAATATATAGATGGTACAGGTCTACAGTGGCCCGGTTGTACAACTCTAGATTCAGTATCGGCAGCAGGACTGTCCTCAGACAGTTTGGTTTTTACTAAAGCCAGCAGCACGTACCACAGGCGTTTGACTCTACAGACATTTTTCTCTCTATATATGTAAAAATGTGTGTGACACAGTATTGTATATAAAGAGGGACAGGCTTTTGACTCTACAGACGCTTTTTCTCTTTATATATGTAACACTGTGTGACTCAATATTACATATATAGAGAGACAGGATTTTGACTCTATAGAAATGTTTTCTCTCTGTTAATACTGTGTGACACAGTATTACATATACATGTATAAAGAAAAAAATGTCTGAAGAGTCAAACGCCTGTGCACGTACCATCTCTCCTGTACATGTTAATTCTCTGTGATAACCAGCTTGTTGGTGACTTAATCGGTGCCATTCATATATGTTAAGTATGCTGTCTTATTAAAAATATTTCTGAAGATTTTTTATCTATGAGCTGTCCGGCTACACAAAAGCTGGAACATCCACCTGCGCATATACAATGAAATATATTTTGTATGTGTACCTGTACGTTTTTCACCCTTTCGCTGAAGATAAATGCAAGAATTAAGACAATGACTTTAGGGTCTCGACAGGACAAACATCTCCGTGTCGGAATGTTAATGCTTCCACGTTTACAGCAAAGATTTAACTCAACCCATTCATCATTTAAAAACCAAATGCTGATGGCTATTGTTTCCTAAAATCGGAGTGATAGTTAAACACCTAATTAAATTATCACTTTAACATGTAATGAAGTTGAATGATTTGTTATATTTACGTCCATTATGATAAGTTTATTACAGGGTCCAGTTTCATGAATATTCCTTAACTCTAAGGAATCCCTTAACTAAAAATCCCCCATAGTAAAGCATTACAGAAGTTAAGGGAAAATCTTAAGTTAAGGAGCATTCCTTAAAATCTGTAATGATTTCCTTTGGAGAATTTTAAGTTAAAAGATGCTCCACCGCTGACAAATGGTATTGTTTCACTATAAATACAGGAGCAGACGATTTGGTATTTTTCTTCAGTTACAAAAGTTATTTACTTTACACCATTTCCACCATTGAAAAGTTTGAGCTTCTAACTTTACTTAAAGTTTAAAATAAAAAATAATTAATTGCATCCCGAAAAAAATCCCTCACACTATATCCTATATGGAATGAAGTACTGATTGCGCATGCACCAAAATCAAAATAAATTATTTTATATTATTTATTTTGTGTTAATTAAACATACATATACACGATTAAACACCAATTATTGTTCAAATGATGAGTATCATTTATGCTCTGTCGGCGGTGGAGCATCTCAAAAAAAGAATTCCTAAAACTGGACCCAGGACAGTGTTGTGCGTGTGAAGGATGTTTTGGAGGGCTGCTTTATGTTTTTGTATCCTTGATAATTATGGCGATGTTTTGGTTTAACGCAACGGTTAATCATCCTATTAACTGTCAGAATCTTTAAGAAGATATCAGGAATATGCGGTAAGAGAAAGCCTGCTTTCCCGGAGAATAACCACTGAACAGCGGTCAGTACATGGCAATTGTCTCACATCATGGGATTCGAATGCAAGAACCTGGGGGTTATGGAAATATGTCGGAACATCTTGAACACTCGCTCGCAGTGGCTCCTTGATATAGTGAACCTTTTCAAGAGACAAATTTATTTTTCTTTGCGTTGTGAGTGTCTGTTTTATGTGCAAAACTTACGGTAGTTATTCATCACTTTTGAAGGATGATTAATTTCCTTCTTCGTTTATTGTTTTACTTACTTTTCGTGCTCAATTACTTTAAAATGCGCAGGTTGTTGACATCACACTTGTATCATTTATATGTCAAATGTTCTGATGTCTTCTACAAAAACACGTATGAAATATCTCACGTCAGCTATCCGATGTGATAATGATATTTCACTGACTGGTCGTTCCGATACAGAGACACAAGCCTGAATGTTTGGGTGACAAATATACATGTTATTGTAAAGAACGAAATTACATGTAATATGTATTATAGAGTTAGGGTTTAAAAAAATATTGCAACAATATAATATTGTTACCTTCACTGAGTTTTATGATGTGTAAGAGTATGGATGAATAAAATTAATTACAAATCTA
This sequence comes from Argopecten irradians irradians, assembly GCA_004382745.1. Lineage (NCBI taxonomy): Eukaryota > Metazoa > Mollusca > Bivalvia > Pectinida > Pectinidae > Argopecten > Argopecten irradians. The sequence goes on along the minus strand of SAYR01064303.1, from coordinate 24,344 downwards.
GCAAAAGTGAAATGATATTTGTGTATATAAATGCATGGATGAATAAATTTAGCAAGTAAGAAAGTGATGTGTGTAAATGTAAGTGCATGGATGAATAAGATTAATTAAATATATATCTAACAAGTGAGGAAGTGTCAATTGGAAGCATGATCTTTGAATATAATTACCATCTTGATGAGAGAACGAGTAAAATGTAAATTACATAAAAAAATACTTTCACAAAAAAATAGAGACACAATGATATAGTTTTGACTACTAAGTTTGACGTGACTGTAGTGTCCATTTCGATACGTCCAGGTGTATATTGTGTATAGTTTTGACTACTAAGTTTGACGTGACTGTAGTGTCCATTTCGATACGTCCTGGTGTATATGGTGTATAGTTTTGACTACTAAGTTTGACTTGACTGTGATGTCCATTTCGATACGTCCTGGTGTATATGGTGTATAGTTTTCGATACGTCCTGGTGTATATGGTGTATAGTTTTGACTACTAAGTTTGACGTGACTGTGATGTCCATTTCGATACGTCCTGGTGTATATGGTGTATAGTTTTGACTACTAAGTTTGACTTGTCTGTGATGTCCATTTCGATACGTCCTGGTGTATATGGTGTATAGTTTTGACTACTAAGTTTGACTTGTCTGTGATGTCCATTTCGATACGTCCTGGTGTATATGGTGTATAGTTTTGGTTACGTCCTGGTATATATGGTGTAGTTTTACAACTTTCCATTCGTCCTTATACCATTGGTCTATATATAGCCATTCAATAATAAATCAACATGTATATTTGGAACGTATCCAAATCAGAGACCATTATGTAACTGGGGTGGGTCAACACCCCGATAAAAAGTTTATATCGACTTTTTCCAGACAAGCAAAGTACTTAAAACCTCGGTCCTTAAGGTATGTCTGTATTATATACGTGTAATACACATTGTATCTGTATTTTTATCGTAGTGTAAATGTTATAAATGAAAATCGAATAGTCCTTCTGTTCTTTGTGACGAAAGCTATCACAACATCCATATCATTTCAAATTAATCGATTAAACAATACAACAATAAAGAAGGCTTCTGGACGAGAATTAATTGCAATTATAACTTCAGTGTAACATGTGTTTCATTATATCCGATTTTAAATAAAGTTAGTTCGACTGTACTAAGCCAGGAAAGTCACATGCGAATATTTCGTTTCGTTTATTTATTTGCAGACCAAGGGATTTTAACCAGCTATTTATGATTGGATTTTCATAACGATTAAATATTCACTTAAAGTATAGTATATTGAGAAATATGTTTTTATGTATATATAATGTACTATTTAATGTAGGTAAAATGCACTTAATGAATGTGAAATGTATTAATTAACGTAGATTAAATGTACTTGAACGTATGGAAATGTACTCTTTATTGTATGAAATGATTAATTAATGTACATACATGTGAAATGTACTAATTCATACATGTTGTGTAATGTTCGAAAATGTATGTACATTATAAAATGTACTTACGTTATACATAAAATGTACTAGAATGTGTATATGAAATGTATCAATGTATATGAAATGTACTAAATCTATATAAAATGTACTAAATCTAAATCTATATAAAATGTACTAAATCTATATAAAATGTACTAAATATAAAATGTACTAAATCTATATAAAATGTACTAAATCTATATAAAATGTACTAAATCTACTTAAAAATTACGAGAATGTATATAAAATGTCCTAAATGTATATAAAAAAGTATTTATAAAATGTCCTAAATGTAAATAAAATGTCCTAAATGTATATAAAATGTCCTAAATGTATATAAAAAAGTATTTATAAAATGTCCTAGATGTAAATAAAATGTCCTAAATGTAAATAAAATGTCCTAAATGTATACAAAATATACTAATAAAATGTATGCATTTTTAAATAATAAAAACACATACCTTTGTCGACGTCTACTTTCATGCTGTTGGCCACGTGCAACACTCATGTGTTTTTGAAGCTGGACTGGTAATGCAGTTTGTGTGTGGAGAAATCATGGAGGTCAGGGGTCAAAGGTAACACCAAGGTAAAAGGTCAAAGTGACTTGTGTATGCACACAATACATGAACAGCACACAATGAACACTTCATGAAATTTCGTGAGAACAATCTCTCTTCTCACCTGCAAATGTTAATATTAATTCCATTTTTTGTGAGATGTTCACCATATCTGGGCCTCGCTGAGCATTACCGGGCAATCTTTATTGTTTAAAGCATTTACGTGAATACATTAAAAGTAGACAGATTTGATGTAAGCAGACAGAAGATCTAATACTTGTAGTGGTAGTACACATAGATATAGTGTATAGTGTTCCATTTATTGATATAAAATCTATCGCGCCTTATTACCCCAGTTTCTAAAATTAAGAAATAAAAATATTAATTAAAGTTATATGTGCCGTATTTTTCATACTCACGGATCAAGATAAGCTTTTAATATGTTTTTCATCACCAAAAGTTACTAACATTTTGAAAATTAGAGTACGTTCAATGCATTGGTTTTAATCTTAAAAATACAAATAAGGGCAGAAAATAATTTTTAGCAGTACTGCCAAAAATCATTATATGTACATCTATAGTGAAGCGAAATGAGTACCTACGGTCAGACCATGAAGCCAAATTTTTACAGTGTTATTAGTAATTGTAAAGTGATTTCTGCAGGAAAGTTTCCATCTAAACATACATAAGGCATAAGAAACAACAATTTACATTACATAATTTCTGTGTTGTAACTAACGTTTATAAGGCATCTGAAGCCATTTGAATAATTTTTACAGCTAAATTCATCAAACCTGATGGTTTTCAATAGATTAATGAAGAAAAAGTAACATGCCAAAATTTTCGCCCGGTTACGGCACATATAACTTTAAAAGATGATGTTTGACATTATGTGGCGGACTTCTTTTGTTTGATGTCCTACTTAGAGCAAGGGCCATTTAAGGATGTGCCAGATTTAGGAGCTGGGGAAAAGCCGGTGCCATTCATATATGTTAAGTATGCTGTCATATTAAATATATTTCTGAAGATTTTTTATCTATGGCTGTCCGGCTTCACAAAAGCTGGAACATCCACGCTGCGCATATACAATAAAACTATATTTTGTATGTGTACCTGTACGTGTTTTCACCTTTCGCTGAAGATAAATGCAAGAATTAAGACAAATGAATGACTTAAGTGTCTCGACAGGACAAACATCGCCGTGTCGGAATGTGTATATGCGCTTCCGTTTACAGCAAAGATCAGTTTGACTCAACCTTTTCATCATTATGAAGGCTATAGTCTGCGCAAGAATGGAGATTCTGATGGTTTGTGTTCCTAAAATCAGAAGTGATAGTGTAAAACAACTAATTATATTATGCACTTTAACATGTAGTAATAGGTTGAATTGAATTGGTTATATTTACAGTCCATTATGATAAGTTTATTACAGGCCCAGTTTCATGAAATATTTCATTAACTTAGGAATCCCTTAAACTTAAAAATTCCCATAGGAAAGCTATTACAGAAGTTGGGGAAATCTTTAAGTTAAGGAGCCTTCCTTTAAAAATCTGTAATGATTTCCCTTTGGGAGATTTTAAGTTAAAAGATGGCTCACGCTGACAAATGGTATTGTTCACTATAAATACAGGAGCAGAGCGATTTGGTATTTTTCTTGCAGTTTACAAAAGTTTATTTTACTTTACAACCATTTCCACCAACGATTGAAAAGTTTGGAGCTTCTACTTTACTTAAAGTTAAAATGAAAAAAATAATTAAGTTGCATCCCGAAGAAAAAATCCCTCACACTATATCCTATATGGAATGAAGTACTGATTGCGGCATGCACAAATCAAAACAATTATTTTATAATATTTTTTGTGTTAATTAAACATACATATACACGATTAAACACCCAATTATTTGTTCAATGATTAGTATTGATTTATGCTCTTGTCGGCGGTGGAGCATGCTTTTAAGGAATTCCTAAACTGGAACCCAGGAAGTGGTTGTGCGTGTGAAGGGATGTTTTTGGAAGGGCTGCGGGTATGTTTTTGTATCCTTGATAATTTATGGCGATGTTTTTGGTTTAACGCAACGGTTAAATCATCCTATTAAGCACTGTCAGAATCTTTAAGAGAGATATAGGAATATGCGGTAAGAAGAAAGCCTGCTTTCGCCGGACAAAATAACCACTGAACAAGCGGTCAGTACAATGGATTGTCTGCAATGCATGGGATTCGAATGCAAGAATGGGGGTTATGGAAATATGTCGGAACATCTTGAACACTGCTCGTCAGTGGCTCCTTGATTATAGTGAATCCTTTTCAAGAGACAATCTTATTTTTCTTTGCGTTGTTGAGTGTCTGTTTTTATGTGCAAAACTTACGGGTAGTTATTATACACTTTTGAGGATGATTAATCTTCCTTGCTTCGTTTATTGTTTTACTTATTTTCGTGCTAATTAGCTTTAAAATGCGCAGGGGTTTTTGACAATCACACTTGTATCATTTATATGTCAAATGTTCTGAATGTTTCTAGCAAAAACACGTGTATGAAATAATCTCACGTCAGCTATCAGATGTGATAATGATTTACTGACTGGTGGTCGTTCTGATACAGAGACACAAGCCTGAATGTTTGGGGTGACAAATATACATGTTATTGTTAAAGAACGAAATTACATGTATATGTATTATCAGAGTAACGGGTTTAAACAAATATTGCAACAAGTATAAGTATTGTTACCTTCACTGAGTTTTTTATGATGTGTAAAGAGTATGGATGAGTAAAATTAATTAGCAAATCTAGCAAAAGTGAAATGATATTTGTGTATATAAGCATGGATGAATAAAATTTGCAAGTAAGAAAAGTGATGTGTGTAAATGTAAGTGGCATGGATGAATAAGATTAATTAAAATATATATCGCTAACATAGTGAGGAAAGTGTCCAATTGGGAAAGCAATTTGATCTTTGATATAATTACGCATCTTGGGATGGGAGAATGAGTAACAATGTAAATTACATAAGGAAAAAATAATTTAATTTTCACAAACATAACAGACACAATGATATAGGTTTTTGACTACTAAAGTTTGCTTGACTGTGATGTCCATTTCAGTTTTTGACTACTAAGTTTGACTTGAATTGATGTCCATTTTCGATACGTCCTGGTGTATACGGTGTATAGGTTTTGACTATAAGTTTGACTTGAATGTGAGTGTCATTTCCGATACGTCTGGTGTTATGGTTATAGTTTTCGTATACCGTCTGGTGTATATGGTGTATAGTTTTCGATACGTTGCTGGTTATACATATGGTGTATGTTTTGAAACTAACTAAGTTTGACTTGAATGTGATGGTCCATTTGATACGTCCTGGGTGTATATGGTGTATAGTTTTCGATACGTCCCTGGTATATATGGTGTATAGTTGTTGACTACTAAGTTTGACTTGACTGTAGGTCCTTTTCGGATACTTTTTGGTTTGTTTTGTTTGATTAATTAACGTCCTATTAACAGCTATGCGTCATGTAAGGACGGCCTCCATGCATGCGGCGTGTTTGCGTGTATGTTGTGCGAGGTGCGTGTTTGGGGAGACTGCGGTATATTCAGTGGTGGTCCTTCTGTATACGTGGAACTTTTGCCCTTTTATAGTGGGCTATATCACTGAAGGGCATGCGCGAGACACAAAGCAACACACCCAGCACTGGTTCGGTCACATTATACTGACACGGGCGAACACAGTCGTCCACTCCCTGTATGCTGAGGCGCTTAAGGGCAGGAGCAGAAACTACCGATTTTATTGACTTTGTGTGTCTGCGGCCAAGGGGACAAGAACCAGATGCCTGTGTATCCCAGTGACTTGTCTGTATGTCCATTTAGATACGTCCTTGGTGTATATCGTGTATAGTTTTTGACTACTAAATTTTGACTTGACTTTAGTGTGTCCATTTCGATACGTCCTGGGTGTATATGGGTGATATAGTTTCGGATAACGTTCTGGATAGAAATTATATGTTTGTATAGTTCATTTCGATATTGTCTGGTGTATATGGTGATAGTCTTTCACAAGTTGACTGTCTTAGAACACGATCGCACTGTATTATATGGTGATAGTTTCGCATATGTTCCTGACGTATATGGTTGACTCGCATAGTTTATTGCTCATTTGATACGTCTGGTGTAATATGGTGTAATAAATGTATATAATGTTACTTCGTGTTTGTACGTCCTTGATCGGTTGGTGATATCATGGTGTTATAGATTTTGTTCGATCTCTCGGTGTATATTGTGATTCTGTAGTTTACAAGCTTTCATTTCGTCCTTCGCATATACCTTATTGGTCTATATATAGCCATTCATGAATAATAAGATCAACATGTATAATTTGGAATGTACTATCACAAATCAGAGACCATTATGGTAACTGGGGTGGGGTTCAAACAACCCCAATAAAAAGTTTATGATTGATTTTTCCAGAAAGCAAAGAATACTTGTAAATACCTCGTCCTTAAGGTATGTCTTGTAATTAATATACGTGTAATACAACATTGTAGATCTGTATTGTTTATCGTAGTGTAAATGTTACTAAGAATGAATCTTATAGTCCTTCCTGCTTCTTTGTGACGAAAGCTATCACAACATCAATATCATTTCAAAATTAATCAGAGTTAAACAAATACAACAATAAAGAAGGCTGCTGGAGCGAGAATTAATTTACAATTATAAACTTAAGTCATCGACGTAAATGTGTTTGCCATTATATCCGATTTCAAAATAAAGTTAATTCGACTGTACTAAGCCAGGACAAGTCCCTACATGGAAATATTGTTCGTTTCGTTTATTTATTTTGCAGACGCAAGATTTTAACCAGCTATTTATCATATTGATTCTCATGAACTATCTAACATATTCACTTAACGTATAGCTAATGAGAAGATATGTTTTTAATGTATAATATAATGGTTACTATTATGAGTGTAGGTAAAAATGCAACTTAATATGACATGTGAAATGTATGTAATTAACGTAGATAAATGTACTTGAACGTATGGAAAATGTACTTCTTTATTGTATGAAATGATTAATTAACTGTACATACTATGTGAAATGTACTAAATTCATACATGTGTGAATTAAATGTTGTAGATTAGCGTATATAGAAGAAGTATATGAATTAAGTAGAAATGACAAATTATATAAATGTACTACTAATATATAAAGCAATCTAAATATGTATAATATGACTACTAAGACTAATCTAAAACCGTTCTTAAATTACAAGATGTATCTAAATGTTTATAATGCTTAATAAAAATCTATTTATAAGTGGCCTTGTAAAATGTAAATTAAAATGTCGCAGAATGTATTATAAATGTCCTAAATGATATTATAAAAAATGTATTTATAAAATGTCCTTAAGTATTGTCAAATTAATAAATGTCCATAACCTGTATACAAAATAAAATTAACTAATAAAATGTAATGCATTTTTAAAATAACACAAACTCACATTAACCTTTGTCGACGTCTACATTTCATGCTTGTTCGGCCACGTGTGCACGAACACTCTCGCATGTGTTAAGTGTAGAGCTGGACATGGTAATATCAGTTTGTGTGTGGAGAAATCATGGATCGGTCAGTGCCCCGAAAGGTAACACGCAAAAACAGGTAAAAGGTCAAGTGACTTGTTATAGCCAACCACACATAACATGAAACAGCCACAACAAATGAACACTTCAACATGATAATTAAATAGTGAGAGAAAACTAATCCTGTCTCTCTCACCTGCAAAATGTTAAGTATTTACATCCATTTTTTTGTGAGATTTTTCAGCATATCTGGGCCTGCGCTGAGCATTACCGGGCAAATCTTATTGTTTAAAAGCATTTACGTGAAAATACATTAAAAGTAGACAGATTTGATTGTCAAGCAGAACAGAAGAATCTAATACTTGTAGATAGGTAAGTAAACAATAGATATAGTGATATTGTGTTCAATTTTATTGATATAAATCTATGCGTCGCACTTTATCTACCCCAGTTTCTATAAATTATAAGGCACAATAAAAAATATTAATTAAAGTATATGTGACGTATTTTTTCATACTCACAGAATCAAGATAAGCTTTTAAATATGTTATTCAATCACAAAGTTATTAA
>SAYR01064303.1:0-12583 GCA_004382745.1 Argopecten irradians irradians | reverse complement strand
ACACAATTTGAGCTACAAAGTAATACCATTGAAATTTGCGTAGTCAATCCACCTCTAGTAATAAATTTGTTCTTGAGATATTTTTGTCATGATCTGTATATCTCATGTAAAAATTGACTCTGGTGACCTCTAGCACGAACCTATCAGGGGGTTTATATATACGATATATTTAGTAACAATACTCACACACATTAAATGTTAAATGTCATCATGTTTCTGATCTGCATCAGAAACATTCTTGTGTTTATCCTATCACGAAGTATGGCCCAAATGTGGCCACCAACATATTAGAGTTACTTCCCTTTGTTTCACTCCATCACTCTATCAGAGTTACTTCCCTTCATTTCATTCAGTACTGAGCCTATTTCATTTATATGGTTTGACAGTCGTTCGTTTTTTGGAATTAATAAAAGATCTGATGATATCTATTGTTTTCATGTGAGTCTTGACAAAGCCCTCATAGGTCTGTATTGGAGTCTGCAGGTCAGGATTTATACTTGAAATAATTACTTCTACAAACAGTTGAACCAGTTATTCTGCATAAACGAAAACCGTTGACGTGGAATGAAACAGAGGGGAAGTACCTGTGAATAGACCAGAATTGTGATACAGCCTATACACACTCTACCTGCACTACGCTAACTAGGTTATTATATTGCATCATTCCCATATTAAACTAACAACAACAACATCCTCAATAGGGGTTAGTATATTATATACAGCGTACGTTATTGTAACCCCTGGAGTCTCGAGGATACAACAATATATCAACAAGAGGCTAAACAGTGTAACGAAATCTGAAAAAAATGAGCTCTCAAAACCTGGAATAATTCTGACACTATGTATTAATCCCACCTAAATAAATTACCACGTTAACCCATATATGCCATCTTTGCATATTGCAAAGTTAGCTCCCTTACAGGTTGGTATTGATTGTTACGTCATTATTTTGTGAGAGCAATTTACATTGTTTTCTCCCAAAAGTATGACATTACACTCACAAACACACAACGTCACAATCAATACCTACCTGCAAGGGCAGATAACTCAGTGATATGCAAATACAGAATTGCCCCAGTCGATAAACACAGTAAAACAAGGTTATAACAAACATGATGGCTACAAATTCATGCTTATATATTTTTTTTCTTTTGCTGTCAATCTTTCTGCAAGTCGTTGTAATAAGTGTATTTGTAAGGAACTATACTAAATTATTGATTCCCAGAGATTCGTTATAACTGTATTTTTCTGTATAATCAACTTTTACACGAGGAAAGAGGCATATCTTATAATCCACCATGACAATTAATTTGTTCTCCTAAACATAAGTGTGTATTGTTTCGTAAGACCTAATCAATAGGCGATGACTTAAAGAGAAAATATTTTCTTTTAAGATTTTCATGCCCTCCAATTCTAATGAAACAAATAGATTCATTATGATATTAAAATTTGCATGCCCTCTATTTTCCTTGTAGAATATAAATACATCTTTCTTTTAGATTTTCATGCCCTCAAACCCATTACATCAAGCAAATTTGTCTTTGTTATATTTTTATGCCCTCAGATTTGATTTCTGCCCTTAAATTTCATTGTAGCAAATAAATTAAAATGCAAAATAAAGAGAAGAAATTCAATATACTTGGTATATCAAACAATGCAAATAAAGCACCAATGGAGTCAACTATCTGACTCGATATCTACAAAACAATTTGACTTAACTAGCAGTTGACATATCTAGAAAATTTATTTAAAAATAATATAAAGAAAACTATCTATGTTTTCTATAAAGTCGATAGAAAAAACAACATTAACATAACGGAAGCACACAATATATCTATGCTATACTTTAAAAACACTCAATACAATGAAATGTCTGAATTTCCAGAAATATTTCACTCGGTCTGGTATTATTTCACAACTTCTAAGACAAAGTAATGCCACATGTACAAATGATATAAACCACTGAATTTTCGTGCTCACAATATTCCCACCTTCGTTATTGTCATTATATTTGTGAATACATAAATTTACGTTCAAGGACTTGAGCTTTCATCTTGACATTTTATACAATTAATGACGAAACATTTAAATTTGTATTCAAGCTCTCTTGCAAAGTTATGCAATTTTCATATTCAAACTTTCTTGTGAAATTATCCAAAAAATTGTATTCGTGTATTCGAGCTCTCTTGCAGAAGTATGCATAATTTGTATCTAATTAAAATGAATCATTTAAGGAATATATGTTTATTTTGTTGAGGTTATGAGGGTATTATGATAATGGAGCACGTGTAAATTATGTAACCCCGGCGAATATATTCCTTATATTTACAGTTTTTCAAGTAAATGAATATTTTTATTCCCGCGGCAGCTGCATATTTTTTATTAAAATACACATATTTTTTTCTCTCTCGTCATCGTCAACGAATTAGATTGAACAGCTGATTGGAATTGAGTCATTCATATGATCCCGCCAAAAGTGGGGTCATGATCCCACATTGCTATGCCGTCGTCTATTCACGTAACAATAGAATCGCCTCGCGTGTTATGCTAACATTATACACTGATAATGATAATACTAGAAAGCATGGTTATTGAGCCCATGTCAGTGCAAACTAAATATTCTGCTATAACTAGTTAAGTTTTTTTCAGTAATATAATCATTGAACAACACATACATTTCATTGATACAGTTCACTGGTGTAATTCTGTTGACATTCACTGTGCTATGAATTCCACAAGAACCTGAGATAGAACCACTAGCATTTCTTCATGCACCAGGTATGAGAAGGAAATAAGTTTTTCAGACTAATTTAAAGCTGACAATGCAAGTTAAAATTATTAACATGATTTTTTTAAAAATAAGTATATTCGTTTTTCCAAGAATCGTTTATGAGACATTCCCCGGTTGAGGACAGCCATTTTTGTTTTACATTCCGACGACTCGCCGAACCCTATATAAAGCGCGTGAATTGACACACGTGCGCTCATTCATGTACCTATACACCTAGCAGTCCACAGGTTATATCACCTACAAATAGGTAAACAGAACCCTCACCTGTAAAACTATATGGGACTTTTTTAGCAAGAAAACATGTCAACTCCTCTAAGTTGTCATTTACATGTTTCTCAAAATAAAATTCCAACGCAAGTGAATAGAAATCCAAAAATAATCCGTCCACATATCTCCACGTATATCATCGTACCCGACGCACTCAACTGACCATATACACGTGATTATGTACCTGACCCGAACGAGCGACAACTATCAAGGACACACACGTGTCGTTGTACATGTACGTGTAAAACTAAGTGTATATTGAAGTGTTTTATTAGTTCGTATTGGACATATGTTGGGATATAGCTGACAACACATTCATCTATTACTTCAATGAAATATTGTCAGGTGAGTGCAGTGTTTATTTTCAATTTGACATTGTTATATGCAATATCGGAGCATGTGTATCTGAGACAAGATATGTTTAGAATGATACACGTGTGTCAAGTGTCCCGTGCTTTATATAGGGGGTTGGCCAGTGAAGGTTACTAAGCAGAGCAAAAGAAAAATGGCTGCCACTTCCTTAGATACCACACTGTCATAACTAGGGGATGTCTCAGAAACAATTTTTGAAAAGAAAATATTTCGTTAATATTTTTTTTAAATTTCAACTGCATGCTTTTAACTTGCATTGTCAGCTTTAAGTACAGATTCTCATCCTCACAAAGGATCTGACAACATCTAATGAAGACCTTGTGACTTTTACACTTTAATACTTCACTCCCAATGTTTATTTCATACCTGGTAATATTGGTAAAACATTTCATCACAGCTTGGTAATAAATGTAGCTTACATATTTCCCCTAACGGCAGTGGGTTTAGTTAATTGGTATAGGAGCCATTATTTGGGACAACTTTTGGATGTTTTTATGAAACAGTCTACCGCTGACGCATGTTCTATGCATCAAACAGTGTAGTCAAATATTGTTTCATCGCTACCTGCAAAGATGTTGTCATTGTCTACCACAAAATATGTATGAAATTAGTAGAGATTTATTGGCAAAAATGTGGGGTTGCCCTTATAACAGGATGCACCTTTTATAGGGAAACTACGGTATATTGTTTTGTAATTCAGGACAAATCTGTGTACCATTGTCAAGGTTCTGGAAACTATTTTAAGTGAATCAAATTCTAATGATGTCACATCCTTTATAAAAAGGCATGAAAATAAGAATCTGTATTTTAATCAGGCTGAAGATATTTAAACATCACATTTACATCTAATGCTCTATTATATCACTTTGTTACAGGGTTACCTCCCCTTACAAGCAGGTTCACAAGGTTATACAATTAATATAAAATAGTAGTGTTCAAATTGTCTTATTCATGAGTAAATTTGTAGTGTAATGATGAAACAACCCATAACTATCGTTAAGGGGAGATAACTCTACATGACATAAATGTCTATATTCATGATAATCAATCTAAAATGCATAATCAATATAGTAATATGTATCTTACAATTCCATATGAACACATGTAATTTATCTAAGAAATATCACAACGTTTTAAGTATCACAATTGTAATGGGCCACACATCTCACAATCACTCTATTGCGTAAAAAGATATCTGTATTTCATAAAATTCCAGGTTATACCTACAAACACAAGAGTTTGCTGGAGACACGTAAGTGTTTTTCATACTCAAATTTAAGAGTCCAAAAAGAAAGAAAATTGGAAACCAAACAGATTTTTATACTGATTAGTTGAATAATTTGACAGGTTTTTGGAATTAACTAGAAATAACAATATTTATCATATAAAATGCACCAACGTTTTGAAATACTATACTATATTTGCATATTACTCACTCAGTTACCTGCCCCTGCAGGTTGGTAATGATTGTGACGTCATGTGTTTATAAGCCTTCTGTCATATTAAACAGAGAAATACTCACAAAGTAATGATGTCACAATGGATAACTAAGCACAAGGGCAGATAACTCTGTAATGTGTAAAGAGAAAATTGAATCTGAAATGCAGGTAATCTTTGTTCTAATAAATCATTCCTCGTCTATGACACGAACTTGTATATCATGGCACTTCCATATATGGTCGATTTGGTCATCTGTTGCTGTGGCGACACACTTGACATTGAACCTGTAGGTGCCGCTGTAGTGGAAAAGATACGACGTCTTGTACCGGGCACTGTCCTCTCCATCCACCTGGTAAGGACACAATTTATACAATCATTGGTAAGTTACATAAATTATTATCAGTATCATTTTTTTTAAAATTCATATTGATTTCTGACAACCTTGGTAGTATATATCAAAGCCATTTTGTTTACAGTACTCCATCCCAGGAACTCCCTGGCCAAGGATTAATACTCTGAGCCTAATTCAAAAAGTTCCTCTGTCACCTTGAAATTAAAAAAAAAGGTAATTTATTTGAGAAAAATATAAAAGAACATCATATTTTAACTACCTATCAAAGTGCCAAATTGAATGCTCTTGGTAATGATTGTTATGAAAATTTCTAACTGATTACCTTCAAGTTGGCTTTTTGGTACGACTGTAAACCTAACAAATTACCATGGCTATTTGGTACAACCAAGATCCTTACAAATTACCTTGGCTATTTGGTACAACTGTAAACCTAACAAATTACCTTGGCTATTTGGTACAACTGAGATCCTTACAAATTACCTTAGCTATTTGGTACAACCGAGATCCTTACAAATTACATTGGCTATTTGGTACAACCGAGATCCTTACAAATTACCTTAGCTATTTGGTACAACCGAGATCCTTACAAATTACATTGGCTATTGGGTACAACCGAGATCCTTACAAATTACCTTGGCTATTTGGTACAACTGAGAACCTTACAAATTACCTTGGCTATTTGGTACAACCGAGATCCTTACAAATTACCTTGGCTATTTGGTACAACCGAGATCCTTACAAATTACATTGGCTATTTGGTACAACTGAGATCCTTACAAATTACCTTGGCTATTTGGTACAACTGAGATCCTTACAAATAACCTTGGCTATTTGGTAAGACTGTAAACCTAACAAATTACCTTGGCTATTTGGTACAGCTGAGATCCTTACAAATTACCTTGGCTATTTGGTACAACTGAGATCCTTACAAATAACACTGGCTATTTGGTACAACTGAGATCCTTACAAATTACCTTGGCTATTTGGTACAACCGAGATCCTTACAAATTACCTTGGCTATTTGGTACAACCGAGATCCTTACAAATTACCTTGGCTATTTGGTACAACCGAGATCCTTACAAATTACCTTGGCTATTTGGTACAACTGAGATCCTAACAAATTACCTTGGCTATTTGGTACAACTGAGATCCTTACAAATTACCTTGGCTATTTGGTACAACCGAGATCCTAACAAATTACCTTGGCTATTTGGTACAACTGAGATCCTTACAAATTACCTTGGCTATTTGGTACAACTGAGATCCTTACAAATTACCTTGGCTATTTGGTACAACTGAGATCCTTACAAATTACCTTGGCTATTTGGTACAACTGAGATCCTTACAAATTACCTTGGCTTTTTGGTAAACTGAGATCCTTACAAATTACCTTGGCTATTTGGTAAACTGAGATCCAAACAAATTACCTTGGCTATTTGGTACAACTGAGATCCTTACAAATTACCTTGGCTATTTGGTACAACTGAGATCTTTACAAATTACCTTGGCTATTTGGTACAACCGAGATCCTTACAAATTACCTTGGCTATTTGGTACGACTGTGAACCTAAAACGGTAACTTGGTCTGTATCCCAGGAGTGGACAGAGGTGTGGTCAGTCAGCAGTGGACTGCTGACTGTCAGCACAGCACTAGTGTAGGATACACCTGCAATATACAAGAACACACATGATTACAGATTATATGAATTTTAAGGTCAAGTGGACGAAGGATATCTCAATTATCTCATTCCAAAATTGATTTGAGTCCATTCCACTTTTCATGCCCTTCTTTGATTATGTTTCTCTCAAATACTTAAAGAAGAATATTTAAAATGGAAATGCAGCTGTTCAGAAGTATTTTCATGGTGTCATTATCACAGGAACAGTGAAATCGCCAATGTCTGCATTATGTGTTAATGATGGTACATAATTTTCTAGTGAGCCATCATTTCCCTATACTGTAAATCAACATATTTTCACATTTGATTTATTTCCATATATTTCACAAGCAGATAATTTGCAAAAACATATGGCTGCAAAAAAGGTTCAAGCACAAGTACAATTGAGTGTTTTATGATCGACATTAAAATGTTTTGAGGCATGAAAACACAAGATTAACATGCTGTGAGAATAAGTTATTTCACTGTTACCTGAAACAATAACAATATTACTATTGTACCGTTTCTACTGGGGACATTTGACACTCACCAGAGCGGAAGGTGATAAGGATTTCGATGTTGACGACTGTACCAGTACACACCACAGGGATGGAATGGGCCGAGCAGGACTGGTCGTTTACACTGACGTCTGTAAAATGATCGAATGGATAATGTTGTTAGTAATCAATATCAAGAGTCAAACTGCTTATATGATGTTGAAATATAGTACATGGTATACATTGACTTGAGTTGTAAACCAAAATTAATGAATGAAATTATCTAAAATTAAAATACATGGAAAATGATATAAGAATGGTGTGTGTGTGTGTGTTTAAAAAATACCAAATTCAATCATTAAAATGACAGAAATATTTGCAAGGCGTCAAAAGTTGATAAGTGCTCAACTGCTTTTCTAAAGTGCTTAGTCAAACAACATCTAAATTTCACAAAGGCATTTGGCAATAAAACATGCACAAAAGTCATGGTAATAATTATTATTTCAAAGTTGAGTAAATTCTGTAGAATTTCCCCCCTAATAATGTGGACTACTTACTCCAGGACACCTGGGAGACTGTGATGAGATCTAGCTGTGGTTGTGACCATGTCAGATGTTCTGTCCCCATCTTACCACAATGCTTTGTACCACACTGGATACACAAGTCAAGGCTCAATACGGGATGATTTTCTTCTGCCATTAATATAATTTTTATCACACAGTCTATGAGTAATAAATACCTCAGTCTCCATGGTGGAACGTGATACAATGCTAGGGGACAGCCGCGGCGCCTTACCCCATTATTTCTATGGTATTTACATGATGTGTCATTGTGTAATATTGATATTGAACTCAACATTATTATGGTATGTTAGTGTGTATAACTTGTAAAACCTAACCCTTGTCTAATTTGGAGTCTTGTCTATTCCTGCATAATTTTATTGTATTTTCTTCTTTCAGTAATAAAACTATATAATCTGGAACCTGTCTATTCTGGCCAAATAACTTGGTCCCAATGACACCCAGTTTAGAAAAATTAACAGAATTGTTAATCTCATATTTCACACAGTTTAATGCAATTTTATTTCTGCATCGACATGAAATTAGAGGCTATCTTATCATTTTCTTTGATGAAGATCAAAGGTCAAAATATAGGAAACTATTCAATCAGTTAAAGAATACGTTGGTCAAAAGTATAAGAATCATATTCCTACAATAGACATGAAATTAAAGGTTGGATAATTTTGTTTTACTAAAGGGCCAAGGTATAATATAGGAAAACTGAGTGCCTTTCTCCAGGGGATCAGCAGAAGATTCCACCTAATAAATGATTGTTTGTGACAAGGATACCATGGTCCAGAGGATGTGGATGAACTTGTCCAGATGTTGACTGTAGTGGGAGATAACTGGGGGAGGGGGTTTGGTCATCTGTAGGCGGTCAGCTACGTCCAGCTCCGGACCAGGGTCAGGGAACACACATTTCTCTATCTGTATCGTTAGCCTACAAACAACAAAATGTAAAGTAAAAGTGTTTTTTTTTAATTGAAAAAAAAAACCCACAAAAAACTTAGCATGTAAACAATGTAAACATCAATACAGCTAGATAGCTACATGAAACTAAATGAACTCTACATTATTGTATTCTTTCCAGATAACGCTTTCTTTACAGGCTGAAAATCATACAAGGCCAGGTATGGACATTCATTCCATAAAGTAATAATATCAGTAAAATAATAATAAAATAAAAATGAATTGAATTGAATTGAATTAACAGTAAAATCAATCGTCAAATTATCAACACAGTCACAGCCTATAAAAAATTCATACCTCATGAACACTACAGTAACATACCTGCGAATCTGTTTGGGTTCCAATATAAAGCTGTCGTTGATATTATATTGCACATCCATTTGTTGACGACACACGTTACACACATCGAAGGCAAGGACACAGTGGTCAGGACTGTCAAATACACGTAAGTAGATGGTCAAAGAGGTTTAAAATGAAATTAGATAATTGAGAAAATTATTAAATATGTGTTTACAAACAAACTCCTTCAAGAGGCCATAAAAATATCTAGAAAACAAAAATTAGCAAAGACACTTGTTACATAATGTTTCCAGGACTGACACTTTATAACCAAACAAAAACGGAATTCATCATTACATGCTAACATTTGCTCGGGACTGACACTTTATAACCAAACAAAAACGGAATTCATCATTACATGCTAACATTTGCTCAGGACTGACACTTTATAACCAAACAAAAACGGAATTCATCATTACATGCTAACATGCGTTATTCTATTTGTCTGCAATCCTGGGAGAATTATAGGACCATAAATCCTCAAGAAGGCAGTTAAATGTTTAAATATGTATGGTGTAAATAAGGACGATAATCTCTTTGTAATTAGTCTATGTTTGCTGTAATATTTTATTTTCTCTGTTATCACAAGGGAACCTCTCTGACAATTTGTAAGTGACTGACCTTTCTGAAGGAAGAGCTTCCCAGCAATGGAAGATGATGGAGGGAAGGATATCAACACTGAGGGCCACAGCACAATGTCGACAATATCCGGCCTCTAACCCCGGGCCTCCACTGTACTCCAGTCTCAGTAACGATTCCACACACTGTAAAGGGAGGTAAATATCACACAAAGGCAGATAACTAGGTGTGAGCCCATGCATTGGAAATCGAGCTACATCACATAAGGGGAGAGCATTATGAAAGAGACACATTTAAAAAGAAATACTGTATTTGCCGTATTTAGCCCCCCTCCCTATATAAGCGCCTCTTCCCTTTTCTGGAGAAGAGTTGAAGTTGCATAAACGCCCATGGCTTAAACTATGTTTCACAACATGTGAGACCTCTAACATCAGCATTGTATCCCATATTACATGAACATGTGAGTCTTTTACACATGTAACTCACGACATGATATTTCGTCTCAAAGCATAAAACACATATACAAGTTTACTGTGACAGATTACATTACAATGAGTATAGAAAGATTTAAAATATGGCTGATTTTTTTTGTCAACAACTTACATTTTGGTTCATAAATAAGACCACCCCCCCTCCCGACCCCCTTCTTTCTTTGTAACATTTACTTAAGCGCCCTGGGCGCTAATTATGGCAAATACGGTACTATACATAAACAGGCTGACTTTATCTTATTGATGTTAGACTTACCATGGATTCTTACTCATCTGAATTAGAGTGTTCTGATGACTGAACGATACTATACATAAACAGACTGACTTTATTTTATTGATGTTAGACTTACCATGGAGTCATACTCATCTGAATTAGAGTGTTCTGATGACTGTTTTTGTTTGTTTGATTTATTAACGTCCTATTAACAGCTATGGTCATGTAAGGACGGCCTCCCATGTATGCGGTGTGTTGCGTGTATGTTGTGCGAGGTGAGTTTACTGGGAGACTGCGGTATGTTCGTGTTGTGTCTTCTTGTATAGTGGAACTGTTGCCCTTTTTATAGTGCTATATATATACACTGAAGCATGCCGCCAAAGACACCAAGCAACACACCCCACCCGGTCACATTATACTGACAACGGGCGAACCAGTCGTCCGACTCCCTGTATGCTGAGCGCTAAGCAGGAGCAGAAACTACCACTTTTATAGACTTTGGTGTGTCTCGGCAAGGGGACAGAACCCAGAGCCTTCCTCACAGGGGCGAACGCTCAACTCAAGGCCAAAAGTGAGGCGTTGCACTCTGATGACTGTGAATGGTACTATACATAAACAGGCTGACTTTATCTTATTGATGTTAGACTTACCATGGATTCATACTCATCTGAATTAGAGTGTTCTGATGACTGTGAACGGTACTATACATAAACAGACTGACTTTATCTTATTGATGTTAGACTTACCATGGACTCATACTCATCTGAATTAGAGTGTTCTGATGACTGTGGTCAGTACTATAAATAAACAGGCTGACTTTATCTTACTGATGTTAGACTTACCATGGATTCATACTCATCTGAATTAGAGTGTTCTGATGACTGTGAATGGTACTATACATAAACAGGCTGACTTTATCTTATTGATGTTAGACTTACCATGGAGTCATACTCATCTGAATTAGAGTGTTCTGATGACTGTGAACGGTACTATACATAAACAGGCTGACTTTATCTTATTGATGTTAGACTTACCATGGACTCATACTCATCTGAATTAGAGTGTTCTGATGACTGTGGTCAGTACTATAAATAAACAGGCTGACTTTATCTTACTGATGTTAGACTTACCATGGATTCATACTCATCTGAATTAGAGTGTTCTGATGACTGTGAATGGTACTATACATAAACAGACTGACTTTATCTTATTGATGTTAGACTTACCATGGAGTCATACTCATCTGAATTAGAGTGTTCTGATGACTGTGGTCAGTACTATACATAAACAGGCTGACTTTATCTTATTGATGTTAGACTTACCATGGATTCATACTCATCTGAATTAGAGTGTTCTGATGACTGTGAACGGTACTATACATAAACAGGCTGACTTTATCTTATTGATGTTAGACTTACCATGGAGTCATACTCATCTGAATTAGAGTGTTCTGATGACTGTGAACGGTACTATACATAAACAGACTGACTTTATCTTATTGATGTTAGACTTACCATGGAGTCATACTCATCTGAATTAGAGTGTTCTGATGACTGTGAACGGTACTATACATAAACAGGCTGACTTTATCTTATTGATGTTAGACTTACCATGGAGTCATACTCATCTGAATTAGAGTGTTCTGATGACTGTGGTCAGTACTATACATAAACAGACTGACTTTATCTTATTGATGTTATACTTACCATGGAGTCATACTCATCTGAATTAGAGTGTTCTGATGACTGTGGTCAGTACTATACATAAACAGGCTGACTTTATCTTATTGATGTTAGACTTACCATGGAGTCATACTCATCTGAATTAGAGTGTTCTGATGACTGTGAATGGTACTATACATAAACAGACTGACTTTATCTTATTGATGTTAGACTTACCATGGAGTCATACTCATCTGAATTAGAGTGTTCTGATGACTGTGAACGGTACTATACATAAACAGGCTGACTTTATCTTATTGGTTTTAGACTGTCCATGGAGTCATACTCATCTGAATTAAAGTGTTCTGATGACTGTGGACGGTACTATACAT
>SAYR01064217.1:0-16658 GCA_004382745.1 Argopecten irradians irradians | reverse complement strand
AGAGGTCCATAACATAACAAGAGGCCCATGGACCTTAACGGTCACCTGATATTTGATACTAATTAGTTATGTAATTTCCTAGCCAACTGATGTCTTTTCTTCACGAAATAGTACATGTGTACTATACACATGTACATCAAATAGGTCTGCATACAAAGTGTCATTCAGCTTGGTGCATATTTAGTCACATTACCGTGTTCACAAGAATCAATGATTATTATTACAAACGGCAATAGTTTCGTAAGGTACGATCTAATCAGGTCGATTTTCGAACTTGTCTGAGAAATTTCAAATTTAAATCTAAATACAAAGTTTCATGAAGCTGAGTGCATATCTATTCAAGTTATTATGTTCACAATATTCAATATTTATAATTGCAAAGGGCAATAACTTCGAAAGTTAAGATCTAATCAGGTCGCTTTTCAATCTTTCCAATGTTAGTCTACATGTAAAGTTTTTTAAAGCGCGGTGCATATTTACTCGAGTTATCGTGTTCACAATGTCCAATAATTACTATTAACGCAAAGGGCAATATCTCCTTAAATTACTGTCGAATCAAGCTGATGTTCAAACTCGTCAATGATCGGTTCAATGTTAGTCTACACAAAACAGTTTCATTAAGCTCGGTTAACATTTATTAAAAGTTATCGCGTTCACAAGGTCTAAAAATAATTATTAGTGCAAAGGGCGATAACTCCATAAATTACTGTTGAATCACGCTGATTTTTGAACTCGTCCGAGAGATTGATTGGTATACAAAGTAGCTTCCCGCTGTTTCGGGTGGCTTTCCTGCGGTTTGGGTGGGGCAGTAGTCTCATCTTGTTTATACTACAACTAGCTATAGATACTCAACTAATGCTAACATTCTCCTTGGCCCCATTTATAATAAAGATATGTTGTCACATTCAGTCTGTCACGACCGTGGCCTAGCATAGCTCTTGCCCGAGCAAAAATATGATGAAAAAGTTCAAATGTCACGTCGTATTATGGAACTCCTCGGTACAACATAGAATGTCATGGTGTATTTTATTCCTATCCCATAAACAGTTAACATACCATGATTTAATTAGTAGAAAAGATACATTATAATAAGAAATTGATTTCTGATTATGTGTGAATATTGAAATGTATTTTATATGATTTATCCATATTGACTTTTTCACTATTAAGGTTGAGTGGACACATTTTTCACAATTCATATTAGATACAAACAATTTTATCGGTTATATCACGACATTTTCTTGTGAATACAATATATATTTCATATTTACTTTTTGATATTATCATAAAATTCCAAATTAGAAAATTGCTATGTACACGACAAAACAAAGGATGATTATTGTTTGTCTAAATGAAAATAAAGAAGAGCCATTGTGGTGAATCGAACGATAATCTAGCATAGCTATCATTCAGAGTGTTGTTCTGATTTTGATTGATACGTAATCTAGCTTATATTCATTTAAACTGGTTTATCAAATGTACTTTTTTCTCATTCTATGGTACCAGCACCTCGAAGGACCATATTTTAGAGATATGGTTTAGGTTTTAATTTACAGTTTGTCTTCTTATCAGCGCTTTTAAAAAATGTGAAATTTATTCGGAAAAATCCTTCCAAAAGTAGGAAATGGTACAATGGTGCAACTTCATGGTCACTTGGATGAGTTATCCACTGTAATTACGAAACTATTTTTCACAAACAAAATATTTTTTCTTGATATTGATATAAAGCATATCTATTTGTAAACCTAATAATTTTGACATTTATTTTTAGATTTAGTCATACCACTTACGCTACCATTTTTACTCTCATTATTTCAAAACATTATTGTCTGCATATGTATATTTTAACTGTTAATGCAAATTAGGCAACCAATCTAATACATAATATATATTTTGCATACAAGAAGGGTTATTTCGTAATAACATCTCTTCCATAAGTTTAAAGTGAATTGATTCTTCGCCAAGGACTTTTGAATGTGTATACTTGCCTTCTTTATCTATCAAACTCTCTGTCAACAATAAGGTCGAAAGTCATGTCTGACAAGGTCGGTTTATTATGAAAAAACGCACAGTTTCGAAGAGTTTAGACCTTCGAATCTCTTTGATAAAAGAAAACATTTTTATGTTTAGAGATTGAATGGAGTCAAACTGGTTAAGAATCATTAGTATGAGGTAGCAGTCTAGCATCATATTCAAAATTGTCTTGCGAGCAAAAAAGAGGTAAAATAGAATTAGTTGTATAGGAAATTGATTAGATATGGTGTCATGGTAGTAATCCGTAATATTTTTTTTCTATAGGCAGTACTTTTCTCCCAAATCTTATTGAGATAATAACTAGATAACTAAATTTTATTAGTAGAATTTAATGAAGGTAAGATAAATATGAAAAACAAGAGACCCAAAGGACCTGTATCAATCATCCCTAACAATGCCAAGTAATGTTTTGAATATAGAATCAATGTTTCCTTTCTGAAGGAATTGGAAGATTTACCTATGATTTCCTTATATGTTTGTTTTTTATTGATATGTTGAAATAAAATAAATTGGAAAATATATCTTTTTGTTAGGAAATAGGCTACATTGATCTAATTTTGTAAAATATCAATTATGCAGGAATAAAGTTGGGCGCTTGCCCTTGTGAGGTAGGCTCTGGGTTGTGTCCTCTCTAAGATCCACCAAATTTGATAAAAATGAAGGTTTCTGCTCCTACTTAGCGCTCAGCATTCAGGACGTGGGATGACTGGTTCGCCATTTGTCATGATATATGACCAGGTGGGGTGTGTGCATGGTGTCTTCGGTGGCATGCTTCAGTGATATAGCATTATAAAAGGGCAGGCGTCCACTATAAAAGATAAAACAACATTGTTATACCGCAGACTCCCATAATACATACCACGCACTTCATACACGCAGTACAGTGCATACATGGGAGGCCGTCCTTACCTTGGCTGTAAATATGACGTTAATTAAAAGAAACAGTTTGTTCGTTTGTTTGATTGATTTATTTGATAAATAACGTCCTATTAACAGCTAGTGTCATGCAAGGACGGCCCCATGTATCCGGTGTGGAGCGTGTTTAAAGTGCGAGGTGTTTGTTTGGAAGACTGCGGTATACTCTTGTTGTGTGTTCTTGTATAGTGGAACTGTTGCCCTTTTTATAGTGCTATACCACTGAAGCATGCCACCGAAGACACCACGCAACCCATCCCACCCGGTCACATTATACTGACAACGGGCGAACCAGTCGTCACAGTCCCTGTATGCTGAGCTCTAAGCAGGATCAGAAAGTACCACTTTTATAGACTTTGCTGTGTCTTGGCCAAGGGGCAGTACCATAAACGACAAAAGAACTTAAATCAAATATATACCAGGCGCGATGACAATTAAGGATATTTAATTTAAGTTGATTGTAATGCATTTAGGGCAATGTCCACGTATTTTGAAAAAAAAATAAAAGAAATCTTACTTTTTAAATCATCACATTTTTTGCAGACTTAGCCCTTGCCCGACAATTCACTTTAAATTATCTTAGCTGTTCGTTGGACTAAAGCCTATTGGACCACCCAACCAGTTGTATATATTTCGTATATATATTGATTAACTATTTTCTTAATTATTTTCTTCAAACATACCTATCGAGTCTTACTTAAGAGACTTGAGGTAATGTATAATTCATATAACTATTGTCTTAAAATTACGTTGAATTATCATAATTAAATATACGATATGATATGATACAGATTTGTCCTTCTCAAAAATGCTCATTAAGGACAAAGAATACGCATGTATACATATTCATATACATATAACTTTAATTCATTATGGTTATGATTCACCTAATGACCTCTTTATAAATATTAACTTATATCACCTATCATTTAATATCCAACATATTTCAACATCGAAAGTTGAGGGTTATGGATAAAATGTCAATTGATTTTAAAGAGACTCCACCGCCGACAGAGCATAAATGACACTCATCATTTGATCATCAATTGGTGTTTAATTGTGTATATATACAACAATAATATACAATAATTCATTTAGTTTTTGGTGCTTGACCAATCAG
Organism: Argopecten irradians irradians; assembly: GCA_004382745.1. Classification (NCBI taxonomy): domain Eukaryota; kingdom Metazoa; phylum Mollusca; class Bivalvia; order Pectinida; family Pectinidae; genus Argopecten; species Argopecten irradians. The sequence continues at coordinate 12,589 of SAYR01064217.1, read as the reverse complement.
TATTTCATTCCACAAAGAACACAGTGCCATAGAATTTTTTCGTGATGCAATCAATTATATTTAATATTTTAAAATTGACGTTAAATAATAAGCTCAAACTTTCCAATGTTGGTAATGGTGTAAAGTGGGTAACTTTTGTTGCTGAAGACAAATACTGAATCGTCTGCTGCTGTTTTTTGATAGTGGAGAAATACCATTTGTCAGCGGTGGAGCATCTTTAACGTTAGACTGGATACAAAACTCAGAGAAAATGATTAAAAAGGTTTCATGGCGAAAGTAAAAGTGGTTATTTTCACCTGAGTGAAAGTATTAGTTTTGATCTCAATATTGATCAATACGAACACATCATTTAGAGTGAAAATATCAAAAACAGCTTTCCTAATATCAAACTAATATATATTATGTGCATTTTTTGTTCACGTTTTTACGTCCATTCAATTTATTTGTGTAAATGGTTTGTACCCTATGTGTGGAACGGAATTTGTAAACGATTAATAAATGAAGGGGTAAATAGATATTGAACTAAACGTACTAGTGTCAGTATCAGTCGTTGTCTTGAGTCGTAGATATGTAAAATAGAATACTTTATGGGTTTGGATCAATAACTATTTCATTTCGCGATATAATTATCAAAAACAGTATTATCATTAGCAATGTATTAGTGGAACTGATCTGCCTTTTATCATCAACGTCTCATTCCTTTTACCACTTTTTATAGACTATGGTGTGGGGGACAGAACCCAGCAACTTTCAAGGGGTAGACCGCTACAATCGATTGTCAAAAGTGAGGTGGTGGTGGTGCAAAGGAAACGTTAGGAAGAAGAAAAGAATAAAATGCAGCCAAGAAACGATCCAGATAATTTTTGTCGCGTAATTGACAAATAGGAAGAATTTAATGTGTCATAAAAACATTTATTATGAAGTAAACCTTCATTTCTACTGATATCGACATGCGATTATAATACAACTTAGCTATAACTTTGCTACATGCACGAGGTAATCTAAGAAATAAAGCAGAATACAAAATATATTATATAGCACGTAGGTTCTACCCATTTGTCTTGGTTCCGTTAGCGTTGTTCTTCAACACTGGTAACTATTATGTGTGGTTGATATGACAAACTAACCGGCGTGGAGGGTAAAAATGGTCTGCCGTTTTATCAGAAATGGGGTATACAACAACCTAACGATGACGTAGTTTGGCACCCCTGTGTCATGACGGCTCTTTAAAATGTTTTCGCTATATATATTTATAAATTTCATTTATAATATATATATGCTTTGTAGCGGAGTTTAGAATACTGCGCGGGGCATCTATTCACTTTTCTTGCATGTTTAGGCTTTTATGTGATCGTAACAACTTGTGATACGTAGGCTATATTTAGACGTTTCCTATTTTGCCTGTCACGGAGTAACTAAGGACACATGCAATGATGAGGATTTCGAACTTCCAGAGCCGTTTGAAAATTTAAAAAAAAGATCTAACAACATCCTTTTACTACTGTCATCTTGACTGGAGACGAACTAGAGCACAGTAACCAATGAAATATTTGTTATATTACCTAATCAATTAATCACCAGGTTTTTTTAGTTGAATTTTACTGAATGCCAAAATTGCAGATCAAAATCTTCACCACCATTCCGTACGGGAAAGCTTCAAATCATATTCAAAACTGACGTCTAGTCCTGGTTCTTCATGGCGTAACTCCTCTTGTCTTGTCGTATTGCATTCTTTTAGATTATTAGACTTGTATGTAGCATTTTAATCCAATACATTCGTCGTGTTCGTCCTCTACTTGATATAACATACTGTCAAGTACAGAGAGCAATGTCTATGACGTGCTTGATTCGTAATCGATAAAGCTAGCGTGAAACTAATCGTGAATATTTGTGACGTCATAATAACGTAATTCACCGTTACGCGTGATTCTTCGGAGGTTTTCTACAAAGCTAGACAACAACGGCGAAGTGTTCCAAAGCTGTGCAATATAACATCTAGAACCGTGCAACATAACGTTTCCATGGAAGCGTGCAATATAACTTCGAACTTTACAATATAACAAGGTTTTATTGAACGGTCGGGATAATAGTTGGAAATATTATATTTACTCATATATAAGTAATATTAAATATGTGTATATACTAGTGGGGCGACACCTGAAGGAGTGGCGCAGATTAAATGAAGAGACTTGCGAAAGGGAGATAACTCTTGGAGCTATTTCATTTTGTTAGGATATGATATCACAGTTTGAAGTTAATTGGAGTAGATATAATTAAATTCAAGAGGCCCGTGGGCCTTAAAGGTCATCTGAGCTCGGATAAAGAATAAAACAAAGACATATAAACACTATATAACAATGCTCATTCAGGCTCTTGAATCCTCAATGATTAAATCGATTTGACCTTTCAATCTAAAAGAGTTTTTGATTCCATTACATCAGTGACATTTCCTATGAAAACTAAGCAAACACTACTCATAAATGTGTTTTCTCTATATAAACTTAAGTAAATTTGATTCCTTTACCAGGGGAAAATCTGAGACCCCAGGGTCACTATTTTGATTTAAACATATTTTATTGCAAATGTACAATTGATATTGGGCAATAATTATACAACTTATATAAAGCCCGTTACCAAAACTAAAACATTCAAGATGCTTTTACAAGAGAATAGCATAAGATATAAAGTTGTATTTGAGACAGAGAGAGTGGGAGAGAGTGAGGGAAAGACGAGAAAGAGAGAGGTGGGGGAGGGAGAGAGCTTATTCCATAACCAGTATGTTCTCAAGGTGTTAAGTTTTCAATAGTAATATATAATTATATTTTAAAATCTTAAACACCCCTCGATAAAGACGACAGAAGATCTAAACCTCTTTCTTAACTTTCGACTTCTCAAACATTGAATGTTCATATCATCCTGTGCTTCGTGTTTGTCTTTCTCCTGGTCCCACTCTAGGCTTTCTTTGAATATTCCCGTTTCCTCTTTTGTCCGGTCAGTATCGGAGGTTTTTATACAAATATAATTTAAGTGTAAATACAAAACCAGTAAAGATGTTGGGAGGTAAAGAGATATGGAAAATATTTGATAATAATAGAAGGACGAAGTTTAAATATAGTGAGTATTCTTGATATATTTGCTTGAGTGTGCATGAAATATTAATTCATTTTCTTGTGTACTTAAGTTCATATTTCCAAACAGTAATAAATTGACAGAGAGTGGAATATAATGAGTTTTTTTTAAAAAGCCTGTTCCGGAAATAGGAAAATTTGAAATTCTTTGGTCATTATATGAATTACAATTAAAAAAGGAAATGCTTGTGGAATCTTCAACTGGGAAACCGCAAATGACATTTTGATCTGTTTAAAATATTGGCTCTGAAATAGAAATGGCTACAGTATGACCTTGAACGATTCCTTAAGTTTGTATGTTATAATGTTTAATTTAACGGTTCTCAAATAACAAAAGACGGGTTTAAAGGTACGTCTTGTTTCTGGATAACATGTTTAAAATTAGAGAATGACTCGCTATGTCTTGTGTTTATAGGTAACTGGTTCCATAAACGAACGTAGACCGGACAAAAGATATATTTTGAAAGATTTCAAGTCTGTTATTAGGAAAGTGTGTAATTTTCTGCATTACCGAAGATGTGTTGGGTTTTATCAGCAACTATAGGAAGGAAGGAGTGTTTGTAGAGATAGGGTTGGGGTTAGCCGCATGATGTTTTTATAAAGAGCTTTGGAGTTTTCTGCGAGACCGGCTCTTTCCAGATATGGGCTCCCACACAGTTTTCTCGTAAATAGAGTTTTCTGCTTGATAACGATGGTAATCCCGTAAGCAATGCGAGCCTGCCTCTAATGGGGGGGGGGGGTTGGGGGGGGGGTGTAAATTTTTTTCCTAAGATTGTCAGCTTCAGCGACCGTACAACCGTCCACAACTCACAACAATATTCCCAATATAGGAAGTAAACAAGTTCTATAATTTTGCTTAACGTTTGTCTAGAGAGAATGAATTTCTTAATTGTCCGTAGAAACCAGTTTTAACTGAATGGTTATGTGTCTGCCCACTTAACCTCAGGAAATCAATATCACACTCCAAGATGTCCGGTGGCTATCAACAAAAGTCAATATTACATTATTAAAACAATTATCAATTACATAATAGAAATTGTCATAGACAATTTGCCGGGCGTTTTCAACAATATTGAGTTTACAATACCGTCATTGCCAGGTAAGTTATTAACTAGGTAATGCATGGGTTTTGACGTGTAACCAAAATAAATAGCTTGACTTTCAGCCTGAATAAAGTGTTTTAGTGAAGATCTGCATGAAGTTTGATCAAGCCGAAGAGAACTCTCAATCTTAATCCATTGCATATTTCGCAAATTCGTTCGAGCAATGAGTAACGAGATCGAATGGCGCTTTACGTCATCTGACTTGCGGTGTTGTTAAGTATATACTAACCCGGTATGTTATATTTTTTAACTCTGGACTCCGTGACCTTGAAGTAATGAAAGACTCTTGTCATTTTGGTTATTGTTGAGTCATTTTAAAAGATTAGAACATATTTGCTCATGTGACCTTGAATATGGGTTCAAGGTCTTCCAGTAAAATCTTACTGTTATAGCCCATCTCCTGGACATGCTTATACTGAAATATGAAGATCCTAGACCTTACAGAACTTTAGGAAGAAGTTTTCAAGTTTATTGTCTAAAAAACAGGACCTTTAACATTTGACCCTTTACGAAAAACCGAAAGGTTTGCCACCCATTTTTTTTTTGTTAATAACATGTTAGAGAGAAAACGTTTTACGCTTAGATTATTATCTGCAAAAAAATATTATTGATGAAATTTTGTGAAAAGAACTGTTTAGTGAGTTTCATATAGCAGTGTTTTAAATCTTAAGATGTGATGTCATAGCGGCCATTATTGTTTTTTTTTGGATGATGAATGAAAATCTATCAACGTTAGAGAACATTAGAGGGTTTTTCTTATTAGCAAATCTAGCAAACTATATTTAGTCATTCAGTTTGACAATATAAATGTTAAAATTTTTGGCGGGAATTTAGCAAAGATAAAAGGATTGTTCAAAATGACATACAGCATTAAACCGAAAGTGCTACCAAAATACAAAGACACCAAATTAATCAGAATGACATTTGTGCATCGATATTTAAAAAGAAATTTCGCAAATCAAAAAAATAATAATTTTGGTGAACTGTTGACCCGATAGGGGAACTTTTTTGTTTGACCTTTGACCTAATGTGCCTGTTGGTGGAATAAAAGTTAGTCTTTTATACGATCTACATAAAACATCAAAAACATTTGCTGTATCTTAACCAGTTTTTGAGTTATGGCTGTTTAAAACTTTTTAGGTATGCTCATGGCGGGCTTACTCTTGGAGTTTTTGCCTACTTAAAAATGTCTGCGGTCCCCCTTTCAACTCATGCCATATACAATATAACAATAGGCCATTGCATATCCTCTTTACCAATTTTGAAAATCTATTTGGACAACAAAAAAAGGTGTAGAATATAATAATCACTTACATTAATGATATACTAATAATAATAAAAATACTGTTGAGGTATTCCTCATGATTCCAACTGTTCCGAAATCAGAATGATTTTTTTAAGTGTTTCAGCGAAATTAATGTATTTTGTTTTTCTTACTTTTTTGAGAAAATCTACTTTTTTATGTCTCCCCTTCCCCCGATGCAAAAATTCACTTGGAAGTCTTTATCAACTACCGGTGTTGATCCGGTCATCATTCGCTGTTCAATTGAGTAAGCCTCCTCCCACTTTTGACCGACTTTTTTTGGAAATAATTATAGTCACATTCAAATGACGATTTGATTGCATGAATATAACTAAAAAAAGTCACGTGAAGTGTAAATATAGGGATTGGGATTCGCTTTATGTTAAACCATGCTTGATGGAGCAATTCTCTAAGAATATATGCTATGGGGCGCGTCCCCACTCCTATTCCTATACGAATAAATAGATTATATATCTGAGGGAGTTTACAAATCGGATATATACACGGTCAGCTATCCTTACAAGTAGCTAGGGCCAGGACGTGTCCTTGATATGCCTGTTAGGTTTTATTGTTGGTTTTGAACACGGAAAAAAAAAAAAACCGCAGATTGGGGGGAAACAACTCCTGTCCTTCCTGGACATTAAAACAAATCATGTTATTTCATCTAGCAAATAATGATTTGAAAATTCTATTACTGCCTGCAAGGAGAACGTCCTATGGCCTATCGTGCTACGCCACAATACACTCGCATCGTGGTATATATTATTATGTAACCTTTCATCGATAAATTTGATCGAGAATATATCTGTCTTCGACAGTTATATTCTAGAAATTTGAATATGTGGAAGGAAGTATGTACAAAGTAAAACAACCCTTCAATGCTAATTTACGGGACCGTGAAATGTAATATTTATTGGTCACCTCCGCCCAAGCTCAGCGGCACGCAATTATTCATTATGGGTAAGAATAATTCCTATGTACGGGTCTCATGTCAACAATGACTGAAAAATTGCGAAAAAATGAATTATATATTATGTAAATTATCGGTTAGCTTTGTAATTAAACTTTACATTATATAATAATAATAATAATAATAATACTGTAAGAGATATCTTCATAATTCCAATTGTTCGGAATCAAGACGATTTTTTAAGTGTTCCAGCAAAATTAAAGTAGTGTAACTTACTTTACTTTTGGGAGAAAATCGTCTTTTTGTGGTCGCCAATTTCCCTGATGCTAAGTGTGTGCACTTGGAAGGTCTTTATTCACTAGCGGTGTTTATTACATGTTGACAAACAAGCGTTCTGACCGCCTTCGCGGTTAAGTTTCATTTTACGAATTTAAAAAATCAACAAAGGAGGCAGAAATGATATCAAGAAAACAATGCATTTTTCAGCTCTAATATCGACATTAGTCGGGCACAAAACCGATTTCGGATAATAAGAATTTCTGTTATAGTTGCCAATAGCAAACTATTACGATGTAGTAAATAAATGTTCATCTTCTTTCGTTTTGTTTCATTTCTTAATTTTGTTGACTTGATACCCTCAAAATTCCAATTTGATTCACTTTTAGCTAGGAGTGACATGAAACGAGCAGTAGTATCCGCCAAACAGTGGTGACGTCACAATTCATCGGAATGACGTCGCTTACATTATTTTCCCAGGTAGTAAAAAGGAGTACACACTCATTCGGTTTAGTGGAATGCAACTTTTATTGATTCATCAAAAGAAGCGTTCCCCTTTAAGCGAAATCGTGTAAATAACCAGACAATTTGCTTTCGTTTTGAATACAATGCTTCTGTATGTATACTGAAAAAGTTACAGGATAAACAGAATGCCTTGGTCACTTTATCTTACAACTCTGGCAACACCTCCTCATCTCATCTCATCGCAAAAACGATAGCAGCATCGAATATTAATGATAGCAAATAATAAATGGTCCAACGTTGGAATATTGCAAGTACATTCTTATTTTTACATAAACAGTAATTAGAATAATTATTTATTTTCATCTAGACTAAATAATTTGCGAATCCCATACACGCCTGCAAGGCAGACGGACATTGGCTACGCTAGTCACGATGCTCTCGATCGTGGTCTTATATTGAATGTAACTTTTCATGGGATCTTAAATCTAGATATATCGTGTTTCCGACAGTTAAATTTCTATGAAAGTGTTGTAAAAACAGCAGTCTCAACTGCTTAGTCCGAGGGTCCGTAAAATGAAATATTGATCACCTCAGCCAAAACACAAGGCGTGGTGAAAAAGCCCTTAATTAAAGGTCAATAATTCGAAATGAGTGAATACCCTGTGTTATTAACTGGATTTAAATTTCACCAACCATTTATCGGCCATGATTTGGAATATTCGAGAGATCGTTATTTTATTTTTGTTCTTATAACTTGTTGGGTTTGTCGGTGCATAGAAAGAGAAGTATCATCAGCGAAGAGCTTAGATAGGCCTGGTCTAAATTAATCAGTAAATATCATTAATATAAAGAATAGCATAAAAGGGGACCTAGGACAGACCCTTGAGGCACCCCTGCCTTAAGTAAATTTTAACATTAGATTTAGCAATTCCCCAAACATACTTGTTGGCGATCCTGTTCTTAACAATAATCAGTTAACCATAATCCAATAATTTTCCTTGATATACATAGCTAGTTTATTTTTTTGTCCAAATCCCCGTGCCACACTCTGTCGAAACCGCCTTAGAGATCTCTCACAAGACAATAAACAGGGTTTGGTTATCTTTTTTTCCCCAATTATCACATATATTTTGAAATATTTCTATGAGTTAATGAGTAGTAGAAATGTCCAGGTTGAAACCAGACTGATATTTATAAATAAGCGATTATCTAACAAATATTATGTAGTACTTTGCGACTAGTCCCTCTAATACTTTACCAATTGTACATACTAAATGACGATGGGTCTATAGTTTGACAGGATCTTGTTTGTACCCTTGTTCTTCTTAGCTCGCTATTCGAAGAATAGGGGGAGCTATGTTGTCCACCGGCCCGACCGGGTCGGCGTCGGCGTCAGCGTTTGGCGTCCCATTTCAGTTAAAGATTTTGAGCAAGTTTTCTGTTCGCTAATTTGTTTAAGTAAAGTCATCATAAATGTTTATGTTTTTAATTTTCGTACGTGTAATGGATGCTGATCGTGATAAGACAACCAATTTGGGGCCATTTAGGTTTAGTTTTTTTTTGAGTCTGTTATTTTGTCATATTTCAATGTTTAAATAGTAAATACTTGACAATCAACTTCTTCTGAATAGGCAGCTTTGCTTGTTCCCAACAGCTCATTTTAAATAATTGGAATAACTAATGGCACGTCTCCATTGTGTAGGACAGAGATCCAGTCTCTAATGCAGGGTACACAAAAGATAATGGAAAAGAGGTCTACGGCTTCTGCACTTGCAGTGTTTTTAGGCATAATGTGACTAATTGAAATCGTGTCCTTCTGCTTTCCACTTTTTAATGATTTTGAGGATGTTCATTATGGCATTTACGGTAACTGGTACGTCCAAGAGATTATAGAGTCACGTTCTAGGTTCAGCAATAGGAACTTTCCACGCACCTGTCATCAATATTGGATACTGATATAAAGTAGTCGTTTAAATATTTGCCTATTGGTGTAGTCAATCAATTTCAATAATTCCAGTCGCACTCCCGCAAAGGAGGAATACAGTTTAGATACTGCATGAATTGTCAATACGTCTGCGGACAAGTTTCCAAAAAATTTGGGATTTGAATTGCTAAAGTTTTATGGCGAGGAGACCAATTAAATGTCGCGCACAAAACAATTTTTTTTTTTCTTTTCTTTTGATTGTTAAATTGATGCGCTGTGTTTTCTAAGTAATGCACTACTGTCTGCTCAGGGGGGGGGGGGGGGGGGGGGGGGGGGGGGGTGCCTAATATCTATCTGAAAAAACTTGAATCACATGTCATTACATTACCTGGTTTTGAGAAAGAAGTTCAAGTCGCAGTCAAGTCGTCTCTAAATTTATTGTTAAAAAAGATCAAATTTTGCATCAATTATAACACCAGATTTTACGCTTAAAGTTTTTAGTTATGTTGTGCCTGACATTTAATTCTACAGCAGTCGCCAGATGGTAGAGATATCACGATCTTAATTCAATAGTGTCCAGAAGGTGTGAGCTATCACGTGTTCAAAGATAGAAGAATAACGTCAAGGAGTATGTCGCACGTGCGCCCGATTCCCTAGTCGGTCTGTCTATTACATTGGTGAGATGAAAGTGGATTTTATTTATGCTTATGAAAGGATGATTTCTGTCTGCTTGTAAGAAGGTCTTCATTGATATCGCCTACAATGAGTAATAATGAGAAAGGTTTCGTTTAATGCTGATTCAAGGGAGCACCGGAAGGAATTCCCAAAAAGCGTGTATGCAATTTGGAGGGTCTATACTGTGCAGAAGAAGGTATTTTTTATTTGGAAACTGGATCTCAGTCCACACAACTTTCACATATGTGGAATTCTAAGTTCGGCTCTACGACTAGTGCACAGGACATCTGGAAGTATATACAATAATCCCCCCACCCGGAGCCCCCACGGTTCTTTACGGAAAATATCATACTATCTAGAAGCATGTCGCGTCTGCTATCGAATTATACTCGAGGTGAGTCCTCAGTAACACATTTATTATTACATTCAGATGCTAAATTCCTGATATGCTAGGTTATTTTCTAAGACTCACGAATGATGAAATAAAGATATATTGTTTAAAATGTGGGATGGGGCCTGGATTTTAGATGAAACATCGTTAAAGGTTGATCAACAATATCTGTATAATCAAAGAAGAAGCATGGATTGTCAACAAGGGCAGATAAGTATAACTGAATCATAAAAGTGTTAATTTGATAAACATGGGTACTTTATGATTAGAACATATTCCACTTATAATCTATGAAGATTCATAATGTAAGGTAATGACTATTTTGGTTAAAAATTAATGTGTATACATGTGAAAACAATCCAACGCCGCTCGGTATGACTCTAGAATAATTACCCATTATCAAAACAAACACAGTTATAATGTATGTGGAGCGGCGAAAAGGTCATGTTATAGTAAAATATACAAAAATAAATGAATTAATCACACTCAGCAGGCAAAAAGTAGCTTACATTATAAATGAAAGGAGAGAGAGAGAGGTAGGGAGAGGGGTATGGAATGGGAGATAACTGGGTATTTGAGGTGAGTAAGAGATGGAAGGATGCATGCGAGGGTTTTTACATTATAATGAAGGGGGCCGCCGGTGGCCGAGTAGTTAAAGAATGTACTGATATATTACCACATTGCCCTCCACCTCTGGGTCGCGGAGTTCGAATCCATGTGGGGCAGTTGCCAGGTACTGGCTGCTGGTCGGTGGCTTTTTTCTCCGGGTACTCCGGTTTTCCTCCACCAAACAAACCTGGACGATCTTAATGACCTGGGCTGGTTTAATAGGACGTTAAAACTAATCAATACATCAACAACATTAAATGATACAGTAATATGGTAATAATGTGATATCTATATTGTTGTGAATAACACAATAAATAGCCAATTTCATGTTATACTATTGGATGAACATTTACAAAACACACATATATCAACATATATTATTGCTTATAGCTCATTACAAGGCAGTGAAACTGTGAACATCTTCTAAATAATTTTAAGAAGAATTTATCTACTAAATAATTGATATGAAGCTAAGAAATATTTAATATAAGTTACATAGGAATTTAAAATGTCCTTCTTTGTTTATAAATGCAGCTTATGTCACAGTTTTCATATACTTTTTAATACATTTTTAATCTACAAAAAGAGATTTTAATAAAAAAACACCTTTAATTTAATGCAATGATAGCCAGTAGACATGGAGTCTATAATTTAAACAGATACATGTCATAATATTCAACACATTGGACCTACATCTTGTGTTCAACAATTAATATATAGTCTGCATGTAGAATACCCAGTTTGATTTTGTTCTTGAAATACATTACATAGCACAAAGCCAGAGTCACTTTTTCATTTAATATCTAGTATACTTGAACCTTGCAGATAAAACTTTGAATTCAATGTATACAAAAACATTTTTGCTTTGGAATTCAACTTCAGTGTATATAAATTGTAAGGCAAAATTACCTTACAAACACATTACAGTGTTTTTTCTATAATACAATTGGTGTACACACTAATATATAACTAATGTAAATGATAGGGAATATTGTAATTAGGAACTTTTATAATATTGAAACATGGACAAAGTAACTTATGTTGTGAATAGCACATTATTGATTTGCTATAAATTTCTTAATCAAAATACATTGTAGTCTACAGTACAATAATTTTTCGATATTAAAAAAAAAAAAAAAAAAAAAAAAATCAGCAACAACTTACAGTCGACAACAACTTACAACTCTAAATTCAAATGCAAATGGTAGATCATGATCTGCTATTTTAAATTAGAGTCCTTCAAGTTCAATGTTACAGTTTTTCATTTAAGTATATTCTTCAAATTCTAATTAAATGGGCCTAAATTTGAGTAAAAGGTACAAATAGAAACATATCAAGCATTTCCTGAAGAAATGATCACAAGTAACATTGCAATATCATCTTATCATGAACAACTAAATGTAAGCAATTTGTATAACCATAATTTTTTGTTGAAAATTGTGGTTACGGTGTACAATGTTTTAATGAGAAACTACAATTCCGAAATTCTACAAATTTCAAAGTTGGGAGTTCTGATGCCAAGCCTTTAAACGTGGGTAACATTGGGTGTTTGCATAGTATTACAATTGTGGAAGAGAATTTAAGTGAATGTACTTGTATAGACCTTATAATTGTCTAATCATACCAAATCCTTATAGATACTATTGTACATGTAGTATTATACTTAATATTGTGGAGTTCAATGCATAACTCCAAAATTTAACAAACATAAGACTATCAAATAATTGAGTATCTTATTGGATAAATAATAAAACATATTTTTTATATTCTATACTTGTATATATATATAGATAAATGCCCTTTTA
>SAYR01064187.1:0-13935 GCA_004382745.1 Argopecten irradians irradians | reverse complement strand
ATAGATGGAACAACTTCACTTGTGTTCGATGGTACAATGTATTTGTGGTGACGCGTAACTGTCAACACGTGGATTACTAGCGGTGCATGTTTTATAATACACATGATTAAATTCTCAAAGAACAAAGACAAGAGGATATGTTTATAACTGACCTCTATCAGAAGGTCTCACGCCCGTCCACCCAAAAGACTCGATCGTATGACGAACACAGACACAGAGGTAATGTTTACATTTGACACCCATCATTTTTAACAAAAATGAAAGCACGTCGCCCCGGTCGGGATATTTTTCCGTTTCTTTATACAATTGTTAATTTAAAAATTGTTTGAATCATATATAAATATAAAACATGTATTTATCGTTACATTTTTCCAAAATTCTATGAAAAACAACAATATACACGTAATGTTGCATCAAAATGTAAACAAAGCCATGTGTTTGTTTAAAAAAAGTAGTCCTTTTACGTTGCATAGAACATTTTCTTACGCAAGTTCAAAGTTCAATGTTACCATGCAGTTATGGTAAACAAAATCGGCTAGTATTAGCGTATAGTGACCAAGCATAGCAAGTGTAAATATATTTACATGTACTACTAAAGTGAGCTGGAAGGCCAAAAGCTACAAATATTTGTTAGACTCCAATAAGGAATTGGACACAATGCATTTTCACATATAGAATATCTCACATCTTTGAAATATTTTCAACATATTGCCAAATAGCTAAACTTGTGATCAAGGATTTTTACTGTTATTGGTGCATTGTGATAAAAAAGTGGTTTATGGTACATGCACAACGAGATTTGACAGAAAGTGGAGTGACAAAGAAATTAGTGTGATAGGAAGTGGTGTGACAGGATGTGGTGTGGTGTAACAGGAAGTGGTGTGGTGTGACAGGAAGTGGTGTGACAGAAAGTGGTGTGGTGTGACAGGAAGTGGTATGACAGGAAGTTAGTGTGACAGGAAGTTGTGTGAAAGGAGGTGGTGTGACAGGAAGTGGTGTGGTGTGACAGGAAGTGGTGTGGTGTGACAGGAAGTGGTGTGACAAGAAGTTGTGTGACATGAGGTGGTTTGGTGTGACAGGAGGTGGTTTGGTGTGACAGGAAGTGGTGTGGTGTTACAGGAAATGGTGTGGTGTGGCAAGAAGTGGTTTGGTGTGACAGAAAGTGGTGTGGTGTGACAGGAAGTGGTGTGGTGTGAAAGGAAGTGGTGTGGCGAGAAGTGGTGTGGTGTGACAGAAAGTGGTGTGGTGTGACAGGGAGTGGTGTGGTCTGACAGGAAGATGTGTGGTGTGACATGAGGTGGTGTGGTGTGACAGGAAGTGGTGTGGTGTTACAGAAAGTGGTGTGGTGTGACAGGAAGTGGTGTGACAAAAAGTATGCAGGATAGGAAGTTAGTGTGACAGGAAGTTGTGTGACAGGAGGTGGTGTGGTGTGACAGGCAGAAGTGGTGTGGTGTGATAGGAAGTGGTGTGTTGTGACAGGAGGTGGTGTGGTGTGAAAGGAAGTGGTGTGGTGTGACAGGAAGTGGTGTGGTGTGACAGGAAGTGATGTGGTATAAAAGGAAGTGGTGTGACAGAAAGTACGCATGATAGGAAGTTAGTGTGACAGGAAGTTGTGTGACAGGAGTATGTGTGTGACAGTGAAATTTGTGTGGTGTGACAGAGGTGGTGTGGGTTGAACAGGAGGTGGTGTGGTGTGGCAGGAAGTGGTGTGGTATGACAGGAAGTGGTGTGGTGTGACAGGAGGTGGTGTGGTGTGACAGAAAGTGGTGTGGTGTTGGACAGGAAGTTGGTGTGGTGTGACAGGAAGTGGTGTGGTGGTGCAGGAAGTGTGTGACAGGAAGTAATGGCAGTAGGAAGTTAGTGTGATAGGATGTTGTGGTGATAGGAGGTGGTGTGACAGGAAGTTAGTGATAGGAAAGTGGTGTGGCAGGAAGTTGTGTGACAGGAAAGTGGTGTGGCATGGAAGTTAGTGTGACAGGAAGTGGTGTGACAGGAAGTTGTCTGATAGGAATTGTTGTGACAAGAAATTGTAGGGCAAGGAAGTGTGTGGCAGGAAGTTTGCGTGATAGGAAGTGAACATAGCAGGAAATGGTGTGACAGGAAGTGCTGTGTGTGTACAGGAAGTGATATGAAGAAAGTTGTGCTTGAGGAAGTTAGTGTGACAGGAAAGTTGTGTGTGACAGGAGTGGTGGTGGCAGGAAGCAGTGTGACAGGAGTGTGTGGCAGGAAGTTGTGTGACAGGAAGTGTGTGGTGTGACAGACTGGTATGACAGAAAAGTTATTGTGACAGGAAGCTGTTTGACAGGTAATGTGTGGCAGGAATTATGTTGACAGGAAAAGTTAACAGGAAGGTAGGGTGGTCCTGGCAGGAAGCTGTGGTATGACAAGAAAATTAGTGATGACAGGAAGTGGTGTGACAGAAAGTGGGTGGCGGCAGAAGTTTGTGTGACAGGAAGTGGTGTGTCAGGAAGAATATGTGATAGGAAGTGATGTGGCAGAAGTTAGCGTAATAGGAAGGTGGATGTGACAGGAAGTAACAGTGTGATAGGAAGTGGTGTGACAGGAGTAGTGTGACATGGAAGTTAGCATGATAGGAAGTGGTATGACAGGAAGTTAGCATGATAGAAATTGGTGTAACAGGAAGTGGTAGGGTGAACAGGAAGTGGTATGACAGGAAGTGGTATTGACAGGAAGTGGGATGAACAGGAAGTAAGCATGATAAGAAGTGGTGTGACAGTCCCCTCCTCAGTACCTATTGAGACAAAGCAATACAGTCTCCTCAGTACCGTATTGGAATAAAGGTAATACAGTCTCTGCAGGAACCTATTGAGACAAAGTATACAGTTCTGCTTAGTACCTATTGAGATCAAAGTTAATACAGTATTCTCAGTACACTATTTAGACAAGCAAGACTAGTCTCTCAGTACTATTGAGACAAAAGTAATACAGTCTCTTAGTACCTATTGAGAACAAAGTAATCAAGTCTCTCAGTATCTAATGAGACAAAGTAATACAGGTCTCTTGCAGTCCTATTGAGACAAAGTAATACAGTCTCTTAGTACCTATTGAGACCAAGTAATCGTCTCTCAGTACGCTATTGAGACAAAGTAATACAGTCTATCAGTACCTATTTGAGAACAAAGTAATACAGTCTCTCAGTAACCTACTGAAACAAAGCAATACAGTCTCTCAGTACCTATTTAGACAAATTAATACAGTCTCTCAGTAACTATTGAACAAAGTATAACAGTCTCTTCAGTACCTGTTGGAGAACAAAGTAATACAGTCTCTTCAGGTGCCTGCTGAAGACAAAGTAATAGCAGTCTCTCAGTACTTATTGAGAACAAGTATACTGTCTCTGCATGACTTCAGTGATTTCCTCTCTCCAGTCTGAGTTTTACTATATGAATCAAGTTGGACAATGATGAAACGCTATATTACCATCAAACAGAGATTCCAGGAAAAAATGTACATTCATCTTTTATGTGTTCGAACTAGTCCCCCAAAATAGGACTTATTATAAAAGTCATGTTTTGAACTATCAATTAACATTACAATTACTGTTTTTACTGAAAAATTCCAATGCTTGAAATTACATATATCTGCTAAACCATCATTTTTTAACAGACTTTCATTAAGTACAGTCGCAAATTTGGTAATTTTGGGGCTAAAAACTGAACTGCTTTGAATTGACATGTCAGTGCTAAAGAACAATTAAGATGAATTGGATCTCAAGTACCATTCAGAAACTGTTAAAGGTCCTCTTTCATCTCCATCACCGAAATGCTCGAAATGTGTGATAATTTTTGGTACAAATCTTTTGAATTAAAACGCTTCCAAGAAATTAAAACAAATTTTCCAATGGAAAGCCATCACAGTAACTGATAGAATCAAACAAAATGTTCTCTTCTCCCCAACACTTGGCATAACAGAGGGCTTTCCTCTGATGACTGATACAAAGTAAGCGACTATTGGTACATGTCTCCTCTGCCCGGCCTTCCACAAATACTACTGTTATCTCCGTTACCCCTCCCAGGATTCTCGGAAATCCAATTCACCTGATACAGATAAGGTTATACTCATTGAGAATTAGTGAGAGAGAATCCTTTCTAATTTTGCACTGTTCACATTTTAACTGTCTTGAGGGAATCCAGGGGCGCGTAAGTACTAAATCATTTTCTGTGGAAATATGTTCGGATGATGTTGGTCCAGTGTCGGTCGCAACGCTTGGTTCCAGCAGTCATCACCTACTTATTATAGTCAGGTCTGGTCAATAACGATTTAGGTAAATGGACATAGGCAATGTACCTTCTGTGATGTGTGATACCCTATACGTCATATCTTCTTGAGTATCTATGATGTTTTAAAAATATTTTGAATGTGATTTTGCCCGATATATATATCATATTAAAGGTTCAGAACAGTATAAGATAAGCATGAGTTAATCTCTGCCATTTTATATCGATTATTACTTTCCATAATCGATAGTCTTTGGAAATAATAATCGATCGATTTCAAATCGATTAAAAATCGAGATATCGGTCCAACACTAACTCAACACGCATAAACTATAACTATACTCACTACTGTATAACTATAACTATACTGAACATTGTAAACTCTAAACTTGTACTTCAACACCATAACTATAAACTTACTGCACACTGTAAACGACAACTATACTCAACACTGTAAACTATACTATACTATCACCTGTTAAACTTATAACTATACTCAAACACTGTAAACTATAGACTATACTAATCTGTAACAACAAATCTATAACTCACATTCTGTATTCATGAGTTTAGTTTTGTATTATTCTGAACTTATATTCTCACTTGATATTATTGATGATTTGATATACGTTGTTCTTGGGTAAACTATAATGTACTCACACTGTTTAGACTTATAGCTGCTATACTCCACACTGTAAACTATAACTATAAACTCACAACTGTAAATATAACTGTACTCACAACTGTACTCTAACTATAACTCACACTTGTAACCTATATCTATTAACTCACTGCTGTAACAACTACAACCTATACTCACAGCCAATAACTATAACTATACTCACACTGTAAACTATAACTATTACTCACACTGGTAACTATTACTTATACTCACTCTCCGTTAACTATACTATAACTCACACTGTAACTATAAACTAATACTCAACACTGTAAACTATAATATAACTCACACTGTTAAACTATTAACTATACTTCATCGTTAACTTAAACTAAACTCACACTTGTAAACTTAAGCAATACTCACACACTGTAACTATAACTATACTTCGTACTCTAAACTCTAACTATACTCAACTGTAAACTATAACTAAATACTCACACCTGTTAAACTCTAACTATACTACACACTGTATATCTTATAACTATACTCACACTGACTATAACTATACCTAACATGTAAACCTCTAACTGTACTCACCAACATAAAACTATAAAGCAATACTAAACTGTAAACGACAATCTATATTCAACTGTAAACTATAACTATAACTCAACTACTGTAAACAGACAACTATACTCAACTGTAAAACTTAAAGTATACGACACGTAACTAGTAACTATACTCACGACTGTAAAGCTATAACTATACTCACACTGTTAACCAACAACTATACTCACACTGGTAAACTATAACTCTATCCTCACACTGTAAACTATAAATATAATCAGCACTGTAAACTATTTGAATGTACGCACACTGGTAACTTTAACTTGTAACTCAAACTGTAAACTATAACTATACTCACAACTGTAGGGAGAGTGAGAGTGATACTCACACTGTAAACTATAAAGTAATACTCACACTGTAAACTATAACTATAAATCCACTGTAAACTATAACTATACTCAACAGCTGTAAACTATAACTATACTCACCTGTAACTATAACTATAAATACTCACACTGTAAACAACAAACTATACTCACACTGTAACTAATAACTAATACTCACACCTGTAAACTCTTACTATACTCACACTGTAAACTATAACTATACTCACACTGGTTAAACTATAACCTGTACTCACACTGGTAAACTATAAACTATACTCACGACTGTAACTATAACTATACTCACCCTGTAAAGCAACAAACTATAACTCACACTGTAAACTAATACGATATCACTTCTGTAAACTATACTGTACTCACTACTGTAAACTATAACGTATAACTCAGCACTGTAAACTGTAACTATATCTCACTCTGTAAACAACAACTAACTGCCACACCTGTAAACTATGAAAACTATACTCACACTGCAAACAACATATACTCACACTGTAAAACTATAACTGTAACTCAACACTGGTAAACAACAACTATACTTACACTACGTAAACTATAAACTATACTCACACTGTAAACTATAAATATACTCACAACTGTAAACTTAATTACTATATCCTCCACGTCCGTTAACTATAGACTACATACTCAAGCCTGTAAACTATAACTATAACTCACACTGTAAACCTATAAACTATACATCGGCACACTGTAAAACTAATAACTAATACTGACACTGTTAAACTATTACTATACTCACTGCCGTTAACTATAACTAAACTCACACTGTAACCTATAACATACTCACACTGTAACTAATAACGTAATACTCGCACACTGTAAACTTATAACTATACTCACATGGGATAACCCTATAACTATACCCTTCCACCTGTAATATTATAAACTAAAACCTCACCATTTTATAAACCTATAACTATACTCCCTCTGGTACTATACAACTATACCCTCACACTGTTAAAACTATAACTATACTTCACACTGTAACTTATAACTATACTCACACTGTAATCTATAACTATACGACACTGTAAACTATTACTATACTCACTCCGTTTAACTATAAACTAAACTCACCCTGTAACTATAACAATACTGCACACTGTAAAAATAATAACTAAACTCACATATAAAACTATATATACTCACTCTGTTAACTATTAACTATACTCACACTGTAAAACTATAACTTACTCAAACGTAAAACTATAACTATAACTCAACACTGTAAACTTAACTATATCTCGTAGCTCTAAAAACTCTAAACTATACTCACACTGTATCTTATAACTATACTCACACTGTAAACTATAACTATAACTGGTACTTCTAAACTTCTAACTATAGCTCAAACACTGTAAACTATAACTATACACACACTGTAAACTAATAAACTATACTCACGACTGTATATAAACTAAATAAATTATAGACTCAACCTGTAACTAATAACTTATTCTCAACAGACTACCATAAACTAATAACTTAATACCTCACGCTGTAACTATAACTATACTCACACCATAAACTATACTATACTCAACGCTGTAACTAAACATAGCTCACAGCTGGTAAACTATAACTATACTCACACTGTAAAACTATAACTATACTACATTTGCTGTAAACTAATAACTATACTCACACTGTAAACTATTACTATTCTCATCCGTTAACTATAAATATACTCACACTGTAAACTATAACTATACTCACATTGTAAACTATAACTATACTCACTCTGTTAACTATAACTATACTCACACTGTAAACTATAACTATACTCACACTGTAAACTATAACTATACTCACACTGTAAACTATAACTGTACTCACACTGTAAACTATAACTATACTCACACTGTAAAATATAACTAAACTCACATTATAAACTAATAACTTATACTCACACTTAATAAACTATAAACTATACTCACACTGGGTAAACTATAACTGTACTCACATTGTTAACTATACACTTACTCACACTGTAAAATATAACTAAACTCACATATAAACTAATAACTACTTTCACACTGTAAACTATAACTATCACCTCACACTGTAAACTATAACTATACTCACTCCGTTAACTATAACTATACTCACACTGTAACTATAACTATACTTCACTCTGCGTTAAACTATAACTATACGTCACACTGTAAAACTATAACTATACTACACACTGTAAACTATAACGATACTCACACTGTTAACTATAAAACTTTGGGGGTAAAAAAAACTAAAAAAAATTGTTTAAAGTACCGATAGGTTTTCATCGTGCGGAAACCCACATGTCCACCGCTCTATGTCAGAAACATAGAACGCATGAACTGTGGTTTTTTTGTGATGTGGTTGGTTATTTTTGGATCTTGGATTTCTTTCAAACATATATGGTGTTATGACATACCTCAGGTCACTAAAAAAAATTATCTGACTTAGTTCATTTATATGATGTGCATTAGCTTTTTTTAAAACATATAACCTAACCTTTCGTTGGTTGCGTGATTATTTTCACACCATCAGTTGAAATGTTTCAGGTAACACTTTCTTCTTCTTTATCCCTTTTGCCTTAATTCCCATACTACAGAAAGAAAATAGTACATGCACACAGAAATTCTCACTGACGAGGTAAGTTTTAGTTTGAATGATCTAGAGGATAAGTAGACTTTAATGACTCTCAATTGCTCTTGCAGATTTAGGCAAAAATTTGACTGGAAGGCATCTCCATAGGCAGATCCCAAACCATGTTGCTCAAATGTCAGAAATGGTCTAAAAGGGTATCATATTTGCAATACTACATATTGGTCTGTTACAATTGATTACAGGTATCAAATACATGCATCGATAGGTTAAGAAGGTAACATTTGTAAAAAGTTCAAGCCTTATAGAAGGCTTGCCTTTAGAAACTGCATTTAGCCAACTCAGCAATATTGCTATTATGGTTGATATCTCAATTAAGTAAAATTTTTTCTGTTGAAGTACTATTGCAGCAACACATAGATGCTTATGTAAGCGCAAATTTCTGGCTGCAATCCTATAGTAGAACAAGGCCCTGTATCACTCATTCAGTATTTTTTTACAATGGTTTTGGTTTTATTATAAGTTTTAATGTCTTTATTAAATAACGCGGGTCATGTAAGGAACATGCCAGGTTTGTTGTTGGGAGGAAAGTCGGAGTACCCAGAGAAAAACCACGACGCAGTGTTCAAGAAACCATGGCAATACCCCATATGGATTTGAACCCACGATTTCAGAGGTGGATCGAGGGCTTGTGGTAATATGTCGGGACATCTTGACCACTTGTATTGTTGGCCATATCACTGCAGGACAATCTGACCACTTGTATTGTATGGCATCACTGCTGTGACATCTTAACCACTTGTATTGTATGGCCCTATACACTGTTGTGACATCTTGACCACTTGTAAATTGTATGGCCTATCACTGTCGGGACATAATTGACTACTTGTTATTGTATTGCCAAATCACTGCTGGCATCTTGACCACTTGTATTGGTATGGCCATCACTGTTTGTGACATATTGGCCACTTGTAATTGTATGAGCCATGCACTGCCAGGACATCTTGACGCACTTGTTATTGTATGACCATCACTGCTGTGACATCTGACCACTTGTATTGTATGGCCATACTGTTTGTGACATTCTTGACCACTTGTATTGTATGGCCATCACTGTTGTGACATGCTTGACCACTTGTATTGTTATGCCATCAACTCCGGACATTTCTTGAACCACTTGTATTGTATTGGCCATCACAGCCGGACATTCTTGACCACTTGTATTGTATGGCCATCACTGCGTGGACATCTTGACCACTTGTATTGTAATGGCCATCACTGTTGTGACATCTTGAACCACTTGTATTGCTTAATGGCCATCACTGCCGGGACATCTTTGACCAGCTTGTATTTGTATGGCCATCACCACTGTTGTGAACATCTTAACCGCACTGGTATTGTATGGCCATCACTGTTGTGACATCTTGACCCTTGTATTGTAATTGCCATCAACTGCCAGGACATCTTGACAACTTGTATTGTATGGCCCAATCACTGCCGGGACATCTTGACCACTCTTGTATTGGTATGGGCGCATCAGCTGCCGGGACTCTTTGACCACTTGTATTGTATGGCCATCACTGTGTGACATGCTTGACCACTTGTATTAGGTATGGCCATGCAACTGCCGGGACACTTGACCAACTTGTATGTATGGCCATCACTTGTCGGGAACATTCTTGACGCACTTGTATTGTATTGCCATCACTGTCGGGACATCTTGACGCACTTGTATTGTATGGCCTCAACTGCCGGGACTCCCTTGACCACTTGTATTGTATTTGCCATTACTGCCACATTTTTTTTTCCTTTTTATTGTCTTACCAATTATCACACTTGAAAATCTTACAATTCCAAAATAGCAAAATTGACCCCAACCATTTGTTTAATTTTTGAAATTCGCAATCCACTTAATGATGCTAATCAAATATCAACTGAACCTGTATGAGTGTCATTCAATGATAAGTTTTCAAAGAAAGAAGTTGTTTTATAGGACAGTCGCCATATGACCACTTTTGACGACCGCGCCTCAGGCCGCCAGGGAGATCAGCCCCAATTTTGTACAATTTTGAATACCGTGCACCGCTATAAGGATGCTACCATTGGCTTTGAGTGCAATGCCTGTTTAGTTATTCAGCGAAAAGTCGTTTATATGAAAGATAGCGCAGATTGACCCGCGCTCCTCAAAGGCCCCCGAGGGGGTCAGCCCACCCAACTTGTATAATTTAGAATACCATCCTATAATGATACTATGCATTAGCATTTGAGTGCTATCCCTGCTTTGTTTTCATTCAGGAGGTAGAAGTTGTATTATATGAAAATACCCAATTGGACGCCTTTTGGCCCCGCCCTTAGGCCCCTTTGGGGTCGCCCATCATAGAAGTTGTTTATATAAAAAATATGCCAATTTGAACACCCTTTTTGGGGTCAGCCCGACCATTTGTAACAATTTTCAGTCAGTAACCCGCGGCCATAAAGGATGCTACGCAAGTCCAAATTTTTTAAATTCAGACCAGAGGTTATGGTGAAAAGTTGCTTGTTGATAGACGGAACGACGGACGCACGGTATGGCGTAAGCTACCTCGTCTTTTGAACGCAGGTGAGCGCTTAAAAAATGAAGAAACAGATGCCCCAAGATAAATATTGGTATAGGTAGTTGGTTTAGTGCCAAGGATGTTTAAATATCATTAAAGGGGAGGCTTAATCAGGGAACCAAAAATATAAGTTGTGATGAACAACAAGAGGCCCAGAAGACCTGTATCGCTCATCTGGTTGTAATGCCAAGTAATGTTTCTGAAATACAGTTTCATTGTTTCTTTTCTGAAGGAATTTTGAATATTTACCTCTAATTCCCTATTTGGGGCCCCAACTCTTTCTGCTCCAGGGGGTCAAAGCCAAAATTTGTACGAATTCTATTACCCCCAAGGAATGTTTCTGGTCAAATTGGTTACAATCCATCGCAAAACTCTAGGACAAGTAACTCCCAGTTAACTCCCACCCCTCTCACCCCACACCTGACCGCCCACACCTATCCCCCTTAGTCTGTCTCCCTGCTACTGTAGGTCTGTGGTCGCCTCCCCAGTTAAACTCCCCCTACCCAAACTAGGCTGTTCTCACTCCCTACTTTAGGTCTGTGGTAGCCCTCCTAACTTAACTCCCCCCTTTCCCGCCCCCAACACACCCCTTAGTTTGGTCTCCCTCCTACTTTAGGTCTGTGGTCGCCCTCCCAGTTAACTCCCTCCCCCCACCCCACTAGGCTGTCTCCCTCCTACTGTAGGTCTGGTGTGTCGCCCTCCAGTTAACTCCGCCTCCCCCCCAACCGCGCAACTAGGCTGTCTCCCTCCTACTGCAGTCTGTGGTCGCCTCCCCAAGTTACTCCCCCCACCCAACTAGGACTTGTCTCCCTCCTACTGTAGGTCTGTGGTAAACCTCATCGCCTACCTTAACTCCCCTCCCCCCCCAGACACACCGCTTAGTTGGTCCTGCCCTCTCTTAAGGTCTGTGGTGGCCCTCCCAAGTTAATCCCTCACCCCCCAACCGATATTTGTCTTGTCCCCATAGGCTGTCTCCGCTCCTACCTGTAGGTCTGTTGGTCGCCTCCCGTTAGACTCCCCCCACCCCAACTAGGCTTGTCTCCCTCCTACTTTAGGTTCTGGTGGTACCCTCCTACTTAACTCCCCGCTCCCCCGCCAAACACAGGTTACCCTTAGTTTGGTTCTCCCTCCTACTTTAGGTCTGTGGTCGCCCTCCCAGTTAACTCCCCTCTCCCCACGCCCCACTAGGCTGTTCTCCCTTCCTACTGTAGGTCTGTGGTCGCCCCCCCATTTTTTTTTTTTGAGTTACTCCCCTCCCCCCGCTCCCTCACATAGGCTAGGCTGTCTCCGCTCCTACTGTAGGTCTGTTGGTCGCCCTCGCAGTTAACATCCCCTTCCCCCACCCCAACTAGGGCTCGTCTCCTCCTACTGGTAGGTCTGTGGTGCCCTCCAGTTAACTCCTCCCCCCACTAGCTGTCTCCGCTCTAATTGCAGGTCCTGTGGTCGCCCTCCAGTTACTGCCCTCCCCCGCCACACCCAACTAGGCTGTCTCCTCCCTTCTTTAAGGTCTGTGGTCGCCCTCCCAGTTAACTCCCTCCCCCCAGTCGCCAACTAGGCTGTCCTCCCTCCCTACTTTATATCTGTGGTCGCCCTCCAGTTAACTCCCCTCCCTTCCCCACCCCCACTAGGCTGTCTCCCTTCGCTGATGTAGGTCTGTGGTCGCCCTCCCAGTTAACTCCCCCCCCATCGCCTCACTACTAGGCTGGCTGTCTCCCTCACTACTGAAGGTCTGTGTCGCCCTCGATCCTTAACTCCCTCCCCCCACCCCCACTAGGCTGTCTCCCTCCTACTGTAGGTCTGTGGTTGCCCTCCCAGTTAACTCCCCTCCCCCCACTAGGCTGTCTCCCTCCTACTGTAGGTCTGTGGTTGCCCTCCCAGTTAACTCCCCTCCCCCCCACTAGGCTGTCTCCCTCCTACTGCAGGTCTGTGGTCGCCCTCCCAGTTAACGTCGCCCTCCCCCCCCACCCCCAACTAGGCTGTCTCCCTCCTTCTTTAGGTCTGTGGTTGCCCCTCACAGTTAAACTCCCCTCCGCCCACTGGCTGTCTTCCCTCCTACTGCAGGTCTGTGGTTGCCTCCCAGTTAACTCCCCTCCCCCCCACCCCCACTAGCTGTCCTTGCCTTACCTACTGTAGGTCTGTGGTCGCCTCTGCCCCAGTTAACTCCCCCCACCCCCACTAGGCTGTCTCCCTCCTTCTGTAGGTCTGTGGTCGCCCTCCCAGTACTCCCCTCCCCCCCACCCCACACTAGGCTGTCTCCCTCCTACTGTAGGTCTGTGGTTGCCTCCCCAGTTAACTCCCCCCCCCCCCCCGCCACTAGGCTGTCCTCCCTCCATACTGTGAGGTCTGGTGGTTTTGCGCTCCCCAGTTAACTCCCCCACCCGCCACTAAGCTGTTCTCACTCCTACTGTAGGTTCTGTGGTACCCTCTCCTAGTTAACTCCGAGCCCTTCCCCCGCCCCAACACAGGTCGTGGGACCCTTAGTTGGTTCCCCTCCTGCTTTACAGTCTGTGGTCACCTCCCCAGTTTAATCACCTTCCCCCCCACTAAGGCTGTCTCCACTCCTACTTGTAGGTCCTGTGGTCCCCTCCCAGTTAACTCCCCACCCCCACTAGGCTGTCTCCCTCCTACTGTAGGTCTGTGGTCGCCTCCCCAGTTAACTCCCTCCCCCATCCCCACTAGGCTGTCTCCCTCCTACTGTAGGTCTGTGGTTGCCTCCCCAGTTAACTCCCCTCCCCCCACTAGGCTGTCTCCCTCCTATTGTAAGGCTGTGGTTGCCTCCCCAGTTAACTCCCCTCCCCCACCCCCACTAGGCCTGTCTCACTCCTACTGCAGGTCTGTGGTCGCCTCCCCAGTTAACTCCCCCCCACCCTCACTAGGCTAGGCTGTCTCCCTCCTACTGTAGGTTG
>SAYR01064128.1:676394-744727 GCA_004382745.1 Argopecten irradians irradians | reverse complement strand
TCTGGCAAAATTCCTGAAGTCTTGGAAGGAATCTACTATTATACCCCTTCCGAAAGCCCGGGAAAGATGCTACTGATGCCAATAAACTATCGTCTATTTCATTGACGAGTTGTATTTGTAAAACTCTAGAACGTATGATAAATACCAGATTAGTTTGGTTCCTGGAATCGAACAAATATTTTAAGTCCTTTGCAAAGCGGCTTTAGAACCCGCAGGGGAACGGTAGACTACTTAGTTAGACTAGAAAACATTTATACGAGAAGCATTTGTAAAAAGAACATCTTTGTAGGCCGTATCTTTGACCTTGTAGAAAAGGCATACGACACAACTTGGCAATATGGAATCATGAACGATCTCCATGATATCGGTATACGTGGTAATTTGCCAAAGTTTATATCAAATTTTATATCTGACAGGCATTTCAAAGTTCGAACGGGGTTCAACTTATCAGAAACAGAAACACAGGAGATGGGGCGTCCCTCAGGTGGTATCTTGTCCGTCACACTTTTTGGACTAAAAATTAACAGCATAACCAAATGTCTTGGCCAATCTACGGAAGGGTCTCTATTTGTTATGATTTCTTGATCTGTTACAGATC
Organism: Argopecten irradians irradians; assembly: GCA_004382745.1. Taxonomy (NCBI): domain Eukaryota; kingdom Metazoa; phylum Mollusca; class Bivalvia; order Pectinida; family Pectinidae; genus Argopecten; species Argopecten irradians. The sequence continues at coordinate 744,129 of SAYR01064128.1, read as the reverse complement.
AAAACATGCACACACATAGAACGGCACAACTACAACAATGTTTAGGGCAAATTACAAATTGGGCCTGACGAAAATGGGCTTCAGATTTTCAAGATCAAAAACTGTCTGTATGCACTTCTGTCAAAAAACGAAAACCACACAATGATCCTGACCTCAACACTCAACAGAATTAAAAATTCCAGTAGTTGAACAAACTTAAATTTCTTGGACTAATATTTGATTCGAAACTGTCCTTTGTTCCACATATCAAACATCTGAAGGAATAAGTGCTCGAAGGCGCTGAACATTCTACCGAGTTCTTTCCCATTCTGATTGGGGTGCAGACGGTGAAATGCTTCAACGTATCTATCGGGGCACTTATTAGATCAAAACTTGACTACGGCCTCTATTGTCTATGGATCGGCTCGCAGCTCCAATCTACAGATGCTTGACCCTATACAGAATCAGGGACTGCGTCTGGCAACTTGGAGCTTTTCCGAACAACACCTGTGAAGAGTCTCCATGTGGAAGCTAATGAGCCTCCATCTCTAGACGATCGACGAAAGAAAATTAACCTTACAGTATGCTGCTCAACTGAAATCCAACCCCAAAAATCCTGCATTTAACCTTGTATTCAATCCACACACCAAGAAATATTTTACACAAAATCAAAAGCTCCATACCAACATTTGGCATCAGAATTTCAAAATTTTGCTGGAACTTAATAATACTTTCGACGTCGCAATTGACGAGTACACCGTATCGGATGTACCACCAGGCTCATTCAAACACCTGATATCAATTTTATCTCTAACATGAGAGGGCAAATCCAGTGCATTCCCGAAGAACACAAATCCTCCTTTCGGGAGTGCATTAGGGCTTTCCCTGACCAGTGTTCATAATCTACACTGACACGGATCAAAAGATGGTGATAAAGTTGCGGGCAGCATGCTGTACATCTAATCAATTGCTCCTCTATCCGACTCCCCGGATATTGCCTCCATTTTCCTCTGCGGAAGCAATGTGGCTATCGGTCTGGCGCTTGACCATATCGAAGAACACCGCATTGAAAAAAGGCAATCATCTGTTCAGACTACTCTTTTCGGTTCTTCTCAGGCTTTGAAATCAAGAAGCCCTAAGAAATACTCTAATCCAAAAATCTTTTAATTCGAACATTTCGATTATCTTTCTAAAAACTCAAATTACTTATCTCTGGATTCCCAGTCATGTGGGTATAAAGGGGAATGAACAGGCTGATGAAGGCAGCTAAGACTGCTCTTCGCCTAGCAGCAACAGATTTGAAAAACACCATAAACCCGACATCAAACCTTTCAATTCAGTCAGCCATCAAACATACCATTGGCAACAAAGGTGGCTACCGAAACAAACAATAAACTGTTTTAAAATTCAACTACACTTAAATCCTAAAACTGTCCAGTTCGGAGAGACCTCAGAGAGGAAGTTTGTACTCTCTCGGCTCCGAACTGGACACACATATGATTTACAACAATTCCTATCTATTGAGAGGGAGGAATCCTCCTACCATCATGGCCAATAGGTGCATTGCATTCAATCCGTTCACACGAAGATGACGAACACTACTATGACACTGTGATGTAATTTGAGAGGCGATTCGAGTATTAACGGATATCTGAAATAGATGAGATTCACTCACACAGATCTAGTACCGATCTAGAGAAGATTGAATTTCACTACGGAAGAATGTGCTCTAGGAGCACTCTAGTATAGTGACTCTAAACTATGCTATGTACAATCATAATGCCGGGATAGAGTGACTCTCTATAAGCTCTCAGTTATCTAAAAATTATCCTCGAATATATCAGATAGAGAGATTTCCTCAGGTTTAAGTTCAAAAAAGCTACTAGAGATATGATTACTGAAAACGAGAGGGTCAGTTTTACAGCAATCCTGATAGTTGATTCAATTGTTAAATGTCAACTGACATCGGGGTATCAGACTGGTTCAACTATTTTTATATACGGAATTGGATTTTCTCAACACTTAGTGAGACATTCAGGGAGATACTATTCTTGACACAGTGGATTCTGTTCTGTAGTAACCCAAATTTTATTTTTATACTCGCCGCCATTAAGGATAGAACGCCTCTTAAAGTCGGTTTATATTATTCTATCAGATCGAAAGTAGATACTGAGTGGAGTAAGTCATTTGTAAACAATCTGAAAGTGATAGTAGTACTGTGGTAAGTCTATGTATAAGTCCTCTCACTATCTGAAGTGATTTCCCTTATTATTATTCGTTCAGACTAACATCTGAAAAGTGATTCATACAATATGAAAGCTTAATATCATCCGCGGAAAGTGATACTCCAGATATACATCAGGTACATACTGAAACAAATGTAGGCTACTATAAGTCAGTAAACATCTGAAGTGAAATTACTAAAGTCTCAAGTATAGACAACGATCTACGCATAGTACCGTTAACTAACACATTGGATAAATGTTCAGGTAACTCTGAAACTGATTCTAAAAGTCAGTAACCATCCTGATAGTTGATTTCTAAAAGTCACGAGAGAACATCAGATCAGAAAAAAGTGAAATTTCTAGGAGGTGCAGTTTACACTCGCGACTGATAGGTGATGGAGAGAGGTAATATGCTCTTACTCAGGTATTCACGCATTAAGATAGTAGAGAAGAGATCACTGAGATCTAGGCTAAACTTCCTGATCCAAAACGCAAAGGTGGAAAATCAACCAAAACAGTCAGATGACTTCCAAGTGGAACCACCTCTGAAAGTTGATTCTTACACACAAATAAAGGGGATACCTTAGTCAATATAGTTTGGGCTCACAGTCTAGGAGAATGAGTAAGCACATTCACCTAAAGGAATTACAACTTGGCGGAACAAGTGAGTTATCAGTAAGTTCAATTTCTGACAAGCTATCCGCTCTGTCTTCATTCCAGGAATATGCAAATACAACACGCGATCTGAGTAGATAAGGATTTGACTCGGAAGAATTGGGCTCTCGAGGCTATGAACATATCTAGAAATGAAAAACAGGCACGAAAAGAGTGTCTATATGTTTGCCACGCCATTTCCTAGGAAAGATAGGGAGTGCGGAAGACCAGGTGGAGTAAAATGGCAATTTCCATAGAGTAAGACGAGTCGAAGCTTGCATATTCGTTAGTAAACTCAGGTGTGTGCACATTATATATTTACAGACTCCATATAAACGTGACATATCTAACACTGGAGGGCTTATCATATTGGTCATGAAGCACTATAATTATCACAGGGGGAAAGATAGTGCGGCACATGTCTGCCACACCAGTATACATCAACATGGGGAGCTGGGCATTTGGACCTACACTCACCATGATATTTATCAGGCAATGTTCAGATATCGCAGGTATATCGCGTGTGGAGGACGGCTCTGGCACACTATTCGGAGAACGTGAATAATTTTCGGAGTAGCACAAAAACACACTGAAATATAAGACACTAAGATATCCTTCCAAAATATTGAGAGAGAGCTCAATAGAGGAGGCTCCCTTCTCTAGGGACGAATAGGCATATCTGAAAGGGAGAAGAAATAATGCCTCGTTCAATTAGAGTGCGGTGTAGAAATTGTATTCTTCTCCTGCTGGTTTTAGAAGTTTACTGGCTCGGGGAACGGATTTTTAAAACTGAGGACCTAAAAGCTAAATTAAATATGATATTTTCAGCAATGTTTCCCAATAGTTCAGGAAAAAGTAGCAAAAAGTGAAAACCTTAAAATTAAGGCAAGGCACTACTAGACCTAGCTGGGCAATATTGGTAGCTCAATAGACTTTTTGACAGAAATGGTGTCGTCATTTAGAGCCAGAAATGGTGCCTAATTACTGTAATGGAGCAGTAATGATTATGACAAACCATTATAAAACGTTTGTTTGCATTTTAATCGGTACTTGTTTGATATCGCGTTACCTACTCAGGCTCCACAATAAAGCTGAACGCCCCACATAAAAATTAACAAATTCCTCATACGAGGCATTATTTTTTTTTAAACATAATACATATGAAGGTCATTTCTGAAGGGGAAATTTAATCGGCAAGGTCCACAAAATTGTGGAATTTGGACGTCTTGAAGCGGTATGGCAAGAATATAAGAATGGTAGTGTATGGTTTGTTTTGGGACGCTAAAAATGATATGTAATGATGTATATTAAACGGCGATAAAATAAGTTGGATAACCTACAAAAAACACAGTATTGACGTATGCCCGAGTGATTTTCGGTAGGCAGTGGACTACGACACATGTGGTTGGACCGGTTTCCGAAAGGTATAGTAAGGCCTGGGTACGTTATACTTCGTGCTATACTAGACCATAAAGACCTAATGTGCTCTATCAAAGTTAACGGATGGAATAATCTCAGTTGGTTTGTCGGCTTATCTCTTGAGGGTGGCAGTTGTATTTTTCAGGGATGTTTCCATGGTTTCGCAGTAAAACTCAAAGAAGATCACCAGAGGGATCTCTGGCGCCACACCAAGAGATTGATTCTCTATGTCTGACAAAAGAATAAGAGGGATCTTTTTTCTCTGCTCTAACTTCAAACTTACAACATTCTTTTTTCTGGCTTTTCAACAACTTTCCACAGGAGGCTAATCAAAATGCCAGAATGGTGGTAGTCGCAAAATGCAATGAGGCAGAACTAGGGGGGTCCTAGAGGAAAACATACATATGAATATTTTGAAACACAATCCTTCAATACTTTCTGGAGAAATAGCGGTACAAACTTTAACTTCATATAATCCAAGAATGGCCACCGGGTCGAAGTACCCATCTTGATGACCCGATCAGCCCAAAATGCAAATATGCACAAACTGGGTCCTAGGGGTAACCTAACATATGAAATTTGAGGAAAGATCCAAATCAGAGTGCTAGATTTATCTGAGAAATAGCGGTAAACAAACTTTAACTATCAAAATCCATGATGGCTAATCTGGCGCATCTTGTTGACCGATTCAGATCTCCAAAATGCAAATGCAACATACTGGGGTCCTATAGGGGAACTGACATATAATTTTGATGAAAGATCCCCATTAGTAGATTTTTGACGAAACAATAAAGCGGTAACAAAACTTTAAGCTATCTAAATCCAAGAATGGCGGAGCCCTGGCGGCCTATTACTTGTTAGACCTGATCAGTTCACCAAAATGCAATATGCACTCACTAGGAGAATCTAGGCGCGCAACACCTAACATATGACACATTTGAGAAGCAATCCACCTACTCAAAATTATGATATTTCTGTTAGGAAATAGCCGTAACCAAACTATTAACTATATCAAAAATCCGAAGGATGGCTGCTTTTGTCGGGACCATCTTGTTTTGACCGGGATCAGTCCCAAAATGAGTAATAATGCAGAATTAACTAAGGTTGTCCAAGGGAACGCTAATATGAAAAAAGTTTTGAGAACATCCCTTCAAGATACTTATCATGGAGTTTAAATGCTGTTGTGTAACAAACTTTTACCGGTATCAAAATCCACAAGATGGCGGCTGGTCGGCCCTTCTTGGTTGACCGGATTCAGTCCAAAAAATGCAAATATGGCACAACTAGGGGTCGCTACGGGAACCCACATATGATATTCTTGAGAAAGATCCCTTCAATTACTTTTTAATGAGAAATAGGCGTGTAACAAACTTTAAACCGGGTAGACAAAATCCAATTGATGGTCAGCCTGATGTATTTAAGGTACTTTTCTACAAAACAGTAATTCATTTTATGTTTATCACATTTTTGACCAGGTACATTTAACTCGTCATCGGGATGTAGAACCCTACCTCATAAATGAGTCTCATTATTCAACATCCAACTGATAGTTCAATTTTATACTCTGCCAGAAGAGTAAACTTGATTAAATATAGTTATCTAGTACGTATACGTGGTCCTTCAATAGTGGACTCGGCTTGACTGTCTATAATATTAGACTGATGTCACTAACATTAGTCCCGGTTGCTGAAAATTAACCACCACTATAAAATTAGACTGCCGTTATCAATATTTGACCCGGTCGCTTAAATGAGACCATTGCTGTAATAGACTGAAGCCACCACAATTTGACCCAGTCGCTGAAAATAAGACCACCGCTATAAAATTAGACTGAGGTCATCAAAATTAGACCCGTCACTGAAAACTAGACCACCGCTGTAATATTAGACTGTGTTCACCAAAATTAGACCGGTCACTGAAAATTACACCCGTCACTGAAAATTAGACCAGGTCACTGAAAATTAGACCACCGCTGCAATATTAGACTGTGGTCACCGAAATTAGACCGGTCACTGAAAATTAGACCCATCACTGAAAATTAGACCCGGTCACTGAAAATTAGACCCATCACTGAAAATTATACCGCTGCTGTAATATTAGACCGGGGTCATGGAAATTAGTACCATGGTGGTTATTTTTAGACCAGTTTGCTCAGAATTAGACTTTTTCTGATTATTAGGTCATTTTCTCTCAATATTAGGCCTGTTTTGAAAATTAGGTCAATTTCTGTCAAAATTAGGCCTTTATGGTCTTCCAGTGTTATGTCCACAAGCCTTAGATAGTAAGTCCAATTTGAATTATCATTAACAGAGATTATGTCAGTTGGACAGAGGAGTCACCAGCAGGCAACAGTTGACCTAGATGGGCTGTGTATTATATAACACTCTGTGTATTCTATACACACTCTGTGTGTTCTACCAACCAGAAGGCAGTCTTCCCATGACTACTGATTGGTCCAAAGGAATATTATTCAATGAATAGGGAATTTATGAATGGAAGTTTATGAATGAAATGGTTCAAGAGTTCACCACTAGATGTCATTGTAGGGCAAGTCCTACTCAGTCCTACACATCAATAGTAAACCGGATAGCATTAATACAAACGCTAGTCGCGTTGTATTAAAAATTAGCTTACGTTTATAGTTGTTGCTGTTGAGTGAAAACCCTGAACTTTTGCTTGATTTGATACAACTTGAATAAATGGAAACATATCTCATATACGGACTTTGTTTAATATTTTTCGCCGGCGCCTGCCAACCTGAACTTGAACTTTATTTATACTTTGGTTTTACAACTGGTGTCAGACGTGGGATACTTCTACTGAATAAAGCAGTAGCCAAGAAAAACTTCACAAGAGGTGTCAGAAGTGGGATACTTCTTCAGGATAAAGCATAGACGGAAAACGTCACAATCGGTGTCAGAGGTGGGATACGTCTTCAAAAAAAAGAAAGGAAAACGTAACAATTGGTGTCAGAAGTGGGATTAAGACTTACCTGTCCTATTTTATGTGAGAAACAGAATTACTGGTATTGCTGACTGGTACAAAATGATGTGTGGACTCCTGATTTATCTCCTATTAATTGGACAATGTGTTACATTAGTGAACAATCAATGCATTGTATGTAGGAAAGATGATGAAAACGATGTACATGACAGTTCTAGAAAAAGTAACTTTACTGAGAACTTTGTTCTTGTCTCCCTGAATGCTGTCATTACTGACATTAGTAATTCATCTGAACAACAGTGGGATCCTGGAAAATAATTATGTCAATTACAGGACTGTACAAAGCCCAAACGACTGGAACATATAAGTACTATGGAAATCGAGTTGTGGTACTATGTAATGTATATACTTAATGACAAACTTACTTGTGATGAGTTATAGAGAAGTTTATTCGCTTATTATTAGATGGTTTTGATGGAATTTCAAAACAGTGATGTGGTACAGAGATTAATTATTGATTAATTAATCAAACAAACAAACAAAGAACCTTATTATAGAGAAATTAATTCGCTTATTATTTGGCAGTTTTGGTGGGATTTCAAAACATGCAGTGAGGTGGTACGGAGAAAACTTGGAAATACTGATATATTGTTCAGTTCTAATGTGAGTTTCAACGGGATTTTAAAACGGTGAACTTGGAAATGTTGAGGGAGTATATCCAGTTGTACCTTATTTTGATGCGATTTCAAAATAGAAAATATATCTTGACAGTGTTTGGCATGGATTTAGTTATTGTGTGATTTAGTACATGGTTATAGGTTTGGAATATAACTACTGGAGAGGTAGTCTGCTCTAGGCAGGTGATCGCCAATACATGTAGATGTATATAGGTTTTGTGTATATAGAATTTTCGGATGTAGTTGCGTGTAGTTTGTTGTTGGAATATTAAAGATTTTTGAGGTCATTTTCTTTAAAAGGTACGTGGTATGAGGATCTAGGTTTTGTTGAACTCTTAGATAAGGTTAGAAGTTGGAGTTTGAAATTTTTTCACTGTGGTTTGAAGGACAGGATGAAATCATTTGTTTGTGATTTGTTAGTTGTTTATTGGGTTTTAATTGTAACTGGATAATTGATATCTGTTCCGAAAGGACGCCTTTAGAAAAAGTCCAGTTGCCTACAGTCTGGTGCGTTTGGGTTTTTTATCAGTGAACCCTATTGACTGTCTTTGCCAAGAAGTCTGTCTATCTTTATAGCCCAGTGTTTAGAAAGTAACAATTAATTGTGAAGAAACAGATTTCTCCAATTCAAAGACTCAGTGGACACATGCGTTGATAAGGGTCTGGTCAGTTTAGGGTTAATTGTAACGCCATTAGTGACAATGGACATTATCCAAGCAGTTCGGATAGAAATAATGAGTCTTCACTAGATAAATCTGATAACCGTCATGGAAAGAAAGCCTTTGAAGAAACTTTTGACGAAAACCTAGATTCAACATATCACATATGTGACTGTCACATGTGGGAGGTATTCAGTTTTCATAAAATTACAGACGGATCAACATCTACTTATACAATCCAACCTTTCGAGTTATGGAGCGCGATTTGGGAACTCCAGTACAAGATGAAGTTGACATCACTCCCTATTCACCGGTGTCGGAGGTCTATTTCTGCACGGCGTTACCAGACCCAACTACACAACAGCCAGTAATACAACTATCACCGAAGACTACTGCTGAAATTTTGGTCGTTTTTTTACACGACGTCAACGGTCGACTAAGTGAAATTGAAAAGAAAATCGAAACACAAGGGAGAACTTTTCATGAACAACATCGCCAACTACAAGAACAAGTCAAAAAGAGTGAGAGCACCTCTCTCAACTACCAGAGGGCTCTTGCCGGGAAACTTCAAAGATATATCCAAAAGGTGTTAACCGGACTTAAAAAATAACAGAGACCTGCCAAAAGTCGTCGATACCTCCAGAATTAATCAAAAGCATTTGGCAGTTGGTGGAGACCACAACTTCGCAGCTCTCTGCATCATCGTCGACTAGGGAATGAATTATCTGCTCAAAGATTTGGAGAAGAAAGAAATAATTGTGTACCGTAGGCTTCAAGTTAAAAGGAAAATGTGATCAAATTAGTTTTAAGTCCGTGTTTCTCGAGGAAAATCTACTTTCACATAAGAAAGAGAAAGTAGTAATTGTAAGGAAGGTTATGTTCTAAATATATATGTGTGTCTGGGAAATAATCCCAGTTCTAGTAATTGTGTGATTCCAGAAAGTGTTGGAAAAGTAGTGGTAAATCGCCAAGGAGTTATCGATGAAATAATAGTTGCTAAAATGTGTGGTTAGTTTTAATATAGTACCAAGTTTATACCTTGTGGAAAATATATTTTCGAAAGTGGAATACCTTAAATATGGTTTTAAAAAATCAGTGTCTTCATATTAATAAGGAGAAAATATAAAGTTTCTGAAGTTTTATTTCAAGACTTAGTGTTGAATTGCGTTATTCCTGGATGATTCTGGTTAAATCTGGGATATACGTTTACCGCGAGTTAACAGGAAGTGTCAGTAAATCCTGTGAATACATCAATAGAAGTTGATCTGATCAGTGTGTAAAGTTCTGAAAAAAATATCTTCATGTGAAGGTGGAGATGTATGTGATTATGGATGGGAGCAAATGATTAAGAAATTCAGTACCCGAAGTCTATTATAAATGTATTATATTGATGAGTTTATGTGGCTATATTTACTTATAGAGCAGAGTAAAAGTGACTATTTTCCTGGAGTTCAAATGTTTTCTTAATTGGATAAATATATTCTTCCGGATTGTCAACATCTACATCGATCATATTCGTCTTCGATAACAAAACCTTCTTCTGAAAATTCAACGTCCACATCATCCTATTCTACATGGATAACAAAGCCTAAACAATCGTCTTCTACTGGAATTGCAACGCCGGGACCAAAACTTCAACGAATTAGTCCTCATATTCTGCCGAGAGTCAACCTCTAATTCTTCATTTCCTGCTGGGATGTCAACATCCAAGTCATTGTTTCCTACACGGGTTCAACACCAAACCATCTGACCCTGTTATGACAAATGGTCCAGAATGAACAACAAAGGAAGCAAAACTCAGCTAATGTCCAAACCACAAATAAATTTACAGCCTGGTAAGAACACGTCCAAGAACTGGCTTGCCCACCGAAACTCCGATGTCGGATTTATTCGCATAATAAATCAAATTTGCAGTGATGAACTTGACAATAACAATAAGTGCATGTGTTTTTCCATTTTTAATCGGCCGTCCAGGATTACGTTGCAGTGGTGAAATGAGAACTAAGTTCCAGTAATGAAATTGACAATAAAAATAAGTGCATGAAATTTTATTTTTCGACCATTTGGAATGGAATAAGGATTAAGTTGCAGTGGTGAACCTGACAATAAAAATAAGTGCATGTGTTTTTTCATTTTCATTCGGCCATCCAGGATTACCTTGCAGTGATGAACTGGATTTATATTTGGTTTTCAAAGTGTTCGCAGGAGCTCACAGCAGGCAGGAGATAGTGTGGCGTTTTTAGTGTATAAAGGTTGATTATAATTGTAGTTTTAAGTAGTTTTAGTTTGTTAGTCTCTATGACAGGTAGATTAGATCACAAGGGTCATTAATTTGGTGGTAATAATTAGCATGTCCAATTAGTTTGTAGTTATTGGGTCAGCAGACCAGCAGGGGTTAAATAGAGATGGCGGTTATGGTCAACGCCAGCTGTAAACCGAGCCATTTGTAGATTAGAAAGGGCTGTGGTCAGTCTGGACTAGAAAGGCCTGTGGTCAGTCTGGGAGCGCTAATTATGTAGTAATGGTGGTGAGAACATTAGGGCACTGTAGGGGAGATGATATGTAAATAAAGGGGTCAGTGATTGTGACTTTAATTATACTTTGGTTACACGAAGAGGGTACTTAACAACTGGTGTCAGACATGGGATTCCTCTCATGAATAAAGCAGTAGCCAAGAAAAACTTCACAAGTGGTGTCAGAAGTGAGATACTTCTTCAGGATAAAGCATAGACGAAAAACGTCACAATTGGTGTCAGAAGTGGGTTACTTCTTCAAAATAAAACAAAACAAAAAGAAAAACGTAACAAACAATTTAATTGCTATAAGTTTCCATGTATATCGGGTAATTGATTAATTAATCAAGTTAAAATAACCAGAATTCATGCTACATAGATTGTAAAATGAAAAATGTTGACCCATTGGATGACAGTCAAATTGATAGTGAAATTCAGAGGCTAATAACCGAAAACATTGCTCTTAGAAAACATATAGATGACTCGAAGTTTAGTGAAGAAGGATTCATTGGCCAGGATGATAAAGTCCGATACTATACTGGGCTCCCAGGGTTCACTACTCTAATGGCACTGTTCCATTTTGTCAGGGATTTCATTCCAAGAACAAACACAGAACTTGGACAATTCACAAGTCTGGGGATGACATTGATGAGAATCACACTCAATCTACCCATTCATGATTTGGCATACAGATTCCACACATCACCATCAACAGTGTCCAGAACGTTTTTGATAGTGATACATGTGCTGTATGTAAGACTGAAGCATATGCTCTACTGGCCAGAGAGGGAAGAACTAAGACAGACCATGCCTATGGAATTTCGCAAACATTTTTGAAAGAAGACAGCAGTGATAATTGACCGCTTTGATTTTTTGTTCTACGCCCGAAGAACATCCTTGCAAGAGCACAGACATTTTCATCCTACAAACATAACAATACGGTGAAATTTCTCATTGGCATTACACCGAAGGGATCAATTTCCTTCCTGTCAAAGGCTTGGGGTGGCAGAGCTAGTGACAAATACATAACGGAAAATTGTGGTATGCTTGGGAAACTTTTACATGGAGATCTTGTGTTGGCAGAGAAAGGCTTTGATATAACAGACAGTGTATGTATGTGTTGTGCAGAAGTGAACATTCCAAGTTTCACCAAAGGGAAGTCACAGTTATCGCCAATGAACATTGAGACGACAAGAAAAATTGCGCATGTACGAATACATGTTGAAAGGGTTATTGGTCTTTTTAGAAACAAGTACACAATGTAGCAGGACAAGTTACCCATAGACTTTCTTATGTGTGATGATGGTATTCCGACAGTGGACAAAATTGCAACAGTAGCTTGTGCCTTGACAAATATGTGTTAATCAGTAGTACCATTCAATTAATATAAGGATGTGATTTGAAGTTGGCAATCATCAGATTGTAAAAGAAAAACTTTTAGCTAACCCATATACTGCATATAGTCATGGTTATGTTTGTTTGTTTAAGTTTTACGGCCCATCGACAACTAAGGTCATTTAGGGCCAAACTTCAAGTCATGCATTAATATCAGGATAAAAGTTCAGGGTAAGAAAAAGCAAGTAAGGACTAAAACACAGATTGTAAACGTTTATTTGATAAAAAAAAGGTTTGCATGGAATAAAATAAATATGGCTAAAACACATGAGAAAACTCATGCACAATGTTGATGAAACGATGAAATGTTGAGTTGATATGATGAGAAAACGTTCATATTTTGCTTAAAATACCGATCTCTTTGAGATAATTGAAAATAGGATTATGTCTCACGGCATGAAACAAAGTGTACATGTCAGACACATCGTAGTGCTTATCTCGTATGTGTTTAAAATCAATACAATGCAACAAAATATGCTCCACTGTGAGAGGAGAATCACATGCATGGCAAGTAGGAGGATCCTCCCCTCTCAATAGATAGGAATGTGTAAAATATGTGTGTCCAGTTCGGAGCCGAGAGAGAACAACTTCCTCTCTGCGGTCTCTTCTTATATAGTCATGGTAGTGAGCTCAGTGACTTCTTTGATATAAGACTATAATACTGATGTAAAGTTAAGAGAAGTGCAGCTATATGTTCTTTTTGTTATTCAGTATTACCAAACCTTTTGAAGTTGTGTTGTTGCTCTTAGGTTGATTACTTATACACCTATCAGAAGTTTGATAATTTGTTTGAAGGTAATAAAAACAACAATGAGTCGAGATTGACGTTTCCTTTTCTACTTTTTCTCCCAATTTAATTGGATAGTAGCTTAAACTCGACTATATTGAAATGCTAAATCTAATCTCTCCGAACAGAAAAGCAAATGTGAACTGGGATCGATTCTTACAGCTAATTTTTATAAAATTGTGTTGCATTTCAATATATTCGAGCTTAAACTAAGTGATTATACATATCCCTAACCAGACGGAAAGAAACCCTGATCAGCAACATATGCCCAGTATATTGGTTTTTTTCAGCAAGAGTCATTTACTAAACACTCAAAGTTTGGAGCTTGATAAAGATTGAGGTGGAGGAAATATAAAACCAGAGTACTCTGAAAATATCCAACAACTCATATTAGTAATTTGCAAATTGTACTGTGGTCTGTCCTGCATGAAAAGCTTCCTCGAAACCAATCAGTGGAGGCTAGGGTTAAGCTTGTGATTATAATGTCAGATCCGTCAACTGGGAAGTATCGAGTCATTTACTTATTCCGTCTCTGCATATTACAGAGTTAGGGACCTTGCGGGAAGGTATCCATTGTGACGCAATTCACGTCGTTTTCTCAAAAAATATGATGTTACGCTCGCAAACATATGACGTCGCAATCACTACCAACCCGCAAGAGAGCTTACTCTGTAATATGCAAATAAAATATACTGGTATCAATTATGCAGTGTGGATTGGCTTATTCCAGTAAACCAAAGGATAATCAATATCTCCATCGGGCCTGTTTATTAGAATTAACAGAATTAGAAAGAAACCTTACTTAGAAGTTTCAATTTTAGCATCAGTATAGATAATTGTAATTTCATACATTTAGAACTTTAAATATCTTCATTGAATTTTGAAATAGGGCCTGCCCTATATTACATAAAATAAAAGAGATACTTCAGATATAAGATTATTTCCTGTCATACATCTTTTTGGGGTCCGTTGCACATCCAAAATGAAGCTTTATTATATTTTAATTATCAAACAAAAAAAAGCTTTGAAGATATCGAGGAACGGAATAGACATATCAGACTAGCTGATCGTTCCAAATTCGGCTGGAATACGGTCAAGCACTATATGTCTGATCCCATTGCTAAGGATTCAGAAGATTTAAAGAAAATTTACAAGGCAGGAGTCGGATGCAAGAAAGGAGAAAGGTAAAAAAGAACAATTGTCGAAGCAGCAACAGAGACGTTCCGGATATGTTAGACCAGCTCCGTACCCGAGTTTTGCTGTGGGCGCTCCTCCTTCCGGTAACAACATGGCTAATGAACCAGCTTTTTCGTGGCCCCAGGAAGTTCTGGAGTTACGGGAGTGGAACGTATTTTGGATGCTTGTTTGTTTGTTCGAGTTTTACGGCCAATCGACAACTAAGGTCATTTAGGGCCAAACTACAAGTCATGCATTAATATCAGGATTAAAGATCAGGGTAAAAAAAGGCAGGTAAGGACTAAAACACAGATTGTAAACGTTTATTCGAAAAAAAAAAGGTTTGCATGGGATAAAATAGTTTTGGCTAAAACACGTGAGAAAACTCATGCACAAAGTTGATGAAACGATTAAAATACCGATATCTTTGAGATAATTAAAAATACGATAATGTCTCACGGCATGAAACAAAGTGTCCATGTCGGAGACCTCGTAGTACTTATCTCGTATGTGTTTAAAATCAATACAGTGCACTAAAATATGTTCCACTGTGAGAGGAGAATCGCATGCATGGCATGTGGGAGGATCCTCATCTCTCAATAGATAGGAATGTGTAAAATATGTGTGTCCAGTTCGGAGCCTAGAGATAACAACTTCCTCTCTGCGGTCTTTCCGACTGGACAGTTTAGGATTAAGTGTAGGTTGAATTTTAAACAGTTTATTGTTTGTTTCGGTAGACCACCTTTGTTGCCAATGGTGTTTGATGGCTGACTGAATTGAAGGTTTGATGTCGGTGTATGGTAGTTTCATACAAATCTGTTTGTGCTAGGAGAAGAGCAGTCTTAGCTGCTTTATCAGCCTGTTCATTCACCTTTATACCTACATGACTGGGAATCCAGAGATAAGTAATTTGACTTTTAGAAGATAATCGAAAGGTTCGGATTTAAAGATTTTGGATTAGAGTATTTCTAGGGTTTCTTGATTTCAAAGCCTGAAGAACCGAAAGAGAGTCTGAACAGATGATTGCCTTTTCAATGCGGTATTCTTCGATGTGGTCAAGAGCCAGACCGATAGCACATGCTTCCGCAGAGAAAATGGAGGCAACATCTGGAAGTCGGATAGAGGAACCGTGATTAGATGTACAGCATGCTGCCGCAACTTTATCACCATCTTTTGAGCCGTCAGTGTAGATCTTAACATGATCAGGGAAAGCTCTGATGCACTCCCGAAAGGAGGATATATGTTCTTCGAGTAATGCACTGGACTTTGCCCTCTCATGCAAAGATAAATTGATATCAGGTGTTTGAATGAGCCATGGTGGTACATCCGATACGATGTACTCGTCAATGGTGTCGAAATTTATATTTAGTTCCTGCAAAAACTTTGAAATTCTGATGCCAAATGTTGGTATGAGCTTTTGATTTTGTCTTAATATGTATTGGTGTTGTGGATTAAATACAAGATCGAGTGCGGGGTTTTTGGGATTGGATTTCAGTTGAGCAGCATACTGTAAGGATAATTTCTTTCGTCGATCGTCTAGAGATGGCTCATTAGCTTCCACATGGAGACTCTTCACAGGTTGGATGCGGACAACCGGGACATTTCAGGAGGGAGTGTCTGGCCATTGTTGGACAAGACGGGAAAAACAACCCACACTCCAAATGACAAGTGCGAGATAAGGAAGCGAGACAAGGCACAGAACTTGATATTAGATAAGTATATTGATTATTATGATACTGAAGATAGAGATCATGGTGTTGAATTAGATGACGAGATAGAGCTCACTGAAAATTATTTTGAGTACGAACAAGGAGAAAAAGAGATAGTTGTGAAAGGTAGATTGAAAAAATGTATTGAATTTTGGAAGACATTTTGTAGTAATGATTTTGTGTTAGATGTTATTCAGAATGGTTACAAGATACCTTTCATTTCTACTCCTTGTAAGATGGTTTTGTCGAATAATAAATCAGCATTAGGTCATCCAAAGTTTGTTAAAGAGGCCATCGCACGGTGCGTTGTGGACAGTCTGTATGTGTTTGTTATTCATTGCCACCTGGAAGGTGCCCTGCGGGAGAAATACCTTACATATGGATAACTAATACAGTGATTATTATTTTCATTATTGCATATATAATTTTTACCAATTATATCTTTGTGTTGATTTTAATATTTAACAATTTATATTGGCCTATAATCTCCAGTTTGGAAAACATAAACCAATGGTTCATTTCTAATTTACTAGCATTCAGCCCTTGATAAGTATGGTTATACATTTGTTTGTTTGATTAATTAACGTCCTATCAACAGCCACGGTCATGCAAGGACGGTCTCCCATGTATGCGGTGCGTTGCGTGTATGCTGTGCGGGGTGTTATACATGACAGTAAGGTATAATCAATGTACTGTATAGATAACAATTAACATTATCGATAGACAGTAAAAGGTATTAAGCAAATGCAAGTAAATAATTTAATACAAATTAAATAATGAGAATACAACAAATATTTATAGCTACAACTAAATCAATCATTTATATCCATTCTGTTAATCAAAGTACTGAAAGTACTGAGAGCTTAAGGCAAGTGAAGAAATTTAATTTGCAGGTATTCAGATGTGTAGACATAAAAAAACAAGTGTTAGCTACCCAAAAAGCTAAGAAGGCTACCATACAGCAGTTACCTAGGGTAGCTGCCATAGTTCTTATTCTCGCTTTTGAATAATGATAATTCAAATGCTTTCACATTCAATGTAAAAGATTATCAACTTCATGATATTCATGAAAGGGCCACTAGGCTACCTTTCCGAAACAAAAAATTAAAAATCTTTTTATAACAATTATAATATAATAAATTGAAGTTTTGCCTTGTGGCGCAGAAATGGTCAACTAACCCATTGTAATTATGACGACGCCAGGAACATAATACAACCTGCGATATGAAACTTAACCTTTTATTTATTTCAATAAAGTTGTTCATAATGTGAAGAGGGCCTTTTCCTTATGCTTACAAGTTTTCCGTCAAATATACACTATACTGATATACATTTACATGTACTTGGACAAGTTGGTGAAATACATAGTATACAAGCATAACTTTTCGGTTAAAACTGTACTTTACTTTAGCGCATACAGATCCACAAATATCCCCTAAGTAAAGCCTAACTTTGTTTCAGCATCTCCCATGTACCGACAGTTTTTACAAGTAGGTCATGGCCATCTAGCGTACAGTACCAGTTAGGCTATATCTAGATGCTCCACGTGCTCCCGGCAATGTTTCTATTCAGTACGTGTAGCGACGCCTTATGTGATTTCTGAGAATAATGTCCAACAACCAGAAAAAACATTCAGACTTCTCTGGGTTTATCTAATGATAATTTGTTTGCAATGATTTCCCCACTGGTACCCCTTACACACATGAAATCTTCAACAACAAGTAACCAATTTTTTGTTGGCCCTGCAGGTAGGGCGTTAGAATTGTACCTGCTGCCCTTATTGCATGATCGTAAAAGGTGACTAAATTTAGGATCTTATCTTTTCTATTCTTCCTAACTTACTTTATCTTTCCCAATGCCTCCATTGGCACCGCCTCACTTTTGGCCTTGAGATGAGCGTTTGCCCCTGTAAGGAAGGCTCTGGGTTCTGTCCCCTGGCCGAGACAGACCAAAGTCTATAAAAGTTGTAGTTTCCGCTCCTGCTTAGCGTTCAGCATAAGGGGAGTGGGACGACTGGTTTGCCCGTTGTCAGTATAATGTGACCGGGTGGGGAGTGTTGTTTGGTGTCTTCAGTTGCATGCTTCAGTGATATAGCACTATAAAAAGGGCAACAGTTCCACTATACAAGAAGACACAACATGAATTTACTGCAGTCTCCCAAAACACGCACCTCGCACAACATTCACGCAACACACTGCATACATAGGAGGCCATAGCTGTTAATAGGACGTTAATTAATCAAACAAACAACACACGTAAATCATTTGGGAAAGCCAATCAAAGTGCAGTGATAGGGAAGGCCACGCGCCCTGCGCCATACGCGCATTTGTTGGATAAATGACGCATCAAAAAACATACTTAGACATTTTGATTGATCATCGGTAAGATATTATGGTTTTTGAGACGGACCCCGGTTTCTAAACACGATGACGTAAGGTCTTTTTTTATTGGTTCCCCACCCGCTGATTTGTCAAATGTATACAGAGGTTATATGACATGTATTACAAACCACTAATGCATTGAAATATCGAGTTTTGTTTATCGTTTTTTAAGAAAATGTAACTATTTATCGTGTTCTGCCTTCGAGTGTAAGCGTTTTTCATCTAAATAAGCGACTTGTCACGTGACACTCAGCAATGGTATAAGCGGTCCGATGTAAACAAAGATGTCATAACGCAAAATCTGATACTGTTCAGGGAGTTCCCTGCGTTAGAACCTAGATGTAAATCTGATACTGTACTTGCTGGTCGAAATCATCTATGAGAGATAATTTCCATTCTTTTCACTCAACAGCTTGAAAGCGACAGAGACAATTTCTTTAGCATCCCCCCGATGTGGTCGATCACATTCACGTAACTTTATCTGAAGAACACCTGAACAACGCAACCACGTGCATTACGCTAGTAATCTTCAACATCCCTTCCGTATTTGGAGACAGAAACAGTAAAATTCGTAAGCGTTCATTTCGTTTTGTTTCTACATTAAATAAATTGGTCTTTGGGTCGGTATATGAACTACATACCACTTATGTTTCTGATTTTGTATTTGACAAACAATGACGCATGAAGTGAACTAGGTAACATGTCTGTGTATTTCTGCTAACATACATATAATCAATGTTTTGTTTTACAACAAGAAAAAAAAAGTTTAATATTACTTCTAATTTTGAAGCAGTTTCTGGTTAAATGATCAGTTAACAAATTCATCTGCTAGCATTTTTTACTTATTTGCTGAATCAACAGTACACTGACTAATGAGTGACTAATAAAACATTGATGATACATGCTGATGTTAATTTTTGTTTTCGCCTCAATGTCCCTAGAAAATGTTGTTTTGGCGCATTGTCTGATCAAATGTCCCATCGAAATTTTATTTCAAGGGGACATAGTCGCATAGTAACAAATCTCCTTCCCTATCACTGAAGTGAACTGTGTTTAATTATGTTTATTCAAAAATACTTGAATAAAATAACATAGCATAACATAACAAAACATTATTTTTATTTTACTCTTTAGTGATACATGTCCATCTGAACGTATGCTTTTTGATATGTTTTTACATACCGTAAATCTGTTCAATTGCAAATTTACTTGAAACCTGCAGTCCGCTAATTATGTCATGTTCATCATTAGATGTTTTGCAACACTACGGTCAATTAGACAGAATTGTAACCCTAGATCTGACGACAAAGTTGTCTAGAGCTTTATATATCTGCCATTGCAGCTAGTTAATATATGCCCGGTATTATTTCACTGCTTCTTGATAATCTCAATTCTTCAACATTTTGAGTCTGCTGTGGATGACTAGCAAATATTGGGTCCTGTTATTTTAGAATTTAACAAAATATGCAATAATTTCAATAAAAAGTTATAGAGTCCTCTAACATAAACTTAAAGAATTTTGTTAAGTTCAAGTCAGTTGTGGAGTCTTGTTTACAAGTAATTTGAGTTAATATATTAGCATCATTTTTAATCTTTTTATTTTTAATTTTTATCAATATTTTAAGCTCATGTTTCCAGTTTTTAAATCAGAGATAATAATTGTCTTAATAAAATCTAGCCTTATTAGTGATTACACTTGTCTCTTAAACTTCATATACACACATGTATATTATGTACAAATGTATTGTGTATGCATGATTGTGTAACAGGAGAGGAGAAAATGTAGCGGCCAGACCGGGATTCAAACCCGGGACCCTCAGAACACTAGCCGAGTGCTCTACCGACTGAGCTACCTGGTCTCCGATGATTGACCCAGTCCAATCCTGCTACACTCCTCCCTCCTTTCTCGAAGTCTTCACCCTCGAAGACATACGAGAATCTTCCAAATACCACCAACGTGGGTTATTTAGTTGGGCGCCAATTTTGTAACAGGAGAGGAGAAAATGTAGCGGCCAGACCGGGATTCAAATCCGGGACCCTCAGAACACTAGCCGAGTGCTCTACCGACTGAGCTACCTGGTCACCGATGATCGACCCAGTCCAATCCCGCTACAATTGTATCTCTATATTGATTAGCTACTGTTGTAGCAGAGTCAGTCAGAAGGTGATATCTTTTCCTCTACAACAGTAGCTATATATTAATTGATTACATCAATATGCTAATTCATTGTCATGTATGTTACACACTATACAAAATCCTACATACTGTTATGTTTTGTGATGTGACACTCCATTAACACGGTATCAATATGGACAATTTGGCAAATTAAATCTGTTACACCTACTGAATTAAATGCATTAAATTGTATGTCATAAAATTAGAAAATAATGCTAGCAGTTAATTTTTGTCAACTTCGAATTTGAAAAGGAAACTGCTCCAAAATATAAAGTAATGTTCTTGTTCTTGTAATAAAATAAAACATCTATATCACATACGTTAGCAGAAATACACAGAGACACGTAAGTTCACTTCATGTGTAATTTATTTACTGTAGACAGGTATAAGCAAAACGAAATGAACACTTACGATTTTTGCTGTTTCTGTGTCCAAATACGAATGGAATGTTGTAGGCCTTGATTATTGCCACACGGGTCGTGTTGGGGAAGTACCCGGGTACCCGTCAAAATACACGTAGGAACCATGTGTAGGCTTCCCGGCCGGGCATCCGTCAAAATACTGACGAAACATACTGATACTGAGTGTTAGATGTCTGTGTAAACGTAAAATTCAGTAACAAGAAGTACAAAATAGCACTCTTTTGTTCTATTTTACTCACAAAGGATGACACTTCATCTGCTAACGACATGTTCACAAGCAACATTGTTGCAATTCTTATTTCCCATGATCGGAGAAGTGATCATGAATGGCGCACATGTTTACTTTCACTATCGGTATGCTGTATATGACAACACCAGAGGCTATCCGAATGAAGACTACGTCACTCTTTTGTACTTCCTGTTGCGCATGTGCGGTAAACAACATCTGTCACGGACATTCTGGGCTCTGTCAGCTTGTTACATTACGATTGTATGATGTTACCGATTGATATTAAATTGATATACCAATGCCATTTGCAGTATTGGAGAATAAATCTCTCACATTTCATTATGATTACATTGAAATTTGCTCCATCTGCAGATCGCCCCAAACAACATCGGTAAATTGTACCACTAAGCTAACTCACGAAGTTGATACGTTCACATAGGAATACGTTCACATACTGTAGGAATACATGTCGAGTATCTAGGTACGGATCGGATACTTAAATTCGGGTACACGAGGACAAAATTTAGTACCCATACCAACCCTACTTATACATACTTAAATCCTGTCAATTCCTTTATTTAGTGTTATCTAAACTAGAAGTTCATCCTATATGCAAATGATTGGCGAGAATTTAGGTCATCGATCGCTATCATTCATGCAAATTATTCTCACTATTTTCCATTAATAGACAATGATATTATAGCTTTGGACACATTTTTGAAACTATAACACTTAAGGAAATACTACAGATTTTTTTCATGCAATCATAATTACACCATGACAGCATATTTGCTTTAGAAAGCGGATTTTTTGGACCTGAGGTGTAGTACTTTTTCACGCTAGGTGGTGTCGTAGTCGAAAAGGCATTTCCAGTATTTCCGGTATCGCAGGCAATGACAATACGCTGTAAGGCTATATAGCCTTAAGCGTAAAAATAGTTTTAAGCTCTCTTGTGCAAAATGTACTTACGTGTTTGATTTTGATTAATGACAGTCAAGTAAATTAGTTTTTCTATCAATATATCGATAGCAAATAAACTCGGATGCCTCTTGACGTTTCTTTTAAATTTTAGAAAGTACATTTTTTGAATACTACAGTGTACTTTACAAACTTTAAAAAACACGTGGACATTGATATTTTTTTTTGTGGTACGGTATGTATATTTCATAAATCACTGAGATGTTATAAGGATATCTTCATACCTGGTACTATTTGTCTATCTATTGTCTACATCTATCTATATATCTGTTCATCCACTAATTTTGATTAATTAGATTTCATTATTTCATAGTATAAGATTATTCTATTTAAGCTCACATGGATGTTCTCTGAACAAAATATGTACATGTATGTAAACAGATCAGATTTATATAATCTTTTTTTTTCGTTTTTCTTTTTTGCACTCAAAATTGAGACGCCAGTCCTGTCTAAATCTGTGATGTAAGTGAGTTTGATTCATGGTTAACTGTTATGGTCATTTGGCTAAAGTGTCTATTTTAGAATATTTTTTAGATGAATAACTTTTGAGGACATATTGAAGTCGTGTCAAGGCCATTTGAATTACATTTTCCTTTAAACAATATTTCCCCAAAACCATATAACTATGAGGTCTAATTATATAAACAGATAAACACATATATCTATATGATCAATAAATAAGAGGCTTGTAGACCTGTCTGTGAGCTTATAACATGCTGGGATGAATGACTGCAAAACAGGTTCAAATGAATAAACTTTACCATAACTAAAGGTCACATGAATCAAATAGCCAAATACATGTACTTTAAACTGACTTCTTGTCATTTGGTTATTAAGAAGTCGTTTATAGATTTTAGCCTATTTGATCCCTGTGACCTTGAATGAAAGTTTAGGTCATCTCATTTGAACAAACTTGGTAGCGCTTGATCCCAGCATGTCACAGGCTCAATATCATGTCCCTAGGCCTCTTGGTTATTAAGAAGAAATCGTTTAAAGATTTAAAACATATATGGAATTTCGTCTGGTCCAGCTGCCGAGTCCTTTGATTTCTCGAGGGACTCGAGCAGTTCTGGTAGCTCGAAAGGCCTATTGTAACTTTCAGTATTGGAGGATTTAAAATTTAGATGTCTCTTTTTCTTCTCTTTTTCGAATTTTTGGAATTGTTTGGAATGATTTTTGACCGATGAATGTTCAGCGAAATTTTTGGCAAAGGCGTCGGCTATTTCGGATTTTGTAGAAAAGATTTTATTTTGGTTAATGAGGTGGGAGGATGGTGTTGTTTTTCTTTTCCCACTAATTTTGGCAAATTATTTCCAAAACTTTCTTCGAAGATGTATTGGAGTTAATTTTTGAAACGTACTCTTTCCAAGTACTTTTCTTGTCGGACTTAATAGACCTTCGAGCTTTAGCTCTCCATATTTTAAAATTGTTATAGCTTGAGACGGTTGGTGAAGCCAAGTACCGCCTCAGAGCTACATTTCTACCAGATCTATTGATAAATGAATCATTTGAAGGAACTTTGTAGGTTTTGGTACGGATTTTGGTTTTGTAGCGATAGAAGTGAGCGCTTCTGTGAAAATTTTAATGAGGTCATCGAGGTTCAATAAATTATCTGCGATGAGCTCCTCGGCGCATAAGGTTTTAAACTGAGCCCAATCCGCTTTATGTAAATTCGAATTCAATGAACATATAGGCGCTTTGACTTATTAGTAATGGATGCGGATTTGTTTGCTAGAAGACTCCAGAGTTATTTGATCGAACAAATCGAAGAAAAGTCATTTTGGAAATTATTGAAAAATCTGCTGTGTCAATCTTATGCATACACTGTTAAATTGAAAATAACGGAACTATTCATTTGCTATGGGTGTGAGGAAGGTCTAGCTAATCAACTTGGACATTCATGTGTAATGCTTTCGGGTGGTGATGTTATTGACCTGCATTTTGATGAAGCACTGACTTTTGTGAATCATGCAGATATCGAAAAGACTTGGAGAGAGTTTGCCATGCGATCGTGTATCCCTTCGAGAACATTGCACTATCTTATGCAAGATGAGCGCTTGCGGGATAGTGACTATATCCATGCAAACTACAGTGCAAAAATTAAGAAATATGTGAAGAAAATCGGTGATGTTGAAAAACATCTTGTAGACAAGGAAGTAAAGCTGTGTGAAAGAATATTAACAATGTATCTATTCATTTAAGAACTTTTCTTCTTATACCTAATTACCCAGTTCATCAACATATGTCGAGCTATGTTTTGAAGGTCTGTGCGTGGCTGCTAGGAGAAGGCCTACTTCTTTCACACCTTGCTGTAGGTATATCACGCCCTATATGTAAAGGGACATCACTGAAATATGCATGTCTGCCTAAACACTCCTATAATGACACATCTACATGCGAGATGAATCCAGATTGGATTCGCGGACCATTTAGGACGTTCACCTCATGTTGCGGTGGTCCAAGCCAAGTAGGCGAACTGATTATAAAGGGATGGAGGAGCGGTGATCATTTCAATGGAAAGTGTCTGAATTCGTTTGTTTGTTTGTTTGATTAATTAACGTCCTATTAACAGCTATGGTCATGTAAGGACGGCCTCCCATGTATGCGGTGTGTTGCGTGTATGTTGTGCGAGGTGCGTGTTTTAGGAGACTGCGGTATATTCATGTTGTGTCTTCTTGTATAGTTGAACTGTTGCCCTTTTTATAGTGCTATATCACTGAAGCATGCCGCCGAAGACACCAAGCAACACACCACACCCGGTCACATTATACTGACAACGGGCAAACCAGTCGTCCCACTCCCTGTCTGAATTCGACAACAATATATCCGTTGAATGCATTTAGATGTGAAGACATTGTAGTCAATTGTGTAAGTATAAAGACCAATTTAGTTTTTACTCACATGAACTATTTTGAGAATTTTCTCTATATTCTGTACTGGGACACTACCAGGAGTCTTGATTAGGTTGGGCCCCAGTACATGTATAACCGCTTCATTAAACAAGAGGCCCAGAGGGCCTGTATCGCTCACCTGGTTTTTTGTTAGTAATTATCACAAGACTCAGACAATTAGAAAAATAAGCAAAATTGACTCCCAAAGTTTAATTTTGAATCACAACCATACAATGATGCTATTGATACCATACAAATATGCTATCCAATACATAGGTTCAGAGACAAAGTAATTTATATGAAAATAGTAGCCTAATTGACCTTTTGACCTCGCATCTATTGCCGTCTAAGGCCCCGGGGGTCAGCTCTATCAGTTGTACAATTTCAAATCCCAACCCTATACCAGGATATAGCTACAGTTGCATTTAAGAGATGGCTGCTTAACCATACTGCTTAGTTGCAGAGAAGAAGATCGTTTATATGGAAAATAGCTAAATTGCCCCTTTTGACCCCACCCTTCAGGCCCCCGGGGGGGTCAGCCCCATCATTTGCAAAATTTTGAATCCAAACCTATAAGGATGTAACCATTGCCATTATGAGCGTAATCCCATGTTAAGTTGCAGAGAAAAGTCATTTTATATGGAAATTGACCACTTTTGACCCTGCCCTCAGCCCCGGGGGGTCAGCCCTATCATTTGCACAATTTTGAATTCCCACACTATAAGGATACTACCATTGTATTATGGGTGCTATACCCTGCTTAGTTTCAGAGAAGAAGTCGTTTATAACGAAATAGCCAAATTGGCCACTTTCGACCCCGCCCCTCAGGCCCCCTGGGGGTCAGCCCCATCATTTGCACAATTTTGAATCCCCACCCTATAAAGATGCTACCATTGCATTATGGGTGCTATACCATGCTTAGTTTCAGAGAAGAAGTCGTTTATATGCAAATAGCCAAATTGGCCCCTTTTGACCCCGCCCCTCAGGCCCCCTGGGGGTCAGCCCCATCATTTTGTAAAATTTGAATCCCCAATCCTATAAGGATGCTACCATTGCATTATGGGTGCTATCCCATGCTTGGTTTCAGAGAAAGAAGTCGTTTATATGGAAATAAGCCAATATTGAACCCTTTTGACCCCGCCCCTCAGGCCCCCCGGGGGTCAGCCACATCATTTGTACAATTTTGAATCCCCAACCTATAAGGATGCTACCATTGCATTATGGGTGCTATCCCATGCTTGGTTTCAGAGAAGAAGTCGTTTATATGGAAATAGCCAAATTGACCCCATTTGACCCCGCCCCTCAGGCCCCCGGGGGTCAGCCCCATCATTTGTACAATTTTGAATCCCCACCCTATAAGGATGCTACCATTGCATTATGGGTGCTATCCCATGCTTGGTTTTAGAGAAGAAGTCGTTTATATGGAAATAGCCAAATTGACCCCTTTTGACCCCGCCCCTCAGGCCCCCGGGGGGTCAGCCACATCATTTGTACAATTTTTAATTCCTACCCTTTAACGATACTACCATTGCATTATGAGTGCTATCTCATGCTTAGTTTGAGAGAAGAAGTCGTTTATATGGAAATAGCCAAATTGACCCCATTTGACCCCGCCCTCAGGCCCCCGGGGGGGTCAGCCCCATCATTTGTACAATTTTTGAATCCCCACCCTATAAGGATGCTACCATTGCATTATGGGTGCTATCCCATGCTTTGTTTCGAGAAGAAGTCGTTTTATATGGAAATAGCCAAATGGACCCCATTTGACCCCGCCCTCAGGCCCCGGGGGGTCAGCCCCATCATTTGTACAATTTTGAATCCCCACCCTATAAGGATGCTACCATTGCATTATGGGTGCTATCCCATGCTTGGTTTCAGAGAAGAAGTCGTTTATATGGAAATAGCCAAATTGACCCCATTTGACCCCCGCCCCTCAGGCCCCGGGGGGTCAGCCCCATCATTTGTACAATTTTGAATCCCCACCCTATAAGGATGCTACCATTGCATTATGGGTGCTAATCCCATGCTTGGTTTCAGAGAAGAAGTCGTTTATATGGAAATAGCCAAATGGACCCCATTTGACCCCGCCCCTCAGGCCCCCGGGGGGTCAGCCCCATCATTTGTACAATTTTGAATCCCCACCCTATAAGGATGCTACCATTGCATTATGGGTGCTATCCCATGCTTGGTTTCAGAGAAGAAGTCGTTTATATGGAAATAGCCAAATTGACGCCCTTTTGGCCCCGCCCTCAGGCCCCTGGGGGTCAGCCCCATCATTTGTAACATTTTTCAGTTAGTAGCCCATAAGGATGCTACCAGCCAAATTTTGTTGAAATCCGACCAGCGGTTATGGAGAAGAAGTCGATTGTTGACGGACGGACGGACGGACGGACGGAACGGACGACGGACGACGGACGACGGACGACGGACGACGGACGCCGGACGCCACGGTATGGCATAAGCTTCACCTTGGTCCTTCGGACCAGGTGGAGCTAAAAACCTTTAATTTAATTAAAAACTCTTTATCGTGTGGAGCAGGCTGCACCCAAAGTCTAGTTTATAACATAATCTTAAGGATTAACAATATTTGTTTGCTTGTAAATTATCAGCAGTGGTATATAATTTTTCATAATTCAGGACTTCCTCTCTGGAAACAAAAGCCGTGCCACCTGCTTCCATCCTCACAACGGCAACCATTTCACCTCTGCTTTCATTTCCACCACAACGTAGTGTGTCACCTGCGTCTATCCCCACAACAACCTCATCCACCTGCGTCTATCCCCACAAACAACCTCGTCACCTGCGTCTATCTCCCACAACAACCTCGTACCTCATCTATCCCCACAACACTCTGTCACCTGCATCTATCCCCACAACATTGTTTGTTTTGTTTGAGTTTTACGGCCCATCAGACAACTAAGGGTCATTTAGGGCCAAACTACAAGTCATGCATTATAATCAGGATTAAAGATCAGGTAAAGAAGGGTTTAGTGGATAAATAGGCTACAGGTAATTGTTCGTTATACTTTGACTTATTAAATATAGAGCACATTATTATGGTGCAACTGAATTGTAAAACTATTGTAATTATGTGAAAAATGTTTTTGAAGTTTACCTGATAAATAGGTTGGCAAATCCATGAAAAACACATGCACATGTTTTTTGTCTGAGTTACCACAAAACTAACGGTCATTTAGGGCAAACTAAGAAAGTCCATGTGCATTAAATATGATTCAGGATAAAAATGGTCCAGGGTAGAAAAGGCAAAGTAAAAAGATTAAAACACACTACAGTATTGTAAAAACGCTTTTATTTCGTATATATAAATAAGTGTTTGCTGGGATATTAAAAGTTTCGGCGCTAGAAAACACACCGCGAACGCTCATTGCAAAAAAAGTTTATGAAGATGGAAATGTTCGCAGGACCGATGGACAGGTAATGTTAGAGTTGATACCCGATGAAATGGTTCACGTGCGATTCACCACACCAGTATTGAATATTCATCAAATAAAACTTCATTTTGCTAGATATAATACCCCTGACACGTTTATCTTGAAGATAAATTACAAATATATCATGGCGACGGATATTAATGCTCTCAACGGCATAGAACACAGACACGTGCTGCACAATGTCGGAGGAATCGCACTTTGTGTCGCTGCTTCACTAAGTCATCGAGCTATGTGCTTATATACATCAATAACAGTAGCACTAAACCATTATGGCTACTGCTGAGATGGAGAATCACAATGTCACACATGATGGAAATGTGGGAGCGAGTCCTCCCCACTAAAAATAGAATACGTCATGATAGGGAAAAAAATATATGTGTCCAAAGTTCGGAAGGCACGAGAGGAGAACAAACTTCCTCTCTGCGGGTCGTCTCCGACTGGACAGTTTATGAGATTAAAGCTTGTATACGTGGAATTTCAAAAAGTACAACGTTTATTGTTTTGTTCGGTAGACCAAATGTTGCAATAGGTGATGCTGACTGAGAGTTTCTTTTTTTTTTTTTTGTTTTGGGGTGTTTTGTTTTTTTTTTTTTTGGTTTTTCTTGGTTTTTTGTTTAGCGACCATGGTCGTTATGATAGTCCACGATGACATCTCGATCATGTATTGTCATGTAATGGCGAAAGACGTTCTAATTTGTATTTGCTTTATCAGGCACCAATAGAGAGTCTTCAAGCTCTTCTACGCCGTTTATCTCCTTACCCACACACATGGACTGGGGTACATCATCACTATGAGATCTAAAAGTTAATTTGATATTATAGGAGCAACGGAGATAATGCTTCGCGTCATAAAAATGATTTGGAATTAATGTGTATTCTAGGTTTATTAAGATTGTCCTTGAAAGGACGAAGTAGGCAGATGTCCTGGAACAGATTAAAATGCCTGATTAACCTGCAATAATCACGCTCGTAAAGTTCGACAGTATGCAATGCGAGTGTTTTGGCTTTCGATATATGCCATGTCAAAAGCGCCAGATCGATAGCAACAGTGCATCTGCGGCAGAAGGAAATGGAGGCAATATCCGGGAGTCGAATTAGAGGAGCAGTGATTAGATGTACAGCATGCTGCCGCAACATTATCAACCATCTTTTGATCCGTCAGTGTAGATCTGAAACATGGTCAGGGAAAGCCCCTAATGCACTCCCGAAAGGAGGATTTGTGTTCTTCGGGTAATGCACTGGATTTTGCCCCTCTCATGTGAGGATAAAATTGATATCAGGTGTTTGAATGAGCCATGGTGGTACATCCGATACGGTGTACTCGTCAATGGTGTCGAAAGTTATATTAAGTTCCAGCAACAATTTTTGAAATTCTGGATGCCGAATGTTGGTATGTAGCTTTTGAATTTTGTGTAATATATTTCTTTGATATTGTGGATTGAATAAAAGGTTAAATGCAGGATTTTTGGGGTTGGATTTCAGTTGAGCAGCATACTGTAAATGATAATTTCTTTCGTCGATCGTCTAGAGAAGGCTCATTAGCTTCCCACATGGAGACTCTTCACAGGTGTTGTTCGAAAAGCTCCAAGTGCGAGACGCAGTCCCTGATTCTGTATAGGGTCAAGGCATCTGTAGATAGGAGCTGCGAGCCGATCCATAGACAATAGAGCCGTAGTCAAGTTTTGATCTAATAAGTGCTCGATAGATACGTAGAAGCATTTCACGGTCTGCACCCCAATCAGAATGGGAAAGAACTCGTAGAATGTTCAGCGCCTTCGAGCACTTATCCTTCAGATGTTTGATATGTGGAACAAAGGACAGTTTCGAATCAAATATTAGTCCAAGAAATTTAGTTTGTTCAACTACTGGAATTTTAATTCCATTGAGTGTGAGGTCAGGATCATTGTGCGGTTTCCGTTTTTGACAGAAGTGCATACAGACAGTTTTTGATCTTGAAAAATCTAAAGCCATTTTCGTCAGCCCAATTTTGTAATTTGCCTAAACATTGTTGTAGTTGTCGTTCTATAGTGTGCATGTTTTTTTTATCTGTTATCATCCGGTTTCTAAAGCCGCTTTGCAAAGGACTTAAAATATTGTTTGATTCCAGGAACCAAACTAATCTAGTATTTATCATACGTTCTAGAGTTTTACAAATACAACTCGTTAATGAAATAGGACGATAGTTTTTGGCATCAGTAGCATCTTTCCCAGCCTTCGGAAGGGGTATAATAGTAGATTCCTTCCAAGATTCGGGAATTTTGCCAGAAGAGTAAACTTGGTTAAATATAATTAAAAGACATTTTAAGGAAGAGTCTGGTAATTGTTTTAAAAACGTATATGGAATTTCGTCTAGTCCAGCTGCCGAGTCCTTTGATTTCTCAAGGGACTCGAGCAATTCTGGTACAGTACCTGAACCGTTTAACGTTCCACCTATTGTATTATTCTAAGTGTCATATTTTTGTCGGACATTTTAAGAAATAACAAACAAATTGTTACAACAACACTTTATTGATAATATTACCGTCACAATGTCATAACTTTAGTGAAGTGATCAGGCGTATACTGGTACATGTACTTTAAATGGAAACATTTTCACACAAACACATTTAAAATGCTGTAAATCAAATTTCCATCTATGTGTTTGATTACTATTATCGATATTTCATAACTCAACGATGGTAATAATTAACATCTTATACATGTAGTGTTTCTTGCATCAATCGCAAGTTTCAGGGTTTTTCAAGATTGTTGAAAGGCTCTTCCGCTTATCATGGAAAATTGTATTCTCATTCTCGGAATATTTGTTTCATAACGGTTTACACGCTGTATATTACTAGGGTGTGCATTCATAAAAGCTCATTACTTACAATTGACTAGGCATCGATTTTAGGGTCGTACATGTACATTTACAAATGCACGTATATACGCCACAGCTACTGTAATAAAGATTGAACATTTGAATTCGTGTTTCGCCATGTGCAGTTGTAGCTGGTGTAAGAAATATAGTTATTTGATCACATTTCACATCAAGCATCTCTTCAATTTACAGTTTAAACAAATTAATTATTCATACAATGTACACTTACAAAGTGTAAGCTAATTCATTCCAACGTAATATATAGGTTTGTTTGTTTGTTTGCTTAATTAACGTCCTATTAACAGCTATTGTCATGTAAGGACGGCCTCCCATGTATGCGGTGTGTTGTGTGTATGTTGTGCGAGGTGCGTGTTTCGGGAGACTGCGGTATATTCATGTTGTGTCTTCTTGTATAGTGGAACTTTTGCCCTTTTTATAGTGCTATATCACTGGAGCATGCCGCCGAAGACACCAAGCAACACACCCCACCCGGTCACATTATACTGACAACGGGCGAACCAGTCGTCCCACTCCCTTTTTGCTGAGCGCTAAGCAGGAGCAGAAACTACCACTTTTATAGACTTTGGTGTGTCTGGGCCAGGGGACAGAACCCAGAGCCTTCCTCACAGGGGCGAACGCTCAACTCAAGGCCAAAAATGAGGCGGTGCCAAGGGAGGCATTAGGAAAGATAAAGTCAGTTAGGAAGAATAGAAAAGATAAGATCCTAAATTTAGTCGCCTTTTACGATCATGCAATAGGGGCAGCAGGTACAATTCTAACGCCCTACCTGCAGGGCCAATATATAGGAAAGCATATTGCACACATCAAAACTTTGAAATACGACAGTACATATATGTCCGTGAAATGTACTGTCACAGTGTACATTTTTGTACGGGGCACAGGTAAGTTGGGTATAAAGTTAATCTCCCTCCCAAGAAGGTGTTAATTACAGGTGAACTCCGCCCGTGGCCAGCTACAGGGGGTTGACACGAGGTAACACCAGTCGTGACCTATATACCTGTACAGGTAAAATACCCATGCGCGTCACGCTGGGAATTGAAGAGATTCCAGGTACAAATAACAACGAACACCTATGAGAAGGTACCTGTGACTGTCCAGTTTTTATTGATATGAGCTTAAACTTATATCCGTGTCTGATTTGACACGCGTACAGTACGTGTGAAGGCTTACAATGCAAGGTACCCCTTCTCTACACGTGTTCTACATATATGTAGCTGTAGGTATACTCGTTTGTTTGTTTGTTTGTACTCGTACATTGCAAACATTTACATGATTTTATTCCATTTTTAAATCTCATCCATATATACATCCAAAAGAGATATAAAATGCAATACAATACACTTTATTCATATTTTTTTATTTCATAGATGTTATGATAATCGCTTCTACACGAGCGGTAAACGTAATATCATATTCGGATCATCAAAGCATCTCACCGGCATTTGGTTCTATTTTTAGTGGCTAACGTTAGCGGAAGTGGGTCCTGCTAACGATTAACGCAAACGATTTCTAACGCAAACGATTGCTAACGGAAATAACACAAACGCAAACGAAACACAAATTTGGGAACGTTAAACGGTTCAGGTACTGTAGCTCGAAAGGCCTATTGTAACTTTCACTATTGGAGGATTTAAAATTAACACGTCTCTTTTCCTTTTCCTTTTTAAATTTTTTTGAATGATTTTTGACGGATGAATTGTTCAGCGAAATTTTTGGAAAAGGTGTCAGCTATTTCGGATTTTGAAGAAAATACTTTATTTTTGTTAATGAGGTGGGAGGATGGTGTTGCTTTTCTTTTCCCACTGATTTAACCAATCATTTCTCAAACTTTCTTCGAAGATGTATTGGAGTTAATTTTTGAGACGTACTCTTTCCAAGTACTTTTCTTGTCGTATTTGATAGACCTTCGAGCTTTTGCTCTCCAAATTTTAAAATTGTTAATAGTTTGAGACGGTTTGCAAAGCCAAGTACCACCTCAGAGCTGAATTTCTACCAGATCTATTGATAAATGAATCATTTGAGAGAAGAAACTTTGTAGGTTTTGGTACAGATTTTGGTATGGTTTTTGTAGCGATAGAAGTGAGCGCTTCTGTGAAAATTTAAATGGGGTCATCAAGGTTCAACAATTTATCCTCGATGAGCTCTTCTGCGCACAAGGTTTTAAATTGAACCCAGTCTGCCTTATGTAGATTCCAACGAGGAATAGGCTCCTCAAGTTTTGGTGACTCTATGTTTTTAAGTATAATTGGAAAGTGATCGCTCCCACAAAGATCATCGTTGACCATCCAATCATAATCCAGAAGAATTGATGGATGGCACAACGATAGATCAATGTAGGTAAGCGAGCCAGAGGCAGGGTGTAAATATGTTGGGGCATTGGTGTTATAAAGACATAAGCTGTTTTTATTAATAAACTCTTCGATACGTCTATCTCTATCGTCAGTGCCTGAGGAGCCCCAGATGCTATTATGACCGTATGACCGTATAAGATGTTTTACAAATGTCGGTGGGATTTTTACCGCCAAATTCTGATAAAAATGAGACGGAGTATGTGACAGCTCTACAAGAAAACCTGACAGTGGTATATGAGCTAGTATGGCAGCACTTAGGATGCAGGGCTAAGCGACAAAAACGAGACTATGACACACGGATTACACAACATGCATATAAACCGGGGATTTTGTGTATTGTTATAGTGGTTTAGCCGCCATAGGATAAAGTAAGAAACTTCTGCCAAAAATATGGAAAGGACCCCTTGTGATTATAGAAAAACTGTCGGATATTCTGTACAAAGTACAATTTTCCGCATCCAAGCCAGGGAAAGTTATACATCATGACAGATTAAAACCCTACAAAGGAGATACAATTCCTGACTGGATATCGGCTATCAAACTAAAGCTGGTTAAACACGGACTGTTCTGTGTTACCTACTGAAAAGGGAGTTATCAGTAAACCACAGATAGCCTGTGCTCCTAAAGGTGTTAGGAAGGGTCCAACTGTGAAGGCCACACCAGCAGTGAGCACTAATGATGGACACCTGAGGAGAGGTACCAGACAGAGGAGACCACCTGATAGACTTATCATGGCAGATAAATCAGGAGTAGGCATTGTGACTATATTGCGATAAAACCTTTTTTTTGATAAAGGATTACAAGTAGAGGCTGACTCTTCTAATAAGTGTTGACATACTATACCTCTACGATACAGAGCACTAAGCGATCCCTAATTAATTGTGAAATTAATACGAGCGAGACGGAGAATAACGTCTTTCTTAAAACTGGGGTTCATTATTTAACTTTATCTCTGACATATACTGCGGTCACAGGGCTCAGTGCTTCTAATTGAAAAGATAATTACACAACATTGGAAGAATTACAGATTGCCCTTTAGGGTCAGTGTGTCAATCCTAACAATAAGTGATCATGAACTTTCAAAAGAAATTAATAACGAGTGTCAGAGGGAAAGAGACAGGTTCTGGGAAAATTAGACAGTATTGTTTGGACAAATTTTCATTGGTCATGGATGATGTCATGTGTGATATGATTGGTTAATTGAACAAATTCAGGGGCTTCTGAAATCATTTTTAAGGAACATTCGGCCAAGTATTAACACGTACCACTTTTCGGACCAGAGACCTAAAATTTAGTAGAGACGCAAAATTTCGGCAATTTATATTACTATTATACAGTGTAAAAAACAACAACATGGATTTACTTCAGCAGTCCCTGGGAACCCCTTTGTTGGATGAAAATGTAAGTCCATTTTTACCAGTGTCGGTCAATGATGGAAGTTATTGCATAGCTCCAGATCCTACAACCAGTCAGGCAGCAGAAGCTGCAGTCCAGTCAAATGCTATGACACTCTTGAAATTCCTTGAGGGATTTACGGTCAACATGACTAACCTGGAGAACCGGATGGGCCAAGTTGAAGCGAAGTTAAATTCTCTGGGAATTATGATTCAAACTATGGAAAATAATGTAATGAAATACCAGCAAACCTTGGCCAACATTGTGCTGAGAAACATCAACAAAGTTGATCGTAACATTCAGAGTATGTCCGGCACTCCAACGATGTCAGAATTACTAACCTGTCTCTGGGGAATGGTGGACCAGACGACAGGATACCTCAATCAAATGGGAGGCAGACCATATCAAGCCAGCTTAACCAGCCGTCCAGTCTCACCCCGGAAGATCCTTGAAACATGTGTCCGAACAGAAATTCAGAGTGTAGCAGTTTATTTCCGTGAAAGTTATAAATGCATTAACCTATATACGCCAGTGTTATTCATTGTGATGTTGATAGATAATAATAGTTCAATTATTGTTATTCTGGTGGAATATTTCTCATTTTGATTAAATCATACCAGCGGATGTGTAAAGTTTATAACAGTGTCTTGGAAACAAGAATTTTTGAGAGCAAGTTATAAATCCATTTATAACCTATATCATATATACATCAGTGATATCAGTGGGATGTATATATAAGTAATGTCAGTCAAATTGTTTTCCGTGGAATATTTTTCAGTTGGATTTAATTACATCTAAAATTTTTGGTTTGTTTAGTTTTACGTCCTATTAACAGCCAGGGTCATGTAAGGACGTGCCAGGTTTGTTGGTGGAGGAAAGCCGGAGTACCCGGAGAAAAACCACCGGCCAGTACCTGGCAACTGCCCCACATAGGATTCGAACCCGCATCCATGAGGTGGAGGGCTTGTGGTAATATGTCGGGACATCTTAACCACTCGGCCACCGCGGCCCCTATATCTAAAAATATCAATTGTTTTGATAATAGAATTGTGTATGTGCAAGTCGTTTATGTATTTACCTATATACATCAGTGTTATACAGTGGGATGTATATAAATAAAAATGATCTTACTTCTGCTATTCCTATTCTGTTGGGATTTATCTGTTTTGTGGATTTACCCTTATATTGTTATTGGGATTTACCCGATTGTGTGTGGATTTATCTTTATATTGTTATTGGGATTTATCCATTGTGTGTGGATTAACCTTTATATTGTTATTGGGATTTACCAGTTTTGTGTGGATTTATAATTACCCTTACGTTGTTATTGGGATTTACCTGTAGTGCGTGTATTTATTATTAAATAAGTATTCTCATTGGGATTTACCGTGATTACTTCTCTGGGCTCATCTACTATCTACCGGGATCTATCATCTACTATCTACCGGGATCTACCATCTACTGATCTACTGTCTACCGGGATCTACCATCTACTGATCTACCGTCTACCGGGATCTACCATCAACTGTCTACTGTAATTTACTATCCCACTACCAGGATTTTTGTTTGTTTGTTTGAGTTTTACGGCCCATCGACAACTAAGGTCATTTAGGGCCAAACTACAAGTCATGCATTAATATCAGGATAAAAGTTCAGGGTAAGAAAAAGCAAGTAAGGACTAAAACACAGATTGTAAACGTTAATTTGATAAAAAAAAAAGTTTGCATGGGATAAAATAAATTTGGCTAAAACACATGAGAAAACTCATGCACAATGTTGATGAAACGATGAAATGTTGAGTTGATACGATGTATGATGAGAAAACGTTCATATTTTGCTTAAAATACCGATCTCTTTGAGATAATTAAAAATACGATTATGTCTCACGGCATGAAACAAAGTGTACATGTCGGAGACATCGTAGTATTTATCTCGTATGTGTTTAAAATCAATACAATGCGATAAAATATGCTCCACTGTGAGAGGAGAATCACATGCATGGCATGTAGGAGGATCCTCCCCTCTCAATAGATAGGAATGTGTAAAATATGTGTGTCCAGTTCGGAGCCGAGAGAGAACAACTTCCTCTCTACCAGGAATTTCAACAAAAGTTAGTAAGACTATGACTGAAAAGTTTAATTAGCAACAAGAATTTAACCAGCAATACCTAAACTGTGTGTCCGTCTAGAAGTTCAACAAACAGTGTGAATATGTCAGTCGCAAAATATTAACAAAGAGGCCCAGAGGGCCTGTATCGCTCACCTGGTTTGTAATGTCAAGTCATGTTCTGAATACAGGTTCACGGTTTCTTTTCTGAAGGAATTTTAATATTTACCTCTTATTTTCCCTATTGGGCGGCGCCCCTCCTGCCCCCGTGGGGTCAGAGCCGAAATCTATACAGTTCTGTTTCCCTTCCCTCAAGGATGTTTGTGGCCAAATTTGGTTACAATCCATGTAGAACTCTAGGACAAGTAACGATTTATAGGATTTACCTCTATTACCCCTATTGGGCCACGCCCCTCCTGCCCCTGGGGGGCCAGAGCCAAAATTTATACAAGTTCTGTTCCCCTTCCCCCAAGGATGTTTGTGGCCAAATTTGGTTACAATCCATATAGAACTCTAGGACATGTAGCGATTTATAGGATTTACCTCTATTACCCCTATTGGGCCCTGCCCCCGGGGGGTCAGTGCCAAAATTTATACAAGTTCTGTTCCCCTTCCCTCAAGGCTGTTTGTGGACAAATTTGGTTACAATCCATGTAGAACTCTAGGACAAGTAGCGATTTATGGGATTAACCTCTATTTCCCCTATTGGACCCCGCCCCTCCTGCCTCCGGGGGGTCAGAGCCAAAATTAATACAAGTTCTGTTCCCCTTCCCCCAAGGATGTTTGTGGCCAAATTTGGTTACAATCCATGCAGAACTCTAGGACAAGTAGCGATTTATAGGATTTACCTTTATTTCCCCTATTGGGCCCCGCCCCTCCTGCCCCAGAGGGGTCAGTTTGTTTGTTTGTTTGTTTGATTTATTAACAGCTATGGTCATGTAAGGACGGCCTCCCATGTATGCGGTGTGTTGCGTGTATGTTGTGCGAGGTGAGTGTACTGGGAGACTGCGGTATGTTCGTGTTGTGTCTTCTTGTATAGTGGAACTGTTGCCCTTTTTATAGTGCTATATCACTGAAGCATGCCGCCGAAGACACCAAGCAACACACCCCACCCGGTCACATTATACTGACAACGGGCTAACCAGTCGTCCCACTCCCTGTATGCTGAACGCTAAGTAGGAGCAGAAACTACCACTTTAATAGACTTTGGTGTGTCTCGGCCAGGGGACAGAACCCAGAGCCTTCCTCACAGGGGCGAACGCTCAAGGCCAAAAGTGAGGCGGTGCCAAGGGAGGCATTAGGAAAGATAAAGTCAGTTAGGAAGAGAAAAGATAAGATCCTAAATTTAGTCGCCTTTTACGATCATGCAATAGGGCCAGCAGGTACAAGGGCAGCAGGTACAATTCTAACGCCCTACCTGCAGGGTCAGGGCCAAAATTTATACAAGTTCTGTTCCTCTTCCCCCAAGGATGTTTTGGCCAAATTTGGTTACAATCCATGTAGAACTCTAGGACAATGGCTGACTGAATGTAAGGTTTGATGTCGGTGTAAGAAATGAATGTGATATGCAGACAGTCCGCCTACTACGTAACCGCGGTGTAGGGAACAGTTGTGGCCAGATTCAAAAGAAGATTGAGGAGCAGCATAGATATGCCTGGCTTCAGAAAGCCAACCTCTTTCTTACGGATTGCAAGAGATTTGCAGCTCCTGTGACATCAGAGTTGGTGACATCTCCATCTTTTGACGTGGTTCCATCCATGGAGCACATTCCAAAAAGTCGTTGGCTGATGAATGTGTACATTCAGGATGCGTTGCAAATGATGGAGGAACTGAAAACGAGCATCACTTCATAGGTTGGCAGTATCCTAAAGATGGACTCTACTAAGAAGGTAATAAAGAAACTTTCTGGACCGTCTGCAGGGACTTACCAACATCGGTAACGAGTATAATAAAGTCATCAAATCTGTACTTATCATGCACGAAGGTTATGGTTTGGCAGATAAGACCGACGGTTTGGTGAAACGATACAGCAAAGCTGGGATGACACCACCTACTCTCCCGGACGTTGATCGGGACTAAAGTGTATCATCAACAGTTAGGAGACTCTTATGAAACTGGTCCAATCTGCAACTGAATCTGGACATTTGGCATTTCATAAGGAAAATCTTCACTGTATGCACAAACATAATCACATATGTTGTATGCGATGTTCATAGGACGTCTGAGTCCTTGTATCTTTGAATGGGACCAGGATGATTTGGCAGCACTCAAGACTGCCAAAAGGAATGATATGCTGGCTGAACATATCAGCAAACATCAGATTCAGATGTGATGAATCGCCTGAACAGAAAGCAATTAGCTCTACATTACAGGCGTACAACAGGAGGAACTCGGGAGACCATCACTCTGATCACACAGTTGATTAAGGAATTTGAACGTGACAATGGGAAGGACATACTTCTAGTCCCACTGATCAACAGTGACAGAATATTAGGGAAATATGGAAGATTAAACAAGAGGCCCATGGGCCTTAACGGTCACCTGTGTTCAGATACAGAATGAAACAAAGACATGCATATAAACACTATATATTTGCCCATCAGGCCCTTGAAGTCAGTCAGTGATTTTATAAATTTGACTTTTTAATCTATGAAGATTATTTGGTTCCATCAAATCTGTGAAATCAGAAGAAAGATTTTTGAAATGTTATCCATTTTGACCCCTTTTGGCCCCACCCCTCTGGCCCCTGGGGGTCGGCCAGGACCAATATGGATATGATGTTAAAATGCTATCTCAGACTAATAATTCTAACCCAGTTTGACTAATTTCCTATGAAAAATAGGCAAATAATGTTCATAAATGTGTTTTTCCTATATAAACTAAAGTAAACTTGACCCCCTCCCCAGAGGGAAACATGGGACCCCAGGGCCATGAAATTCACAATTTTTGTAAAGGACTTTAAGACCTTTCAATCTATGCAGAGTATTTGATTCTACCAGTTCCAGAATTTCAGAAGAAGATTTTTGAAGTTTTAGCCTATTTGACCCGTTTTGGCCCCGCCCCTAAGGCCCCTTGGGATCAGTCATAGAAAATTTGGTAATAAGATTCAATGGTCATCACATAGGGATAATTCTGACTACAATTGACTAATTTCCTATTATAATGACTAAATAATGCTCAAAAATGTCTTTTCCCTTTATAAACTACAGTAAACTTACCCCCCTCCCCAGGGGGAAACCTGAGACCCAAGGGTCATATAATTCACAATTTTCATAAAACACCTTAAGACCCGCCTTTTTTTATGACGAGTATTTGATTCTACCATTTCCAGTATTTAAGAAGATTTTTAAAGTTTTAGCCTATTTGCCCCTTTTGGGCCCCGCCCCTTGTGCCCTGAGGGGTTTGACCAGGACCAATATAGATATAATATTTAAATGTTATCTCAGGCTAAATAATTCTAAAACAAGTTTGAACTCATTTCCTATGAAAATTGAGCAAAAAATGCTCATAAATGTGTTTTCCCTATATAAACTATAGTAAACTTGACCCCCTCCCCAGGGGGAAAACGTGATGGGTCATATAATTCACAATTTTCATAAAACAACTTTAAGACCTGTCCATCTAAGAAGAGGATTTGGGTTCTACCATTCTCCAGTATTTAAGAAATTTTTTAAAGTTTTAGCCTATTTTGCCCTTTTGGCCCTCGCCCTCTCTGCCCGAGGGGTTGACCAGGACCAATATAAGATATGATATTTGTTTGGTTTAGTTTTCGTCCTATTAACAGCCAGGGTCATGTAAGGACGTGCCAGGTTTGTTGGTGGAGGAAGCCCGGAGTACCCGGAGAAAACCACCGCCAGTACCTGGCAACCTGCCCCACATGGGATTCGAACCCGCATCCCAGAGGTGGAGGGCTTGTGGTAATATGTCGGGACATCTTAACCACTCGGCCCCAGATATGATATTAAATGTTATCTCAGGCTAATAATTCTAAACAAGTTCGACTCATTTCCTATGAAAATTGAGCCAAAAATGCTCTTAAATGTGTTTTCCCTAGTAACTTGACCCCCTCCCCCAGGGGGAAACGTGAGACCCCAGGGTCATATAATTCACAATTTTTGTAAAGGACCTCAAGACCTTTCCATCTATGAGTATGTGATTCTAACATTTCCGAGGATTTCAGAAGAAGATTTTTGTAGTTATAGCCTATTTGACCCCTTTGAACCCCCACCCCTAAGGCCCTGGGGGTCAGTTATGGAAAATTGGTTAATAGGATTCAATGGCCATCTCATACGGGAATATTCTGACAATATTTGACTCATTTGCATACTAATTACAAATGAAATTCAAATAATATCAAAATGTGTTTTCCCTTATATAACTATAGTAAACTTAACCCCCTCCCCAGGGGGAAACCTGAGACCCCAGGGTCATATAATTCACAATTTTTGTAAAGGACCTCAAGACCTTTCCATCTACGAAGAGTATGTGATTCTACCATTTCCAGGATTTCAGAAGAAGATTTTTTGATAGTAGCCTATTTGACCCCTTTTGACCCCGCCCCTAAGGCCCCTGGGGGTCAGTATTGGAAAATTGGTTAATAGGATTCAATGGCCATCTCATACGGATAATTCTGACAATATTTGAACTCATTTCCTATTACAAATGATCAAATAATACTACAAAAATGTGTTTTCCCTATATAAACTATAGTAAACTTTAACCCCCTCCCCAGGGGGAAACCTGAGACCCCAGGGTCATATAATTCACAATTTTTTGTAAAGGACCTCAAGACCTTTCCATCTACGAAGAGTATGTGATTCTACCATTTCCAGGATTTCAGAAGAAGATTTTTGAAGTTATAGCCTATTTGACCCCTTTTGACCCCGCCCTAAGCGCCTAGCTGGGTCAGTTATGGAAAAATTGGTTAATAAGGATTCCTGGCCCATGCTCATACGGATAATTCTGACAATATTTGACTCATTTCCTATTACAAATGATCAAATAATACTCAAAAATGTGTTTTCCCTATATAAACTATAGTAAACTTAACCCCCTCCCCAGGGGGAAACCTGAGACCCCAGGGTCATATAATTCACAATTTTTGTAAAGGACCTTAGGACCTTTCTATCTATGAAGAGTATTTAATTCCATCACATCTGTGAGTGGAGAAGAAGATTTTTGAAATTTTAGTCAATTTTACCCCTTTTAGCCCCTCCCATAGCTCCCTGGGGGGTGGGGACCATATAATTCACAATTTTG
Source organism: Argopecten irradians irradians (assembly GCA_004382745.1). Taxonomy (NCBI): domain Eukaryota; kingdom Metazoa; phylum Mollusca; class Bivalvia; order Pectinida; family Pectinidae; genus Argopecten; species Argopecten irradians. Next base: position 701,475 of record SAYR01064128.1, on the reverse strand, counting down.
ATTGGCCTTATGCCTTAGAAGGTTTGTGCAAAATTTCATTGAAATTGCTTCAGCAGTTTTGGAGAAGAAGTTGAAAATGTAAATTGTTTACGGACATACGACGGACGACGACGGACAAAAGGCGATTAGAATAGGTCACTTGAGACTTCGTCTCAGGTGACCTAAAAAAGCATTCCAGTGCATTCAGGACCCCTCTGGTTCCAAAATTTATATCCATAAGGGGAAACAGATGAAGTCTGGGGTAGAGTTCCCAACTTACCGGTGTGCTAGAGGAGCAACTTCACTGGAGAACTTTCACCTGCATCTCGGGTAAGAACATTAATCTTCATTAAATTCCTCAGTAAACATCCTTGGGGAAGGGGAAGAGAATTTTGGCTATTGGGGCCAGGAAGTTAATCCTATAAATCACTACTATCATAGACATCTGCATGGATTGTTGGACCAAATTCAGATAGAAACATACTCTCGGGAAGGAGAGCAGAATATGTATAAATTTTGACTCTGCCCCCTCCCCCAAGGCAGGAGGGGCCTGATAGGCAAAAAAGGCAAATATTTAAATTCCTTTAGAAAAGAAATAATGAACCTGTATTCTGCAAACTCTGAACCTGTTGTTTGAAATACATGCGATATACAAAAATTACTACAAGTGTGAACTTCCTGTCAGCCATATTGATTGTATTTATCAAAACAAGCACAGAGCGATATTTATCGGAGTCAACAAGGCATTCAAACGTAAACAATGAGCAAGGTGATTAAGACGAGTGTTATTGAAGAGATGTGTGGGGTACGGGTGTGCTAACAAGTACGGTGACGGGTTTGTACTGCATTTATTTCCTTTGGATAAACCCGATATTTGCAGACGGCGGATGGCTTGATCATATATGTGCGTTCCACCAACAGAATATTCCTGTTCCTTACTACAGGATTGATGGACTCAAATGTCAAACCTGGTATGGTGCAAATGTTCCATTAAACATAACACATTATGAAAGAGTTTGTCCAGGATGGAGGTCAAATATGTGTTTGTGTCCACAATGGCTTTTGGAATCTGTGTCAACATTCCTCACGTTGACATAGTCGGTCACTGGGGTTTGCCTTCATTGGGACTGGCTTACTGGCAGGAGGTCGGCAGATGTGGTCTTTAATGGATTTGAACTTCAATCATAAATAAAATGATAATAATAAAATAATAATGATTTTAAATACTCAACCGTGACTTCATAACAATTTCAACTCTGTACGTGTTTTATGTAAATGTTTTTTTTGTTGTTGTAGATAACGTACACGACGAATCGGAAGCTTGAGACAGCAATTAGAGACAAAGTGAAGACATTGAACCCGTAAGTAACTTATAAATATTTGATTTAATCTGGTATTTGATTGAACGCAATTTCATAAGTCATGAAAATAGGTTAATATTTCACATTTTTGTTGTTAAAGGTTTCCATACGACACATGCCTCTGGAACTGGATGTGATTGTACATGATTATCATCCTTTCCGACCCCTAAGTCAATTTGTGACGAAGACAATGATGAGGAGTCGAAAGAAAATGTATACTTTCAAAAATTAAGAAAAAACAGGCTCAAGAAGACCAAAGAATTTTTGAATTCTGTATCTTGTTACCTTTTTACCATCAGAAATAGCTTGGTGATATATTGCTTCAACACTCTTGTAATTGACACTAGGGTCATAGTAGATAGTCCGCAAGTACTTGTCAATGCCATTAGTCATTGTTTCTGTGTACAGAACATGAATAAAAAGTTACGTCCCAAACATGGTTCCCTTATAGAGCACGTTATCACGTGGTTCGAAATTGAAAACAAACAATAGTCATATAAAGAATACAACTAGCAACGGTATACATCATTTGACTGCATACATTTATATGATAAACAACTAGGGTCATGTAAGGACGGCCTTCCATGTATGCTTTGTTGTTTTGGGAGACTGTGGTATATTTATGTTGTATCTTCTTGTTTAGTGGAACTGTTGCCCTTTTTATAGTGCTATATCACTGAAGCATGCCGCCGAAGACACACCCCACCCGGTCATATTATACTGACAACGGGCAAACCAGTCGTCCCACTCCCTGTTTGCTGTGCGCTAAGCAGGAGCAGAAACTACCACTTTTATAGACTTTGGTGTGTCTCGGCCAGGGGACAGAACCCAGAGCCTTCCTCACAGAACGCTCAACTCGGAACCAAATGTGAGGCGGTGCCAAAGGAGGCATTAGGAAAGATAAAGTCAGTTAGGAAGCAGAGAAAATATAAGATACTGAATTTAGTCGCCTTTTACGATCATGCAATAGGGGCAGCAGGTACATTGCAAACGCCCTATATGCAGGGTGTAAGCAATTGTAGACGGAAGATGGTTATCACTACTATGGCCGTAAAGGTCTACGGCACCTCAATGGATTTGGTATGTAGACGGTAACAGCATTGATGCTGGTTACGCTCTGTGGTAACGTTGGTGTAGCGAACGTCAATATGAAGGTTTGTGTTGGGACCAAGTATGAGAGCATGTATAACTGATATAACTGAAATGTCTTTGGTGCCCTTTCGTAAAAAAAGAGGCGATAAACCTGCAGTGGTCTTGCCACTCTGTGTAGAGGACATGACCAGAAACGGTGGGAATGTGTTTGTTGTACCGTTTTTTGTTTGTTGATTTGTGGTTGGTTCCTTTTGGGGAGATTTGTATGCTCTGTCGACGGTAGAGCTTCGGTCTATAAAAGACTTGGTTAGGCCGAGAACGGACCAGGCCCGAGGTGTATCGAATTCCTGTAAAAACACTCAATAGACACGCATGACCAAACACTTCCATACAGGTAATTACAACACACTCTGACGATCTGATACACTTATACGATTAAAAACACTACAGTGAATATAGTGTGTATAATTGTGATTAAATTGCAGATATCTTGAACAAGTGTATTGTGCACATGGAGCATCGAGTGTCCGAATCGGGATGCAAACTCGGACTGATACCGCGCTAAGATCTTTACAAACTCGGACTGATACCGCGCTAAGATCTTTACAAACTCCGCCTTCTCAGTGTGATGAAAGACTCGCACAAGGGAGCGATAAATATGCCATCAATAGTTACTATTAATGTTATGGCACTTTTTTGGTATCATTGAAATTTAAATAGATAAAGATATATTTAATTTATACGGAACCAAAAGCGTGTCCGAGTTGTGTACTTTTAATACAGCATCGTTGAACATGTTTATGCCTCGTCCTACTAGTACTTTTCTAATAGCTATGGCCACATTTCTATAGACTTTATTTCCTCAGGGTCACACCCGATTCCCTCACTACAGGCTTTGTGTCCCAAAAAGGTAACCTCTGATTGAAATAGTTTACATGTTCTGGCTTTTAATTTTAAGTTATAATTAGCTTCTCGTAGCTTTAAGAGTACCAGTTTGAGATTCTCTAATGCCATATCAAAATCTTCTCCGTAAACTATTATGTCATCTAAGTAACAAGGACAAATCGTCCATTTCAAGGTACCTAGGAGATTATCCATAAGCCATTCAAAGGTGGCGGGGACATTACATAGTCCGAAGGGCATAACATTTAAATGGAATAACCCTAAATGTGTGCTAAAAGGAGTCTTTTCCTTATTGTCACTCATGCCTACCTGCCAATACCCACTGGCCAAATCCAGGGTACTAAACCATTTTACTCCACTAGGGTTTCTAAGTTGCCATCTATCCTAGGGAGTGGATATGCATCTACCCAGTCACAGAGTTAAATATACACTAGCCTGCATCTGGTTTAGTTACTAGACAAACAGGGCTGGACCAGGGACTCTGACTAGGCTCTATGACTTTCTGTTCTAGCATCTTATTGACTTCCTGCTCAATTATTTTTTTTCTAGCTAGGGGGACCATACGCTGTGGTATTTTGATAGGGGCAGAATCACCAGTTTTGATTGTGTGCTCTGCTAAACTAGTTCTCCCTTCAGAACCATCTTTCCCTATAAATACATCCTAAAATTGTGATATTAAACCAACAAGTTTCTCTCTTTCATCATTTTTCAAACCCTTAGAACTATGTGTTATAAGGGGTTCTAAATGTGGTGGTAATGGTTTACTAGGGGAATCTTCAAACTCCAACCCCTCCTTGTTGATATCTACCACCTGTTGTACATGCCCATGACTGTGTTAGCATGAACATGCTCGAAATTATCAGGATGCTTCTCCCGACGACTGACTCTACCCTTTACACCACTATCAGATTTGGATTTACATTATTAGATGGGGCCACGGTGGCCGAGTGGTTAAGATGTACCGACATATTACTACATGCCCTCCACCTCTGGGTCGCGAGTTCGAATCCCATGTGGGGCAGTTGCCAGGTACTGACCGCTGGTCGGTGGTTTTTCTCCGGGTACTCCGGCTTTCCTCCACCAACAAACCTGGCACGTCCTTAAATGACCCTGGCTGTTAATAGGACGTTAAACTAATCAAACCAAACATTATTAGATTCTAGCCTGCTATCTCGTGGACATGTATATGTCTCACTTTCCCCATCAGTCTCCACCATATGTACCTTTAGTTTGATACTTGAACCTATTCACTCGGTTCTTTAATATAGGTTGTTCTCTCCCCTTTGTTTGGAGTCTAGGCGTTGTAAATGTCTGTGTTTCCTTTCTCTCTTTTAATACTCTTAATAATTCATCATCCGTATCTTCCTCGTCGGACTTATCCGAGGTTTCAAACCTAATACTAGGTTTGGGAATAGCCCCCTGATTGTTTAATTATTAAGGGGAAGGAAACCTCACTCTCAGCTGATCCTTTCTCAATATTTTTGAAAGGTCCACTACTATATAATGGAGTGCTAGTTGTTTTGATAATGGTAGCAGGAGTTCTGCTTCCCGTTACAAACCCACCTCCTTCCAATCAGAAACAATATCTTGATCATCTACATTCTTATCAATATTGATATCACAAGAAACCACCCAGCAAAACAATACAAACAAAACAATTAAGTTGAACACTAGTAGACTGTCTGCCACTAGAGGTCCACTATACACGATTTTTTGTTTGTTTGATTCATTATTAGGTCTCCATGAAAGCTGGGTCCACGTCCCGAGACTGGGTGCACTGTTCTCATGCGGATGCGCACCACTTTTGGGGGTGTGATGTGCGTCCGCGTGATATCAGTGTAGCTGAAGGCTTTCACAGTAGCTCCAATTTGAGCCAACCTGTTTGCCGTGGGTTGCATCTCGTATCCGGGGGAAGAAGGTCCTGGTGGTTGAATAGGTTTTGCTCTTTTTTCTTCCTTTTTTTACTGCTACACACTACTTTGGCTTCAGACTCCGGTTAGACGAGAGGTAATATGGGCCCTGTATTATCAATCGGCTGGTCATGCCGAGCCCTTGGTTCGTAGATCTCCAAGAAGGCGGTGGCTTAGGGTCAATCGTGAGTTTAATTTGGATTGTCTTGATTCTGATCGATCTTGCAGGTGTACAATCTTGCGAGCGTGCTGTCGCAAGCTTGATTTGAATTATGTTTGTTCGAAATATTCTTCCGAGTATACTATCTGTGTAACCCTGACACTTTGACATTGGATATCCATGTCATCATGAGTGTCCCCCTGTTGGGCTCCGAGGTGGGTGGGGGCACAGCTAGCGAATTGTAATTAACTCTAAAAGATGGCTTCCAAAAACAAACAAAATGAACTACAACCAAAATCTCCCCAAAAGGAATCAACCACAAATCAACAAACAAAAAGCGGTACAACAAACACATTCCCACAGTTTCTGGTCATGTCCTCTACACAGAGTGGCAAGACCACTGCAGGTTTATCACCCTTAATATTGCGAAAGGGCATCAAAGGCATTGCTGGAGATGTCAAATCTGTGAAGCCTTTGGGATCGGGTGATCTCCTAATAGAGGTTTTCCGCAAGCAACAAGCGGAGAACCTCCTTGGAACCAACAGTTTTGCCGGCCTCAGTGTGTGTGTAAAACCACACTCATCATTAAATTGCAGCAAGGGGGTAATCAGGTGCCCAGCCTTGCGCAATGACAATGAGGCTGACATACTGTCATACTTCCAAGAGGAGAACATTCCGGTCTCTCATGTTAAACGCATCATGACGAGAAAAAGTGGGAGCTTGGTCCCAACACACACTTTTATCTTAACATTCGCTACACCAACATTACCACAGAGCGTAACTGTTGGATACCAACGTTACAATGTCACTGTCTACATCCCTAATCCATTGAGGTGCCGTAACTGCCAGAGGTACGGCCATCATGAGAACAATTGTAGACGGAAAATGGTATGTCAGTACTGTGGCCGTGAAGGTCACGACGAAAAAGACGAATGTGACATTGTCAACCGTCACTGCGTCAATTGCGGGGGTGACCATGCTGCGTCTGCTCGCACCTGTCCCGCCTGGACTCGGGAGAGGGAGATATTACGGGTCAAATATACCCAAGGTGTCTCTTTCCCCGAGGCTAGGAGGATAGTCGAGCGTTCAGACCTGAATGTGGCAACCTATGCTCAGATCACCCGCGCAAAGACGCCTGTTGACAGTGTCACCGTCAAACATGCGTCGGTCCAGGCCTTGGTTGACAAGCCTAACTGGGACAATGATGTCCCAGATATGGCTGATGCTAAGACCTGCAAAATAATCATGGGGGACCCGAACAGGTTCAAGTCTGGTCCATATAAGCCCCAACACAAACCACAACAAAAACCACAACAAAAACCACCTGGAGCTAAAACGCCAATCCCACCGGCGTCTCCAGAACTTACACAACACCAAACACCGAACATTAGAAAAAAAGTTACCGCCGCTCGTCATAGACGTGCTACATCTTCACCGTCTATTGACGTAAAAAAACTCCCTGAGAAAGCCAAGCGACCAGCAAATACACCACCGCAGGAGCAACGCCAGACAAAAACCACCAAGGTAAAGCTGGCGAGGCTCCCTGCAATAAACAACAAACCCAGTAAGGGATCAGATGACCCTATCCTTGGACGGAACATCTATGATGTTCTATCGGACGACAGCGAGTTTGGTGACAACACATTTATCGCCACCAAACAACCTACTTCAAGTAGTCCTGTCGGTCCGACAAACTATCCTCAGGGACCAACATAGAGACAAACACTATCATACAATGGAACATACGCGGATTTAAAGCGAACATAGAAGAATTAAAACATCTTATACAAACAAAAAACCCATCCATATTCTGCCTTCAAGAAATAATGCTGAAAGACACCATCAATCTCCGACAATTTACACTATACACCAAAACTCCAACAACAGGTGGCCGCCCATCAGGTGGTGTGGCGGTGGCGGTGCATAAAAACGTTCCTCACAGACACATTCAGCTAAATACCACCTTACAAGCTGTTGCTATAAGCGCAACTCTTCACCGAAAAATAACAGTCTGTTCTATATATTTACCTCCAAATACTCCATTTAGTTGTGATGAACTGAGTAACATCGTATCACAACTACCAGTGCCATATATTATCATGGGTGACTTTAACGGTCATAATAGCCTCTGGGGCTCCCCAGGCACTGACGATAGAGGTAGACGTATCGAAGATTTTATTAATAAAAACAGCTTATGTCTTTATAACACCAATGCCCCAACATATTTACACCCTGCCTCTGGCTCGCTTACCCACATTGATTTATCGTTGTGCCATCCATCAATTCTTCTGGATTATGATTGGATGGTCAACGGTGATCTCTGTGGGAGCGATCACTTTCCAATTATACTTAAAAACATAGGGTCACCAAAACTTGAGGAGCCTATTCCTCGTTGGAATCTACATAAGGCGGACTGGGTTCAATTTAAAAATTTGTGCGCAGAGGAGCTCATTGAGGATAAATTTTTGAACCTCGATGACCCCATTAAAATTTTCACAGAAGCGCTCACTTCTATCGCTACAAAAACCATACCAAAATCCGTGCCAAAACCTACAAAGTTTCGTCTCTCAAATGATTCATTTATCAATAGATCTGGTAGAAATTCCGCTCTGAGGCGGTACTTGGCTTCGCCAACCGTCTCAAACTATAACAATTTTAAAATTTGGAGAGCAAAAGCTCGAAGGTCTATCAAATCCGACAAGAAAAGTACTTGGAAAGAGTACGTCTCAAAAATTAATTCCAATACATCTTCGAAGAAAGTTTGGGAAATGATTGGAAAAATCAGTGGGAAAAGAAAAGCAACACCATCCTCCCACCTCATTAACAACAATAAAATATTTTCTTCAAAATCCGAAATAGCTGACGCCTTTGCCAAAAATTTTGCTAAAAATTCATCCATCAAAAATCATTCCAAAAAATTTCAAAAATTTAAAAAGGAAAAGGAAAAGAGACGTCTTAATTTTAAATCCTCCAATAGTGAAAGTTACAATAGGCCTTTCGAGATACCAGAATTGCTCGAGTCCCTTGAGAAATCAAAGGACTCGGCAGCTGGACCAGACGAAATTCCATATATGTTTTTAAAACAATTACCAGACTCTTCACTAAAATGTCTTTTAACTATATTTAATCAAGTTTACTCTTCTGGCAAAATTCCCGAGTCTTGGAAGGAATCTACTATTATACCCCTTCCGAAGCCCGGGAAAGATGCTACTGATGCCAATAACTATCGTCCTATTTCATTGACGAGTTGTATTTGTAAAACTCTAGAACGTATGATAAATACCAGATTAGTTTGGTTCCTGGAATCAAACAATATTTTAAGTCCTTTGCAAAGCGGCTTTAGAAACCGCAGGGGAACGGTAGACCACTTAGTTAGACTAGAAACATTTATACGAGAAGCATTTGCCAAGAAAGAACATCTTGTGGCCGTATTCTTTGACCTTGAAAAGGCATACGACACAACTTGGCAATATGGAATCATGAACGATCTCCATGATATCGGTATACGTGGTAATTTGCCAAAGTTTATATCAAATTTTATATCTGACAGGCATTTCAAAGTTCGAACGGGTTCAACTTATTCAGAAACAGAAACACAGGAGATGGGCGTCCCTCAGGGTGGTATCTTGTCCGTCACACTTTTTGGACTAAAAATTAACAGCATAACCAAATGTCTTGGCCAATCTACGGAAGGGTCTCTATTTGTGGATGATTTCTTGATCTGTTACAGATCAAAAAACATGCACACTATAGAACGGCAACTACAACAATGTTTAGGCAAATTACAAAATTGGGCTGACGAAAATGGCTTTAGATTTTCAAGATCAAAAACTGTCTGTATGCACTTCTGTCAAAAACGAAAACCACACAATGATCCTGACCTCACACTCAATGGAATTAAAATTCCAGTAGTTGAACAAACTAAATTTCTTGGACTAATATTTGATTCGAAACTGTCCTTTGTTCCACATATCAAACATCTGAAGGATAAGTGCTCGAAGGCGCTGAACATTCTACGAGTTCTTTCCCATTCTGATTGGGGTGCAGACCGTGAAATGCTTCTACGTATCTATCGGGCACTTATTAGATCAAAACTTGACTACGGCTCTATTGTCTATGGATCGGCTCGCAGCTCCTATCTACAGATGCTTGACCCTATACAGAATCAGGGACTGCGTCTCGCACTTGGAGCTTTTCGAACAACACCTGTGAAGAGTCTCCATGTGGAAGCTAATGAGCCATCTCTAGACGATCGACGAAAGAAATTATCCTTACAGTATGCTGCTCAACTGAAATCCAACCCCAAAAATCCTGCATTTAACCTTGTATTCAATCCACAACACCAAGAAATATTTACACAAAATCAAAAGCTCATACCAACATTTGGCATCAGAATTTCAAAATTTTTGCTGGAACTTAATATAACTTTCGACACCATTGACGAGTACACCGTATCGGATGTACCACCATGGCTCATTCAAACACCTGATATCAATTTATCTCTACATGAGAGGGCAAAATCCAGTGCATTACCCGAAGAACACAAATCCTCCTTTCGGGAGTGCATTAGGGCTTTCCCTGACCATGTTCAGATCTACACTGACGGATCAAAAGATGGTGATAAAGTTGCGGCAGCATGCTGTACATCTAATCACTGCTCCTCTATCCGACTCCCGGATATTGCCTCCATTTTCTCTGCGGAAGCATGTGCTATCGGTCTGGCGCTTGACCATATCGAAGAACACCGCATTGAAAAGGCAATCATCTGTTCAGACTCTCTTTCGGTTCTTCAGGCTTTGAAATCAAGAAGCCCTAGAAATACTCTAATCCAAAATCTTTTAATCCGAACATTTCGATTATCTTCTAAAACTCAAATTACTTATCTCTGGATTCCCAGTCATGTGGGTATAAAGGGGAATGAACAGGCTGATGAAGCAGCTAAGACTGCTCTTCGCCTAGCACAAACAGATTTGAAACTACCATACACCGACATCAAACCTTCAATTCAGTCAGCCATCAAACACCATTGGCAACAAAGGTGGTCTACCGAAACAAACAATAAACTGTTTAAAATTCAACCTACACTTAATCCTAAACTGTCCAGTCGGAGAGACCGCAGAGAGGAAGTTGTTCTCTCTCGGCTCCGAACTGGACACACATATTTTACACATTCCTATCTATTGAGAGGGGAGGATCCTCCTACATGCCATGCATGTGATTCTCCTCTCACAGTGGAGCATATTTTATTGCATTGTATTGATTTTAAACACATACGAGATAAATACTACGATGTCTCCGACATGTACACTTTGTTTCATGCCGTGAGACATAATCGTATTTTTAATTATCTCAAAGAGATCGGTATTTTAAGCAAAATATGAACGTTTTCTCATCATACATCGTATCAACTCAACATTTCATCGTTTCATCAACATTGTGCATGAGTTTTCTCATGTGTTTTAGCCAAATTTATTTTATCCCATGCAAACCTTTTTTTTTTTTTATTATCAAATTAACGTTTACAATCTGTGTTTTAGTCCTTTGTTTTAGTCCTTACTTGCTTTTTCTTACCCTGAACTTTTATCCTGATATTAATGCATGACTTGTAGTTTGGCCCTAAATGACCTTAGTTGTCGATGGGCCGTAAAACTCAAACAAACAAACAAAATTGATTCATTAACGTCCTATTAACAGCTATGGTCATGTAAGGACGGCCTCCCATCTATGCGGTGTTGCGTGTATGTTGTGCGAGGTGCGTTTTTTTGGGAGACTGCGGTATATTCATGTTGTGTCTCCTTGTATAGTGGAACTGTTGCCCTTTTTATAGTGCTATATCACTGAAGCATGCCGCCGAAGACACCAAGCAACACACCCCACCCGGTCACATTATACTGACAACAGGCGAACCAGTCGTCCCACTCCCTGTATGCTGAGTGCAGACATAACAAGAATATACCGCAGTCTCCCAAAAGACGCACCTCGCACTTCACACACGCTACACATTGCCACACGCTACACATTGCATACATTGGAGACCGTCCTGACATGACCCTGGCTGTTAATAGGACGTTAAAATAATCAAACAAACAAAATAATTGTGCAAACAACATTCTAGACTTTCAATTCTGTTTTCTCTTTTATTGTTTGCCGAGTCTTGAGGCAGAGTAAAAACTGTAACATACAAACAAACAAATGTAACTTAATTGTTATTATATATATACATATATAATTATTGTTATGATATATATACATACATAAAATTACACTTATATTACACTTAGTGAAGATATATAAAACTATAGAGTACACAACAGCATACATAGATACATAATCCTTTTGAATTGACACTGGCTGATGCAATAATACAAATCAATTGGCTGATGCAATAATACAAATCAATAATTGGTAATCCATTGGAATCACAATTATGCTATTTAGCATCTCAGCGTGGAGTATACGGTCCATCAAGGCACATCGTTGTATAAATCCATGTGTTCATGGTTATGTCTGAACTATCACATATTAATGCTTTTTTTGTTTGTTTGTTTGATTTATTAACGTCCTATTAACAGCTATGGTCATGTAAGGACGGCCTCCCATGTATGCGGTGTGTTGCGTGTATGTTGTGCGAGGTGCGTGTTTTGGGAGACTGCGGTATGTTAGTGTTGTGCCTTCTTGTATAGTGGAAGTGTTGCCCTTTTTATAGTGCTATATCACTGAAGCATGCCGCCGAAGACACCAAACAACACACCCCACCCGGTCACATTATACTGACAACGGGCGAACCAGTCGTCCCACTCCCTGTATGCTGAACGCTAAGCAGGAGCAGAGACTACCACTTTTATAGACTTTGGTGTGTCTCGGCCAGGGGACAGAACCCAGAGCCTTCCTCACAGGGGCGAACGCTCAACTCGAGGCCAAAAGTGAGGCGGTGCCAAAGGAGGCATTAGGAAAGATAAAGTCAGTTAGGAAGCAGAGAAAATATAAGATACTGAATTTAGTCGCCTTTTACGATCATGCAATAGGGGCAGCAGGTACAATTCTAACGCCCTACCTGCAGGGCTAAAGCACTCAGTCCGTTTGACATTCACAGTTCATTTGGTTGTGCAATAAATATTGAATGCACTAAGTCCGTTTGACATTCATAGTTCATTTGGTTGTGCCACACATATTGAATGCACTAAGTCCGTTTGACATCCACAGTTCATTTGCGTGCACCAATTGAAAATAAACACAATTCACATTGAGAATAATGATTTAATATTTCATATTTCACTTCACAATATAGTTGTCCGTAGTGTCCGATGGCCAATGTACAATATGCTAATGGCTTTGTAGGCATATACCAGTGGAAAGATTTCGTACTCAAATCCATTATTAGGTCACCTGAGACGAAGTCTCAAGTGACCTATTCTGATCGCCTTTTGCCCGTCGTCGTGTGTCGTATGTCTGTAAACAATTTACATTTTCGACTTCTTCTCCAAACCTGCTGAAGCAATTTCAATGAAATTTTGCACAAACCTTCTAGTGCATACGGACAATCAAAATTGTTAATTATATGGTCCCCACACCCCAGGGGGCTGTGGGAGGGGCCAAAAGGTGTAAAATTGACTAAAATTTCAAAAATCTTCTTCTCCACTCAGAGATGTGGTGGAACCAAATACTCTTCACAGATAGAAAGGTCTTAAGGCCCTTTATAACAATTGTGAATTATATGAACCTGGGGTCTCTAGTTTCCCCCTGAGGAGGGGGTTAAGTTTACTATAGATTATATAGGGAAAACACATTTTTGAGCATTTTTTGCCGTCGGGCAGACATCTTGGATTTTGATAGTTGAAGTTACTGCTATTTCTCAGAAAGTCTGTAAGCGATCTGTCTCAAATTTTATAAGTAGTATGTTTGAAAAGGAGAGAAAAGATCCCTCTTTCCATTGTCAAACATATCAAATAGATCATTCTTTCGTGTGCGCCAAGACCTCTTGGAACTCTTGTTATAACAAAATATAAAGTTTCTGAACAACATCTTCCCAGAATTCCATGTCAAATTGCATTCTCTCGACTGACATTTTCCCAGTGCATGTCCAAATAACAAAGTCACACCATTGTTTTTGACTAAGGGCCATTTATCCTTGCTCTTGATAGTTATAATTATGTGTTCTCTTAAGCATTACCTTCCCATTACTCAACTCACAACATGGTTTTGGGTCCTGCGAACACTCTTCTGGGGAAACAAATTTCCATTGATCTAAAGCTGGGCATTTTATCTCAAGTAGACAACTGGCATTTTAATTAATACAATGTCACACAGCCATCACGGTTTTGGCCCTGCAGGAAGGGCGTAAGAATTGTACCCGTTGTCCCTATCTTTTCTCTTCTTCCTAACTGACTTTGTTTCCTAATGCCTCCCTTGGCACCGCCTCAGTTTTGGCCTTAAGTTGAGCGTTCGCCCCTGTGAGGAAGGGGAAGCCAGGGGTAGCATTGGGGAGCGAAACTGGATGTTTGGAGGACAAAAAGGTAGAAATTGTTGTTGTCACAAGATAATGGAACTCATGAGGTCACTGCACTGTTGCTGTATAGTGGATACATGTGTTGCCGCATCCCTGTGATACAGCTAGCTGCCTAGTATTTGGTTTTAAGTTTCGGATGTGAAATATATAAATGTTGACATTTAATTAACAAAGGAAGTCTGATAAAACAAGTTTATATGTATAGATATATTTATTTTTCAGGGGTGTCGCCTATGAATATTTTGTCACCGTCAGCAGAAATACATCAACTTCGTTCAACAGTAGTCACAGAAAAGAACAATTTGTGGAACTTAAAATGCAGCAATGGAATCAATGAAGTCCAGGCAAAGGAGGATAAATTAAAGGGGCTCGTGAAATATTACCCCATGGAAGTCGGGGCAGGACACAAATATTAATGTCTTTGTTTTATGTAGCTATATAGAGCCGCCCCATGAAAGTGAGGGCAAAACAATTTTATATATCCTAATTTGGCGCAAAAACAACTCGTATATAGTAGATGCTTTTTTTTGTGTTTGTTTGATTAATTAACGTCCTATTAACAGCTATGGTCATGTAAGGACGGCCTCCCATGTATGTGGTGTGTTGCGTGTATGTTGTGCGAGGTGCGTGTTTTGGGAGATTCATGTTATGTCTTCTTGTATAGTAGAACTGTTGCCCTTTTTATAGTGTTATATCACTGAAGCATGCCGCCGAAGACACCAAGTAGATGCACTCCCATAACTCATAAAACACCTTAAAGAATATATAAGGAATTGTGAACAATATAAATGACCTCATATAGCTAAAAGTGAGACCCAAACCAACTTTATAACTGAGCTGGAGTAATTATCATTTGTTCTCATGATTAGTGCTGTACACATATTAGTGGAATATACCACTGAATTAAATGTGCGACTGACACCGCCTAATAAAAGCACATGTACTCATATAAATATTATGTCAAACACGACTAGTTGAAACTACAGTGTGCACTATGTTTACACGCCTAGGCTTACCTAAAATTGATGGCATTTGAGAAGTCGACAATGCTTAAGCTTTGTGGCCATCAACCTGAAGCTGAACAAGATGTTGTCATGCATGTATTATGGACTGCAGAATCAAACCAAAAATAGATTCCTGGAAATCCCCTTTTGGGCACAAGATTTCATAGAGAGGTGAATGTTTCGGAGCCTGCTGATTGGGTATTCAGGGCGCATCAGTTTCAAATAATGTAAAATATGTAAAGAAATTTTAAAATTCTGTCCAGTGTGTTTGTGACAGGGGGAGGTAATCAATATTGGAATTTCATGAATATTTTGGTCAATGTTCGGTGCGGAATTTAACATAAGATGACCCCCCCACCCCATGGAAGTTTAGAAAGAGGGTAAATCTTAATTTCTTTATATTCACAGGTATGTCAGATGCAATTCTTCAAAAATAGTGACAGGTGACCAGACTTGAATATTCCATTAAACCGGTATATAGCGAAATCATTTGGTTCTGCGGTCTCTATAAATGCCAAATGCATACTCCTATAAAACTTCTTGGTTCCAATATCATTAAGATGACATCCGTCTCTTAAAACAAGTTAAACGGACTAATGAAAATCCTCCTGTGAGGCCATAATCGCATGCGATCCTGACCCAACAACAGAACACCCAGTCCTTTGTTGACCGTTTTCCGCCTGGTTTCATATAACTGAAGGGCCACCCCACGTGGAGTAGGTTGTAAAAAAGGTTCACAAACGTACATTAACAAACAACACTGTGACAAAAGTTCCACAGCAAAATTTTAAATAGTGTATAATAATTGATCATGACAAGCACTCTTGGTTTAGAAGTAGTCATGCATGCATAAAAAGTTTGCAAATTTATACTTAAATGCCAATCTTGGAAGAATGCATTGTCCGTGAAAAATCCCACCATTAGACCAGTGTCCAGAGAAGTGGCCTTAGATTTTTGTGCATTTTTTTTTACACTTTTAAGCAGTATCATGAACAACGAGGAACTAACGAAAGTATGTAGTATGATAGTATTAGCCACGCCACATCTACTAGAACTGTATAAATCGGCACAAACTTCACGCATTGTTGTAAACCGAAATTGTTTTATAGGCTCCCTTGTTGATCGCTTCAAACAACCTCCAAATAAAACTACGCCCAATGACAAGCACTCTTGGTTTAGAAGTAGTCATGCATGCATAAAAAGTTTGTAAATTTATACTTAAATGCCAATCTTGGAAGAATGCATTGTCCGTGAAAAATCCCACCATTAGATCAGTGTCCAGAGAAGTGGCCTTAGATTTTCGTGCATTTTTTTTTACACTTTTAGGCAGTAACAACGAGGAACTAACGAAAGTATGTAGTATGATAGATAGTATTAGCCACGCCACATCTACTGGAACTGTATAAATCAGCACAAACTTTCAAAATTGTCCCATACACTAAAATTCGTTTTACACAAAGAATTTTGTCTTTCTTTTATAAACATAGACAGAGAAATTTGTGCATGCGCCATCTAAACCTAAACCTAAATTTATTGGCCACTCAGAGTCTCCAGAATCATTTATATACCCAAAAAATATTGTTTATATTAAAGTTGCTTACCCCACAAACCACTTTTAAAGCAACCCAAGTTTTAAAAAAAACATTTCGACAACATGCCTACACGCAGGCAGGCGAATTATACGCTTCCTAAACATAATATTTAATGTTTTCTCATCTTATCTTATATTCATATCAACACAACGCTCATCATTCATCGACATTATGCATGAGTTTTCTTATGTGTTTTAGGCAAAACTATTTTATCCTTTGCAACTCCTTTTATTAAATCAACATTTACAATTTTGTTTAAGTTTTTGCTTGCCTTTTTCTTATCCTGATCTTTAGATACAGTCCTTGTTTATATCCTAATGCTAATCAAACAAACCCATCATCCCTATACATCCCGTCCTGGGGGTCGAAGTGGGACAATTGCTTGGTTCTCAAAACCACGATGATGCCAGAATGAAATGCTTGAAGAACAATGTTCATTAGCCTCTGATTCCAACAACTGATTGTTGAGGTCATGCACCCTATCATTATA
The DNA here is from genome assembly GCA_004382745.1 of Argopecten irradians irradians. Taxonomy (NCBI): domain Eukaryota; kingdom Metazoa; phylum Mollusca; class Bivalvia; order Pectinida; family Pectinidae; genus Argopecten; species Argopecten irradians. Next base: position 684,478 of record SAYR01064128.1, on the reverse strand, counting down.
GTGAGGGTGACGTCGCCCAAGGCTGACGATGGAGGAGCTGTCCAATAATAACATTATCAAATCCTATACCATGTCGGGAGAAATACCGCATCGGACACTGGATCGACACATAGTTTATGGGTTGAAAGTCTCTCATCGCATAAATGACTACCGCCTAGTTGTAAAAATACTATGGAACACACCAGATTGGAAAGGAAAACGTGAACAAAGAAGAGTCGCGCAGAAGTTTACAAATGATAAGACCTCCCTTAGCCCGAATCACAACATCAAAATCATCACCGAGTCTGAAATTGCTATCCTCTGGATTATGCTGCATATACTCTCCTAAACGTCTAATGTAGCTATGTACCAGTAGTAGAATGTGATATTTGTCACACATCTTTATCCCAAAAGAGAACTGTATGTGTTAAACATAGCGTAAACAAATACTTATGTTTGTAAACACACAAGATGGCGCGAACCATCCAGAACAAATGATCGAATTACGAACCCATAGAAGGTCTTGAGCGCCCAACAACAAGCTGGTGTCTTCTTCAAATTACTAAATCGTTGGATGTAAGAATTTCTCAAGCAAACTTATAAATAACAAAAGACCTTCTCCAAAAACAGGCGCTTCTTTGTCTTAGTGTGTGATCTAATTATAGCTTGCTCAAGAGAGGCTAATATATATCGTTCAACGGTTTAAACCTCCGCTGGAGCAAGGGAAGTAACTTGTGTTGTCTAAAGTCAACAATCTTAGAAATAAATGAACAAAGTCCACACAAAATTAATTACCTACGCTACTTAGTTTTCATTTATCCCTAACCTCCACACTTCCTGGAATAGGCGAGATTCATACTTCCTTCCCTGGTCGAAATGTAACTCCCAATGTATTCCATAGCGAAAAATAAAGTTCAGAAAAATATTATAATCACCGTAGTCTTATGATGTTTATAACTTCGTGTAGATGTATGTTGAGGAAATGTAGATGTAGAACTCCAACGCAGATTCAGTGGATGGTACGATACGTTTATTGGAGTCTTAGGAATCGACTCTGTACAGAGATTATTGGCGAGTTAATATAGCAGTACATCAGGATAACATATGTCAATATTTGGGTATGAAAGCCAATACCTGGAACAGTTGACCCGACGCAGATGCTGTATTACATAGGGAAACATGTTTACTCTTAGAAACTTATGCAAATGTAACATAATTTAATAAGCATGGCTTATGTAATTAGGTAGGCAATAACAATGGCACCTAACAAGGAGGTTGGTTTTTCCATAGAGCTGTGTGACATGCACGTACATATTACTATTGTAATATGAAACACATGATGATTTAGAACTACACAGTGGAACATAACCTGAAAGATATACTGTAGAAAATTGGGTCTCCATGAGCTGGGTCCACGTCCCGAGACTGGGATGCACTGGTCTCTTGCGGATGCCACCACACTTTTGGGGTGTGATGTGCGTCCGCGTGAATCAGTGTAGCTGAAGGGCTTTCACAGTAGGCTCCAATTTGAGCCAACCTGTTTTGCCGTGGGTTGCATCTCGTATCCGGTGGGAAGAAGGTCCTGGTGGTTGAATAGGTTTTTGCCTCTTTTTTTCTTCCTTTTTTTACTGCTTACACACTACTTTGGCTTCAGACTCCGGTTAGACGAGAGGGTAATATGGGGCCCTGTATTATCAATCGGCTGGTCATGCCGAGCCCTTGGTTCGTATATTTCCAAGAAGGCGGTGGCTTAGGGTCAATGCGGTGAGTTTAATTTGGATTGTCCTGATTTCTGATCGAGCTTGTGGGTGTTTACAATCTTGGCGAGCGTGCTGTCGCAGGCTTTGATTTGAATTATGTTCGTTTCGAAATATCCTTTCCGAGTATACTATCTTGTGTAACCGCTGGCACTTTGGCACTGGGGATATCCCATGTCCATCAATGAGTGTCCCCCGCTGTTGGGCTCCGAGTGTGGTGGGGGCACAGCTAGCGAATCAGTATAAACTCTTAAAGATGGCTTCCCAAAACAAACGAAAATGAACACATCCAAAAATCTCCCCAAAAGGAATCAACGCCAAAATCAACAAACCAAAAGCGGTACAAACACATTCCCACAGTTTTCTGTGTCATTGCCTCTACACAGAGCGGCAAGAGACCACTGCAGTTTAATCACCTTTAATATTGCGAAAGGGCATCAAAGGCATTGCCGGCGATGTCAAATCTGTTAAGCCTTTGGGATCGGGTGATCTCCTAATAGAGGTTTTTTCGCAAGCAACAAGAGCGGAGAACCTCCTTGGAACCACCAGTTTTGCCGGCCTCACTGGTTGGTGTGTAAAACCACATCTCATTCATTAAAATGCAGCAAGGGGGTAATCAGGTGCCCAGCCTTGCGCAATGACAATGAGGCCGACATACTGTCAATACTTCCCAAGAGGAGTGCATTCCGGTCAGCATAATAAAAAACAGCTTTATGTCCCTTTATAACACCATGCCACACATATTTTGCTCTGCTGCCTCTGGCTCGTCTTACACGCACATTGATCTATCAATTGTGCCATCCATACAATTCTGGATTATGGATTGGAGGGTACAACGAATGAATCTTTGTGGAAGCGATCTACTTTCCAATTATATTAAAAAACATAGGGTCACCAAAACTTTGAGGAGCCCGATTCCTCGTTGGAATTTTTACATAAGGCGGACTGCGGTTTCAATTTAAAAATTTTTTCGGCAGAGGAGCTCATTGAGGAATAAATTTTTGAACCTCGATGACCCCATTAAAAATTTTTCAACAGAAAGCGCTCACTTCTATCGCTACACAAAACCAATACCAAATTCCGTGCCAAAACCAAGCAAGTTTCGGTCTCTCAAAATGATTCATTTACAATAGATTCTTGGTAGAAATTCCGCTTGGGCGGTACTTGGCTGTCGCCAACCGTCTCAAACTATAAACAATTTTAAAATTTTGGAGAGCAAAAGCCTCGAAGGTCCTATCAAATCCGACAATGAAAAAGGTACTTGGAAAGAGTACGTCTCAAAAATTAATTCCAATAACATCTTCGAAGAAAGTTTTGGGAAATGATTGGGTAAAATCGTGGGAAAAGAATTAAGCAACAAGCATCCTCCCACCTCATTAACAAACAAATAAAATATTTTCTTCAAAACCCGAAATAGGCTGACGCTTTGCCAAAAATTTTTGCTAAAAATTCATTCGCATCAAAAATCATTCAAAAATTTCAAAAATTTAAAAAGGGAACAGGAAAGGCAACGGTCTTAATTTTAAATGCCGCTCTCATGAGTGAAAGTTACAATAGGCCTTTCGGGAGATACCAGAATTGCTCGAGTCCCTTGAGAAATCAAAGGACTCGGCAGCTGGACCAGATCGAATTTCCATATATGTTTTAAAACAATTACCAGACTCTTCACTAAAAAATGTCTTTTAACTATATTTAATCGGGTTTACTCTTCCTGGCCAAAATTCCCGGGAGTCTTGAAGGAATCTTACTATTATACCCTTGCCGAAGCCCCGGGAAAGATGCTACTGATGCCAATAAGACTATCGTCCCTATTTCATTGGACGAGTTGTATTTTTAAAACTTAGACGTATGGATAAATAACCAGAATTAGTTTGGTTGCCTGGAATCAAACAATATTTCTTAAGTCCTTTGCAGAAGGGGCCTTAGAAAACCGCAGGGGACGGTAAGACCACTTAGTTAACTAGACATTTTATACGAGAAGCATTTGCCAATGAAGAAACATCTTGTTGCCGTATTCTTTGACCTTGAAAAGGCATACGACACAAACTTGGCAATATTGGAATGCATGACGATCTCCAATGATATCGGTATACTGGTAATTTGCCAAAGTTTATATCAAATTTTTTATATATGACAAGGCATTTCAAAGTTCGAACAGGGTTTCAACTTATTCCAGAAAAGAAACACAAGGAGATGGGCGTCCCTCAGGGTGGTATCTTGTCCGTCCACACCTTTTTTGGACTAAAAATTAAACGCATAAACCAAATGTCTTGGCGCAATCTAGCGGAAGATATCTATTTGTGGATGATTTCTTGATCTGTTACAGATCAAAAACCATGCACCACTAATAATAACGCAACTACAAACATGTTTAGGCAAATTACAAATTGGGCTGACGAAAAATGGCTTCCAGATTTTCAAGATCAAACACTGTCTTGTATGCACTTTCTGGTCAAAACGAAAACCACACAATGATCCTGACCTCTCATTAAATGGAATTAAAATTCCAAGTAGTTTGAACTGAAATCTACAAATTTTCTTGGACTAATATTTGAATTCGGAAACTGTCCTTTGTTTCCACATATCAAACATCTGAAGGATTAAGTGCTTCGAAGGCGATGAACATTTCACGAAGTCTTTCCATTCTGAGTTGGGGGTGGCAGACCGGGTAAATGCTTTCTACGTGATCTAATCGGCACTTATAAGATCAAAACTTGAACTCGGCTCTATGGTCTATGGATCGGCTCGCAGCTCCTATCTACAGATGCTTGACCCTATACAGATCAGGGACTGGCGTTCTCGCCACTGGAGCTTTTCGAACAACACCTGTGAAGAGTCTCCATGTGGTAAGCTAAATGAGCGCGATCTCTAAGACGATCGGACGAAAAGAAATTATCGCTTACAGTATGCCTGCTCAACTCCGAAATCCAACCCCAAAAATCCTGCATTTAACTCTTGTATTCAAGTTCCACAAATCAAAAGCTCATACCAATCATTTTGGCTCAGAATTTCAAAATTGTTCTGAACTTAATATAACTTTCGACACCAATTGACGGAGTACAATTCCGGTATCGGATGTACCATCAATGGCTCATTTCAAACACACTGATATCAATTTATCTCTACATGAGAAGGGCAAATGTCCAGTGCATTACCCGGGAAGAACACAAATCCTCCTTTAGGAGTGCATTAGGGCTTTCGCCTGACCAAATGTTTCAGATCTACACTGGACGGATCAAAAGATGGTGATAATGTTGCGGCAGCATGCTGTAGCATCTAACCACGTGCTCCTGCTATCCGACTCCCGGATATTGCGTCCATTTTTTCTGCGGAAGCATGTGCTAGGTCGTTCTGGGCGGCTTGACCATAATCGAAAGAACACCGCATTGGAAAAGGGGCAATCATCTGTTCAGAATCTCTTTCGGTTCTTCAGGCTTGGGAAAGTCAAAGAAGCCCTAGAAACCACTTCTAATCCAAAATCTTTTAATCCGGAGCATTTCGATTATCTTCTAAAACTCAAATACTTAGTCTCTGGATTCCCAGTCATTGTGGGTATAAAGGGAATGAAACAGGCTGATAAAGCAGCTAAGACTGCTCTCGGTCTAAGACAAACAGGAAGTTTGAAACCTACCATACACGCACATCAAAACCTTCACAATTCAGTCAGCCATCAAACACTCATTGGGCAACATAAGGTGGTCTACCGAAACAAACAATAAGAACTGTTTAAATTCAACATAGCACTTATCCTTAAACACTGTCCAGTCGGAAAGAGACCGGCAGAGAGGAAGTTGTTTCTCTCTCGCTCCGGGAACTGGACACAACATATTTTTACACATTCCTATATATTTTGAGAGGGGGGAGGTCCTCCCACATGCCATGCATGGTGATTCTCCTCTCACAGTGGGGCAATATTTTAGTGCACTGTAATGATTTTAAAAGCCACATACGAGATAAGCACTCGATGTCTCCTGACATGTACACTTTGTTCTAATGCCGTGAGACATAATCGTATTTTTAAATTATCTCAAAGAAATCGTAATCTTTAGATAAAATATGAACGTTTTTCGTTTTTAAATCAATATCATCGTACCAAGCTCATACATTTCATCGTTACAATCAACATTTTGGCCATGAGTTTTCTCGTGTGTGTTTTAACCAAAAACTAATTTATCCGTCATGCAAACCTTTTTATCAAATAAACGTTAACAATCTGTGTTTTAATTCCTTACTATGTCTTTTCTTACCCTGATCTTTATCCTGATATGTAATGCATGAATTGGTAGTTTGGCCCTAATATGGACCTTAGCTGTGTCGATTGGGCCGGTAAAACTCAAACAAACAAACAAAACAAACCACCATGGCTTCATTCAAACACACTGATATCAATTTATCTTGCATGGAGGGACAAAAAGTCCAGTGGCATTACCGAAGAACATAAATCCTCCTTTCGCGAGTGCATTAGGGCTTTCCGCTGACGCATGGTTCAGATCTAGCAATCTGACGGATCAAAGATGGTGATAATGTTGCGGGCAGGCATGCTGATCATCTAATCACTTGCTCCTTATCCGACTCCCCGGATTAATTGCCTCCATTTTCTCTGCGGAAGCAATGTGCTATCGGTCTGGCGCTTGACCATATCGAAGAAACACCGGCATTGAAAGGCAATCAATCTGTTCAGACTCTCTTTCCGTTCTTCAGGGCTTTGAAATCAAAAAGCCCCTAGAAATACTCTATCCAAAATCTTTTTAATCGCCGAACATTTCGATTTCTCTAAAACTCAAATATACTTTCTCTGGATTCCCAGTCATGTGGGTATGAAAGGGGAATGAAGCAGGCTGAATGAAGGGCAGCTAAGATGCTCTTTCGCCTAGCACAAACAGATTTGAAAATACCATACACACCGTACAGTCAAAACGCTTCCAATTCAGTCAGCCATCAACACCATTGGCAACAAAGGTGGTCTACCGAAATCAAACAATAAACTGTTTAAAAATTCAACCTACACTTAATCCTAAACTGTCCAGTCGGAGAGACCGGCAGAGGAGGAGTTGTTCTCTCTCGGCTCCGGAACTGGACAACATATTTTACACATTCTATCTATTGAGAGGGGAGGATCCTTCTAACATGCCATGCATGTGATTCTCCTCTCACAGTGGGATTGCATTGGTATTAGATTTTTAAAACACATCGAGATAAGATACCTTTGAGTCTGAGTGTCTTTGTACATGCTCACTATTGGTGTTTCATACACGAGCTGTATGTGTCACATGTATCGCGTGAGACTTTTATTGAATGTATCCGTCACAAACATTTGGGTCGTTTCTATCAACCATTGTCTGCCTGCAGTTATTCTCTGCGGTGTCGTTTTGCTTGCGTAGCGGCACGATAGCTGATAGATTATTAAAATCTCCATTGCAAGAGAACGTTCATTTATTTATGCAGAAGTGTGGAGAAATCGCTATTACATACTGGAGATTTTGTTAAGGTCCTTGAGAGCTTGTATTTTATGTGTCTCTAAAAGGCTCATTTCCTCTCTGAACTTTATCACAGTCAAGAGTATTGGATAGATTCGCCGACTCTTGTAAGTTGGAAGAGACCCATAAAAGAGACCTCCTGGATGAAGCGCACTTTGGTTAGTGATGCCCGTAAAACGGTCCACAAACACAAACTCCGGAAGCCACAGAGTCAAAAACACTACTAAGGGACATTCGCCGCTGTTTGATAGGTGCTTTGATGTGACCTTAGCCTTCCCTCAGTTCACTAATCTATGTAATTTATTCACCGAGTCGCGCCTGTTGACCTTGATACAATTGAACAGGAGAGAAGGTTGATTAGTGTCCCACCATTTGGTGAAACCCACGGGCTGGATGACGGGGTTTACTTCTCAGTGCAACAACATTATTTTACAGACTCCACAAAATAATAACAGACCCACAGTGATGTGTGGAAGAGTGTTGATTGACGTGTGATAAATCGAAGCCACAGATCTCTGAGGTCTTCATCTCTTAGATTAAGATTAGAACACTGGGAGATTGGCTGATCAGAAAGATAGGCCACTAGTTTGTGAGCAGAGTGCAGGGATTATGGCCTGGAAACCTGCAGCGGTACACAATAGGTCCACACAGGACAATAGCATGGCGGATCCACTAGGTCGCGAAAGGTTCATGAGAAATGTACCCGCTGAAGAAGAGAGTAGTCTCAAAGAACTCGTTCAAGCACACTCGATGAATTTGATTTATCGTCACCGGATTGGTAAGAGACGCGCAATATGGCCTATATTTTTTATCTGGATGGGAGGCCCAACAAGATTATTGGTATTGGATGATATTACACACACGTCTCGGC
>SAYR01064128.1:624838-673564 GCA_004382745.1 Argopecten irradians irradians | reverse complement strand
TACATCTTCGAAGAAAGTTTGGGAAATGATTGGTAAAATCAGTGGGAAAAGAAAAGCAACACCATCCTCCCACCTCATTAACAACAATAAAATATTTTCTTCAAAATCCGAAATAGCTGACGCCTTTGCCAAAAATTTTGCTAAAAATTCATCCATCAAAAATCATTCCAAAAAATTTCAAAAATTTAAAAAGGAACAGGAAAAGCAACGTCTTAATTTTAAATCCTCCAATAGTGAAAGTTACAATAGGCCTTTCGAGATACCAGAATTGCTCGAGTCCCTTGAGAAATCAAAGGACTCGGCAGCTGGACCAGACGAAATTCCATATATGTTTTTAAAACAATTACCAGACTCTTCACTAAAATGTCTTTTAACTATATTTAATCGGGTTTACTCTTCTGGCAAAATTCCCGAGTCTTGGAAGGAATCTACTATTATACCCCTTCCGAAGCCCGGGAAAGATGCTACTGATGCCAATAACTATCGTCCTATTTCATTGACGAGTTGTATTTTTAAAACTCTAGAACGTATGATAAATACCAGATTAGTTTGGTTCCTGGAATCAAACAATATTTTAAGTCCTTTGCAAAGCGGCTTTAGAAACCGCAGGGGAACGGTAGACCACTTAGTTAGACTAGAAACATTTATACGAGAAGCATTTGCCAAGAAAGAACATCTTGTTGCCGTATTCTTTGACCTTGAAAAGGCATACGACACAACTTGGCAATATGGAATCATGAACGATCTCCATGATATCGGTATACGTGGTAATTTGCCAAAGTTTATATCAAATTTTATATATGACAGGCATTTCAAAGTTCGAACGGGTTCAACTTATTCAGAAACAGAAACACAGGAGATGGGCGTCCCTCAGGGTGGTATCTTGTCCGTCACACTTTTTGGACTAAAAATTAACAGCATAACAAATGTCTTGGCCAATCTACGGAAGGATCTCTATTTGTGGATGATTTCTTGATCTGTTACAGATCAAAAAACATGCACACTATAGAACGGCAACTACAACAATGTTTAGGCAAATTACAAAATTGGGCTGACGAAAATGGCTTCAGATTTTCAAGATCAAAAACTGTCTGTATGCACTTCTGTCAAAAACGAAAACCACACAATGATCCTGACCTCACATTAAATGGAATTAAAATTCCAGTAGTTGAACAAACTAAATTTCTTGGACTAATATTTGATTCGAAACTGTCCTTTGTTCCACATATCAAACATCAAGTGCTCGAAGGCGCTGAACATTCTACGTGTTCTTTCCCATTCTGATTGGGGTGCAGACCGTGAAATGCTTCTACGTATCTATCGGGCACTTATAAGATCAAAACTTGACTACGGCTCTATTGTCTATGGATCGGCTCGCAGCTCCTATCTACAGATGCTTGACCCTATACAGAATCAGGGACTGCGTCTCGCACTTGGAGCTTTTCGAACAACACCTGTGAAGAGTCTCCATGTGGAAGCTAATGAGCCATCTCTAGACGATCGACGAAAGAAATTATCCTTACAGTATGCTGCTCAACTGAAATCCAACCCCAAAAATCCTGCATTTAACCTTGTATTCAATCCACAAAATCAAAAGCTCATACCAACATTTGGCATCAGAATTTCAAAATTGTTGCTGGAACTTAATATAACTTTCGACACCATTGACGAGTACACCGTATCGGATGTACCACCATGGCTCATTCAAACACCTGATATCAATTTATCTCTACATGAGAGGGCAAAATCCAGTGCATTACCCGAAGAACACAAATCCTCCTTTAGGGAGTGCATTAGGGCTTTCCCTGACCATGTTCAGATCTACACTGACGGATCAAAAGATGGTGATAATGTTGCGGCAGCATGCTGTACATCTAACCACTGCTCCTCTATCCGACTCCCGGATATTGCCTCCATTTTTCTGCGGAAGCATGTGCTATCGGTCTGGCGCTTGACCATATCGAAGAACACCGCATTGAAAAGGCAATCATCTGTTCAGACTCTCTTTCGGTTCTTCAGGCTTTGAAATCAAGAAGCCCTAGAAACACTCTAATCCAAAATCTTTTAATCCGAACATTTCGATTATCTTCTAAAACTCAAATTACTTATCTCTGGATTCCCAGTCATGTGGGTATAAAGGGGAATGAACAGGCTGATAAAGCAGCTAAGACTGCTCTTCGCCTAGCACAAACAGATTTGAAACTACCATACACCGACATCAAACCTTCAATTCAGTCAGCCATCAAACACCATTGGCAACAAAGGTGGTCTACCGAAACAAACAATAAACTGTTTAAAATTCAACCTACACTTAATCCTAAACTGTCCAGTCGGAGAGACCGCAGAGAGGAAGTTGTTCTCTCTCGGCTCCGAACTGGACAAACATATTTTACACATTCCTATCTATTGAGAGGGGAGGATCCTTCTACATGCCATGCATGTGATTCTCCTCTCACAGTGGATTGCATTGTATTGATTTTAAACACATACGAGATAAATACTACGATGTCTTCGACATGTACACTTTGTTTCATGCCGTGAGACATAATCGTATTTTTAATTATCTCAACATTTCATCGTTTCATCAACATTTTGCATGAGTTTTCTCGTGTGTTTTAGCCAAAACTATTTTATCCCATGCAAACCTTTTTTTTATCAAATAAACGTTTACAATCTATATTTTAGTCCTTACTTGTTTTTTCTTACCCTGAACTTTTATCCTGATATTGATGCATGACTTGTAGTTTGGCCCTAAATGACCTTGGTTGTCGATGGGCCGTAAAACTCAAACAAACAAGCAAACAAACAAAAATTGCCTTTTTAGGTCTTGATAGATAGCTTCTTCACTTTCTTCACCGTCGGTGAGATCTTCAACGGAGAGTGATGTCCCCTTGAACCACGGTGACGGGGTTTACTTTCTTCAAAACATTATTTTACACAACATAAAACAGACAGTGTGTGTGAAAGTAGTTTTGAAGTGGATAAATCGCAGAAATTTGATGAAATTTTGAGATTAGAACTGATTGGTGATCAATACCTGTTTGTGAGCAGTGAGATCGTTATACATGCACAGGAAAAGCATGGCGGACGGTCAATCGGAAACTTACGCTGAAAAGGTAGTCAAAAGTGGTCAACACATGATGAATGATTTACAGCACGGATATGAAGAGGCCAAGCCTATATTTTTTATTGGAGAGCCACATTTTTGGATTCACCACTCCCCAACGAAAAGATTGGCTCACACACCAAGAGATATATATATATTGATCGGTTCTGTCGTTGAGTACGGTCACATTCGTGGGATTCAGCGGACCGGAAAACAATGGCGGATCTATATGGACAATGTTCAGGACAGAACAACCCTACTATCGAAAGGTATAGTAATGCGTAAAAAGCTGGTCAGTCTTCAAGATACCAACCCACGTCGTGTTGACGTCAATCGCGTTACAACATCGCGCGTTAGAATTTCAAATATCCCCCTCTCAGCTGACGATGAACAAATCAAGCGGGCTTTAGATTTAGAGGGGTGCCAGATACTCTCATTCTATTTAGAATTACTCAGAGTAGCCAGCAAACTAACCAGTTGTGAAACGGATGATAGAATTGCCATTACACAAAAACTCTTTACTTCCCGTCCACGAAAATTGGAAATAGGACGTTATAATGCCTATATATTTCATGCTGGTCAAACAAAACCCGAAAGTGATATTGACACAAAAAAGGAAGATCAAATCTGTAAAAAATGCTTAGAACCCGGGCATTTAATTAAAAATTGTCCTAATGTGTGGGTTTGTCGAACCTGCAATATGCCCGGGCATAAAATGGTAGACTGTCCGGGGATGTCCGGTGATAATAGACCTCTACCCGGGATGAACCTCGATGACCCCTCCATAGTGAGCATGCGAGCACCAGAACCACCCAAGGAGGAGTCCCAGGAGGATGCTGATAGTGAAGGATCAGCTACTGCATCCGAATCAACATCCTCATCAGATGAAGATATCCATTCTGACCCAACCTCGAATGCTGTACTAGCGAACAAGGTCGCGGGAGCTCGGCGTAAGAGAAGGGCCAAAAAACCCAAGCAAATACAAAAATTCACTCTGGAGGTACACCAAACAAAACTGTGAAAAAACATAAAAAATACTTAGGGAGAACACCGCCTACCCCTCCAAACAGGGATGAGGAGAAAAAGCAAAAAGTGGGTCCACCTTAAATGAATGAACTCTTTATAGGAAATGTAATCATGCACACCCACTACTATCTCGGTTATATATTTTTTAACTGTTATGACTTGTGCAACCACACAAACAGTAGTAGAATATGTAAACAATTATCAAAAGATACATGTATAGTCAACGGTACAATGTACACCAATGTGATTATATACGTGGAAAAATATATAAAAATATATGGTATAATTAAGTATATCTCTATCCAAAATAGATGGTATGAAAATGTATATCTCTATAAAAATATATAATATGTGTGTATATAACGATGAAGCAAATATACACATAATTTTTATATATATGCGTATATAAAACTAAAATGCAGATATATATTTTTAAATGAGTAAATGTGTAAATGGTTTGCATCTTCTTACCCTAAATGTTCAAGGTTTAAGAGATGCGTCAAAACGAGCACGCTTTTTTCAATATATTACCTCCTTTCGGGAGTGCATTAGGGCTTTCCCTGACCATGTTCAGATCTACACTGACGGATCAAAAGATGGTGATAATGTTGCGGCAGCATGCTGTACATCTAATCACTGCTCCTCTATCCGACTCCCGGATATTGCCTCCATTTTCTCTGCGGAAGCATGTGCTATCGGTTTGGCGCTTGACCTTATCGAAGAACACCGCATTGAAAAGGCAATCATCTGTTCAGACTCTCTTTCGGTTCTTCAGGCTTTGAAATCAAGAAGCCCTAGAAATACTCTAATCCAAAATCTTTTAATCCGAACATTTCGATTATCTTCTAAAACTCAAATTACTTATCTCTGGATTCCCAGTCATGTGGGTATAAAGGGGAATGAACAGGCTGATAAAGCAGCTAAGACTGCTCTTCGCCTAGCACAAACAGATTTGAAACTACCATACACCGACATCAAACCTTCAATTCAGTCAGCCATCAAACACCATTGGCAACAAAGGTGGTCTACCGAAACAAACAATAAACTGTTTAAAATTCAACCTACACTTAATCCTAAACTGTCCAGTCGGAGAGACCGCAGAGAGGAAGTTGTTCTCTCTCGGCTCCGAACTGGACACACATATTTTACACATTCCTATCTATTGAGAGGGGAGGATCCTCCTACATGCCATGCATGTGATTCTCCTCTCACAGTGGAGCATATTTTATTGCATTGTATTGATTTTAAACACATACGAGATAAATACTACGATGTCTCCGACATGTACACTTTGTTTCATGCCGTGAGACATAATCGTATTTTTAATTATCTCAAAGAGATCGGTATTTTAAGCAAAATATGAACGTTTTCTCATCATACATCGTATCAACTCAACATTTCATCGTTTCATCAACATTGTGCATGAGTTTTCTCATGTGTTTTAGCCAAATTTATTTTATCCCATGCAAACCTTTTTTTTTTTTTTTTTATCAAATTAACGTTTACAATCTGTGTTTTAGTCCTTACTTGCTTTTTCTTACCCTGAACTTTTATCCTGATATTAATGCATGACTTGTAGTTTGGCCCTAAATGACCTTAGTTGTCGATGGGCCGTAAAACTCAAACAAACAAACAAAAAAATCAATATATTACCGAACAAAAATGTGATATTATTTTCCTTCAGGAAACACATTTGATAGATCAGCTTCTTCACTTTCTTCACCGTCGGTGAGATCTTCAACTGTAATTAAAAAACGGTGATTTAGGAATGAAAATGAGGAAAATGCCATACATTAATTATGGTTCCAGATTGCACATTTGGGATGACTTACTTTTTACAATGTTTTTTGGATGGAGTTGAACCTCATTCTAAAGAATAACCACTACTTTAAATAATCAATACTTATATTTTCATAATTACCTGCATCTTTGCAAGAATCTTTACCTGAAATTTCTTCTTCCTATATGTTGGGTAGTTGCTTGAGCTTTTGCTAAAAGATGAACATTTTTCACTTGACTGTAACAATCTTTATTAAATTAAACAAAATTTAGATATAAAGACGGTTTTTTTTAGAATGAAATTCTTACCAATTCCTATAATAGTAATTACTGTATTAAACATTTCTTTCAAATCAAGTCCGCAATCATAACAATTAACATTTTCCCAATTTCCATGTGCATCGCCATTTAAATGTCACACAAAAATTTCATAATTTATGAATTTTTGCGATGTGGCAACTTTCCATGTAGCCTAGAAAAACATTTATATATTACAAATATGCAATATTGCACTGAATTTCACCAGCTTCATTTTTTCTGTCATATAGATCATATAGCTAAAAACAATCCTTTAATATCGTTTACTGAATTCATATTTTATCAAAAATAATTACCTTCCTTTTCCTAGCGCTAGCAGGTTTAGCACTGGCATCATTATCAGGCCTTGTTTTCCAACAATATTTTGAAACCAGTTCTTTGAACTCTGGGCCCCTTAGTAATTCGTCAAATTCTATTCATCTGCGTGGATTGTAAGAAAGTAATATAAAATTACCATCAAATAATGTCAAATCATATATTACATAATGTACTCGGAACAGATTTACAACGTAACTTATTGTGTGCGTTTCATTTAAAGATGCTCCACCGCTGACAAATGGTATTTTTTTCACTATCAAAAACAGGAGCAGACAATTTAGTATTTTTCTTCAGTTACAAAAGTTACTTACTTTACACCATTACCACCATTGAAAAGTTTGAGCTTCTAATTTTACTTCAAGTTTAAAATATGAAAAATAATTGCATCCCGAAAAAAATCAGTGGCACTATATCTTTCATGGAATGAAGTAATGATTGCGCATGCACCAAAGGCGAAATACATTATTTCATATTTTTTTTTTGTTAATTAGGCATTCATATACACGATTAAACCCCAATTATTGTTCAAATAATGAACATCATTCATGCTCTGTCGGCGGTGGAGCATCTTTAACTACCGAAAATATCAAAATGGTATAAATTTAATTTGAATTTGTCAGCATTAGTAAGTTAGTAGTATAATAACTATTTCCCAATCTTGGTTGGAATAAAGCCTACAACTTATATAAATTATATTTAAATGATTTCGGCGGACGAGATTGTCAGATTCTGACGAGTAATTACAACTCCATCTGTCCACGTACGCATATTAATAATGGTTCTTATCCATCAAACACTGATCAAGTACCTCTGAACATGACAAAAATGCTATCGAGTCACGGCCTGCATGGCGTGCATGCCATGCATGTTTTCGCAATAGCAGGAACTCTGCGCGGTTCATAGAACTAGTGTTACTTATCAAATTTCAGTCTATGACTATAAAAGTTAAAAACTTTAAACCTTACCACCAAGCTTTCCTATGATGCCAGGTTGAACCCTTTACATTTAGCTCTTACATGCTGCCCGTCTCTGTATTTGTCGAAACTTATCCTAGGTTCTACGATGTTCCCAATCGTCAAGACATTTCCTTGAATGGGTTTATCGTTTGGCCATATAATGAGCATAATCCGCGACGACATTATTTCAAGAATCTTCCAACGATTTGCTAAAAACCAGTTGAAAACTGCAATATTACGGACTGGTTGATTTAGGCGGTAAATCCGAGATGAAGATGGCGCTATTATGATGCTGCGGATGCTAAGATTTTTTTATCTGGTAAATATTTGATATACACCATTTCTCCACAAAGAAGTTTTTTTTATATTTCTAATGATTTGAAATGAAAATTTTTCACAGTGTTTAAGTTTTACTGCTTTATCTTATATTTCGATAATAACAGGACCGGTTAAGCATTACGTGTTAAGGGGGATAACCCACAAATTTAAGGTTGCTGAATACAAAAATCAGTGTCAGCATCATCAGCGACTAATTTAGAAATTATCATTTATATACATTTATATGGTCTTATCGATAAGTAGCGATTCATATGCTATATTTTCATTACGAGACAAGCATATTTGCCACTGAAAATGTTTAAACTTAACGAAATACGAAACTTTAGTAATTGTAGCTTTACACTGATTCACCTTGAGGTTAGGCTAAAATTTGAATGTCGTCATTTATATGGAACGCAA
This sequence comes from Argopecten irradians irradians, assembly GCA_004382745.1. Lineage (NCBI taxonomy): Eukaryota > Metazoa > Mollusca > Bivalvia > Pectinida > Pectinidae > Argopecten > Argopecten irradians. The sequence continues at coordinate 665,323 of SAYR01064128.1, read as the reverse complement.
TCATTCACATATCAATCTTGAGTTATCTCCGTGGAATCAGATGACATGTAAATATCTCTCTTACATTTTCTTCGAAATATAATTGGTAAACAACATACATGCTGTGGTCAAATTGTTTGTTTTGTCGGAACACAATTATGCTTCAAGCTTCGAAAATTATATCGACCGTCTGAAACCAGCGGGAAAGAGTCTGAGGCTGATCGAATGGTTCTTACCTGGGTTGTCCGATACGTTAATCGGGTTCTTCGTTTTTGTTAAATAACAGAAAGATTATGCTTTCTTACGACAGACTGAAGGGTGGTATTGTGTTCAAATAAGTAACTAACTCACCGAAGTGAAAAAAAATACGCTTCAGTATCACAAAGTTACCTATCTTCGATCGCGATCTCTACTGGGACCTGACCAGTAGTCGTGATGGAACAGTAGTCGTGAATTTATGCACGTTCTAGCACACGAGCGATTTCCCGATGTCTGAAGCAGTTGACGACGTTGAGAAGGAGATGGTAAGATTTCGTTTCTGAAATAATAGTGTTTTAATGAGATTTTGCAGTTGTAAACGTTCCTTATCACGACTACTGTTCCGTCACGACTACTGGTCGGGTCCCAGTAGTGGTTACTTTCTCCATCCATGGAATACGTCGGGATTTCCATCAATATTTGTGTAATACAAGCCTTTTCTGTTTCCACCTTCATTTACTTCTGTCATATTCGATTGAATTTAAAAATGTAATTTTACTTGGGCGATGACCACCTTTAAACCAGCTTTTAATTCTCCTTCATTAGGTCTTTCATATGGTGACCTGGTGATGTCACACTGTCCAGTTAAGCCCCGCCCACTGGTGGTCTGAGTTTTTTTGCTTCACTTTACAACAGTCAGATGTAAACGTCACTATCTTCCTTATTTTTGTACCAAATATTTCGTGTCATATACCAAAATGACGATTGGATAATTTCCATTCCAGTGATACCTGTGACTCGTTGCAGCTATCACTAGAACAAAAGTTATCCACTCACCTGTGTTTTAATCTCTCTTTACCTATACCAAGCCAAGGCCATTTAAGACCACCAGTGGGCGTGGCCTAATCTTTTGTTGTGACCACTGTGACGTCAGCATGAAAGACCTAATTGGCAAAGGACGGGTTAGCAACCCCCACCCCATATTTATAGAATTTCTGCTCAAATATCATGCACGATTGAGTCCTTGTACTCTTCAAAATTTATTAAAATCCTATGGTCCCAGGAACTCGCTTCAAATCACGAGACACTTGCAGTGTTGCATTTATCACAAAATACATCAAATAATAAATTGAAGGAGCATTCCCTTAACTCATAAAATATAATTTTGTTAGTAAGCTGATACGTATAGACTAATATATGGAAAATCTATCTATTATAATTTTATTTGTTTATGTAAGAGCATTTTCATTGGATTACCTTTTATTTTTATCCATTTAGCCACTGGTGAAATGCCTATCATAACCACGAGTGTGAATTAATTGAAGACTTGGTACTTTTACCGCTCATGGTATCCTCATCATCTAGCATCAGTGATTCTGATGAGAGTTCCTACGAATTTCAAACTCCGAAAAAACGTCGTCAACGATCAACCATCCATGGTTTCAATTCCAAACGTGCTGCTTATTACAGATCAGTAAAATCAAATCAACAATTTTCCTCCAGTGATATCAGTGATGAAGATCTTGAAATTGAATCATCTAAAGTAAGATCAAGCAGCAGTTCTGAGGCGGTATCTGGAGTGAATGAACCTATAAGTTATGCTTCAGATAAAGATTTTTTTAGCATAAGTGAAGATTCTCTTTGTATTGAAGAATCAAGTTCAGGAAGTTTGGATGACTCGGATATGTCAATAAGTGATGAATCACAGCCAGATGAAATTTCAGAATCTGATAGTTGCAGCGAGATCAATGAGGAAAACAAAACGGGACAATATAGTCGACCATTGTTTGATGGGAGCTGTCATACTCTTTTATCATTGTACACATCAATTGTAATGTATGTTAACAAACATTCACTTACAAGAGATGCTTTTTCCGATTTATTAGCTATTATTTCATCTCTTAACAAGTCATGGGGAGTTACTGATTCAGTATATAAGGTTAAAGAAATCATGAAAATGAGTGCCAAGCTGCAGGAACCAAAAGTTCATTTCTTTTGTGAAAACTGTCAGGTGGAGTTGAGTGACCAAAACGATACATGCTCGTGTAATGTGGAGAGAAGAGTTCTTCTGTACAGCAATCTCAACGTTGAAAGCCAAATTAAGGAACTATTTACCGGCAAGTGATTATTATGTTTATTGAAAACAAAATGTCGCAGAAGTATTAATTGAAACTTAAAAGAAATGCCTTTCTATAATGTTTATACATATACATATCTTTTATACAACAAGTTATCATAATTTGAAGAAACATTTTAAATGTCTAATATATAGCTGTCAACAAACTTCTTTCCTTTTATCAATGATGAGGAAATATAATACATGATGTACAATGTATATGCCTTGTCATGTCGGGGACTAATCTAGGTTAATTTTGCTGCCGTTAATGGGTAGGTTCCCCTCTGTAAAAATGGGTGAAAATTCCCCTATTTGAACTAAAACTTCCCCTATTCCTGAAAACATACTTGTTAGCAATTTCATTCTCATGTTTATTTCTTCATCACATCTCATATCAAATCCAAATAGATTTTTGAAATAATGGCTGGCTTTTGTTAGTTTTTATCATACCATCGCCGTCAAGCACCTTTACTACCTTTGGTTTCATCTTCTATTATCAAGTCTAATTTTCCCCATTTTCAAAAAAGGTCTCTTCCCCCGAAAGCTGGATTAATCCCTGCATGTACGTTTGTATTTTAGATTGGATTATTTGAATATTTATGCCTTTTTATCTAATACAGATGAATTCTTTTGTGAAGCTGTAATGGCTGACAAAACTTATTCAGAGCCAGGTGTCTGGAACGATATTTGTGATGGAAAAGAATTCAAGAGATTGGTCACACAGAGAAATTCCCTGAAAACAGATACTATGTATTTGACTTTCACAATGAATACAGGTAACAATATTAAAACCGACATTGCTAATTATTTTTATTGCTTGAAAAAATATTTGTCAATATTTATTAAGCTTGGATATATGACATATGAATATATGTTGTTTTTTACTTGAGTCAAAGTGTCAAGGAAGAATTATTTATGAAAAATACTTATTTCATCTTCAGTGGTAAAAAATGGAGCAGTTTTAACACTGAAATTATAGTTCTCTGAAACTTGATTGATATATATCAATATAAATTAACGATTCTCTTTTATTTTGGTTTATTTTTGTAAGGCCTTTATTTGTTCAGCCATAGTATATGAAAATGAAGGTTTAATTTTACTGTGTCTGGCAGATGGTGTTGCAGTATTTTCATCATCTAAGAAAGGAAACATGTGGCCAGTTTATCATGCAATAAATGAGTTGCCAGTTCAACTAAGGTAAGAAATTTTATATAGAAAAATACCTTCATTGCAAACTTACAATGTGCTTAACAAGTTTACATTTACATACTAGTTCTACAACATTTAAAACACTGTCTCTTATTACCTATTTTTTCTTACAGAATTTCCAAGAAGTACATCCTTCCTTGCTATCTTCACTGCCAGATAGAAAAGCCAAACATGCTCACATACTTATCCAACCTAATGAAAACGATTGCTATCTTAGGAACTGATGGTAATTGTCTTTTTATTATTTTTTTTCTGTTGTGATTGATCAAGATTATAAATACCATTGATAGTAACCTTTTAAATGTAGATGTTTTATATAAGATTTTAACTCTGTTGGTTGAACTATTAAAACCTGAAAATCTTTTATTTCTCACAATAAGAACAGAAGAAAATTTTCTAGCAGAAATCGTTTTTAATACCTGATTACAACTCGGCATCTTTGTATTTCGTGGTTCTGAATTTTTTTTAGGTATGGAAGTAAATACTTGCTTTGGAAAAAGGACTGTGAAATGTCATCTTCTAGCAGTATGCCTGGATTTACCTGCTAAAGCTCTTGTTGCCAATATGAAACAATTCAATGGCAAGTTTGGTTGTGCTGTCTGTTATGATGAAGGAAAGTCAAACCCTAGGACACCAATGCATAGATTTTATCCTTTCAATGAGATTAGTCAGTCACGAACACATCATTCCATCTTACAGGATATTCAAGTGACAAGATCAGGTCAGCCAGTGAGTAAGCTATATGTACCTTTCATAGGTTATATGGGGGATGTTAAATTCAGCTCCATCCGTTCTTTTGTGTCAGTCCGAAATTCTTTTCCAGACTATAACTCCATAACCATTCGACTCAGCTCCTTGAAACTTTCTGTATACATCAGAGTAGTGCCCTAGTTGTGCCTTTTACTAGAATTGTACCTGCTGCCCCCATTGCATGATCATAAGAGGCGACTAAATTTGGGATCTTATCTTTTCTCTCCTTCCTACCTCTTTCTACTTCCTAATGTCGAATTGGTTATGTAACGGTATGAACACCAGGTTTGGTGCTTACGCCATTGCTTAAAAGTGAAATCTCTGTAGCATGTACTGTCAAAGGGAAAGTGAAAGTAGAAATCACACTTCCGGTTTTGATACTGATCATCGATGTTGAACCTCATAATCGATTGTCGGAAATCGGTTGACATTTCGATTATAATCGATCATCGGGACAACACTAATTTGAATGAATTACTTCCTTTGTCTGTTTTAATGTATCAATCCTAGTCCAAAAATCTCTTTCTGCAGTTTTCAAATGATCCTTCCCAAACTAGATAGGGTCTATCATTATGACATTAGATTAGAGGTGTAACGATACACTGATTTATAGATATTTTTAAATTAAGGTTCACAGTGGGCACTTAAGTTTTTCATCGGATATATTCACCGTTACATGATTAACATAGAAGCTGGGCGTATATTGTTCCGCTGTGCGGTATACTCTTGTTACGTTTAGAATTTTATATACACTTGTGTCAGTAAAATGTAAAATGTTATGGATTAATGGATATATATATATATATCTACACTTTTAATATTAATAAAATTAATATCAGGAAAGAGGCATGAAAGGAGCTTCATCACTATTAACTCTTAAATAAAAAAAGGTTGCAGTGCCATTACATCTTTTAAGCAACATAACCAGGCACCAAGTTTTCTAACTTTTAAACCAGTTGAACAATGTTTGGACTATAGTGCTATGTATGACTAAATGTATTTCATCATTTACTTGGATCACATTTGCTGTAGCAATGACAAAGTCTCTGCCGCGTATTGTGAAAAGCATTAAAGATCAATGTAACAGTGTGAGCCTCTGGGAATTACTTAATCGTTTGTCATCCAAAACAACAAGGTATGTATCTTTTTGAGCTTTGTTGGAAATTATTTCATTTTGATGGAAAATAAGAAATTTTGTAGATTTTAAAGACTCATAACTCGTGGAAATGTTGACTGATCTTGTCGTTTGAAAGCAATATACCAAACATAGTTAAATATGATAGAGGCACCTAACTTTTTTGGACAGAAACAAAGAAATTCGTTTTTTCGTGTTTTCAAGTCCCATAATTGTAAAACTGTAAAATGTTGACTAATATTGATAAATGTCGACTTATATTGATAAATGTCAAATTCATCAAAGAACTTGTTAAGAAGCAATTACATCCCAGATATGATTTAAATATGATTGATATATTGAAGTTGGAAACCTTGTGCTTACATTAATTTGACATTAAAGATTTGATAGACTAGAAGTACATGTTCAACAGATGTTGTTTAAGTGAAATTAATAATTCTTATTCAAATTATTCAATAGGGATGATGACAGTGGACATGGAAATGCTACTTCTATTCTTGGAAAGAAAACAGAATATCCATTGAACTCTCGAAGTAATGTGGTCAAGGTTTTCTTCAGACGCTTAAATATGGAAGGGAAGACAGTATATTGCTTTCACAGATATCGTCGTGGAAACCAAATTTTCAAGTCCACGGAACATGATAATAGCAAAACCAGGAACAACAGCACAGTTTTATTCCAGGAGGGACAAAGGCTTTATGTTGGAGACATTTCACTGTTCATGCATTGTGATGAACAAAATTTTGCCCTGATACAAAAATATGAAAGCATCAGTGGATTAGTTGATTTTCAAGAACCTATTCAAAATGCCTTATTAAAAATATTATGTAAGTACAGTTTGCACGAATATATATGTATAGTTTGCAATATATGTGAAAATCAAGTGATCAATTATTATTTCTGTTTGTTTGTATTTTTACATCCTTCGACAGCCAGAGTAATTTAAGGAAGCATCAGGCTTTGTTGGTATCTAGGAAAGCCAACGGCCTGATCAGTACTTCGAACTCTCCACCTAGAGGTGGAGGGCTGGCAGTCTTTATAGTGTCGAGACACCTTAATGACTTGGCTATTAATATTAATTTGATTATTATAAATTACCAGAAGCTCAATCTGAATTTTTTTATAGTAGTTATATTTCAATCCTTCAGTGGAATTTCAATTTCAAGTTGAAATTTGAAAGTTTTCATTTTTATCACAGAGAAAATTTTATCCCATATATTATTTTGCACTGGCATCCAAGAAGGATGTCCAATTCCAGTGGAAAAAAATTAATATAGATCCCACCGGGATCCCGGAGGGATGTCAAATCCCAGTGGGAAAAATTTAATATAGATCCCATCGGGATCCCGGAGGGATGTCAAATCCCAATGGGAAAAATTTATGGATCCCACTGGGATGTCCAATCCCAGTGGGATCCCACCTATCCCGGTGGGATCCCGATCCCACCCATCCCGGTGGGATCCCGATCCCACTCAGATTTTCTATGGGGTATACAAAACCATTCGTGTACACATTAGGTTACATAGATAGCCATAGACACTAAAAATGTATGATTACAGTGATATATATTTATTGTATGAACTATAAACAGCCAGGATCATTAACGGACGTACAGTTTAGGAGGGAATCTGTGTACTAGGGAGATATGTGCTTGCAAGTTAATGGACAATAACCACCGCTTCCCCTAATTTCAGGAAAAAGGCACCAAAATGACCAACCATGCACACCAATTATCCATACATTGTCGTTTATTGTATTCATTTGTTTTAAATATTATTTGTTAACTATGGCAACTATATTACTATTGATGTCTTTAAAAACTATAACTATAGTCACTAAATTGCCACCTGCGTTACAAAATAATATATTTATATGGTTTTTAGCTCACCTGGCATGTCATGGCGCGGCGTCCGTCGTCCGTCCGTCCATCAACATTTCCTTTAAATCGCTACTTATCATAGAGTTCTCTATGGATTCTGACCAAATTTGGCCATAAACATCCTTGGGGGAAGGGAAATAGAGTTTGTATAAAGTTTGGCTCTGACCCCCCCCCCCCAGGGGCAGGAGGGGCGGGGCCCGATAAAGGAAATAGAGGTAAATACTTTAAATCGCTACTTATCCTAGAGTTCTGCATGGATTGTAACAAAATTTGGCCACAAACATCCTTTGGGGAAGGGGACTAGAGTTTGTATAAATTTTGGCTCTGACCCCCAGGGGGCATGAGGGGCGGGGCCCAATAGGGGAAATAGAGGTAAATCTTTAAAACGCTACTAGTCATATAGTTCTACATGGATTGTAACCAAATTTGGCCATAAACATCCTTGGGGAAGGGGAACATAACTTGTATAAATCTTGGCTCTGACCCCCCGGGGGCAGGAGGGGCGGGGCCCAATAGGGGAAATAGAGGTAAATTTTTAAAACGCTGCTTGTCATACAGTTCTACATGGATTGTAACTAAATTTGGCCAGAAACATCCTTGGGGGAAGGGGAACAGAACTTGTATAAATTTTGGCTCTGACCCCCGAGGGCAAAAGGGGCGGCGCCTTATAGGGGAATTAGAGGTAAATCCTATAAATCACTACTTGTCCTAGAGTTCTACATGGATTGTAACCAAATTTGGCCATAAACATCCTCGGGGGAAGGGGACGAGGGCAGAAGGGGCGGGGAATTAGAGGTAAATCCTATAAATCACTACTTGTCCTAGAGTTCTACATGGATTGTAACCAAATTTGGCCATAAACATCCTCGGGGGAAGGGGAACAGAACTTGTATACATTTTGGATCTGACCCCCCGGGGGCAGGAGGGGCGGGTCCAATAGGGGAAATAGAGGTAAATCCTATAAATCACTACTTGTCCTAGAGTTCTGCATGGATTTTTACCAAATTTTGCCACAAACATCCTTGGTGGAAAGGGGAACAGAACTTGTATACATTTTGGCTCTGACCCCCCTGGGGGGCAGGAGAGGCGGGGCCCAATAGGGAAATAAGAGATAAATATTCAAATTCCTTCAGAAAAGAAACAATGAACCTGTATTCAGAACATGACTTGACATTACAAACCATGTGAGCGATACAGGCTCTCTAGGCTTCTTGTTTTTTTAAATTAACGCTGCGGCTTAAAATTCGTTTCATGGTTATCTAATGCAGTGTAGACATATCTTTCAGAAGCATTCGTATAGGTTGGCTAACTATATTCACTTGTCCAAAAATCAATAATTCGTGAACATAAAAGTGTCCTAAAGATTTTTTCGTTGTGAAGGGCACCTGAACTTTGCTGGTTGGTAAATGATTCGGATTGAATTGATCCTAAGGTGGTTAGGTAATGGAAGTATTCGAGTTATATTTTAGACAATGACACCATATTAATGAAATATTGCCCGAGAAGTTCTTACATATTTAAACAAGGATCAACCATTTAAATAGAGTAAATTAAAGTCCATATAGTAAATTATAGGGATAGAGCACGTAGATAAGGCAAGCGTGTCAATACCATGTTTATACATCAAATACTGTATATTTTATGGTGTACCTGACATTAACAGTCAGTTTATCAGTAATGTAAACCCATGCTACAATCATCCACTCGGCTCGGACAGATTCAGTAGGACGACAAGAGGGGGAGCAAGCGGAACAGTGCCATCATTTATTCAAATCACGGTATGTTCTTTCTACTTGTGTTTCCGTTACCATCAGAAATCGTAACTCGTTATAAGTGATAATCATAACTGTCATTGTGTGTGAATTATTTGTAAACAGATATTTCATTTTCTATTTGCATTGACTTAAGAAGAACACTTGGCTACAGCTATACCGATGATGACCTGGCTGTTAATAGGACGTTAATTAATCAAACAACAGAAAATCATATCATGACCGATTTTTATGTTAAAATCGGTCATTTCAGACTTGAAGAAATATTCTTATTAGTATAGCACGGTTCTTGAAGGAGAGTCAAATATTGTGAAAATAAATGTTTATTTCCTTATCAAAGAGCTTATTTATTATCAATTATTTAATTTTGAGACACAATAATTAATTCGAGCGTAGTCTCATAAAATATATGATATAATATAATAACATTTGTCAATCCGTTACTGTGTGGTATTATGAAATGTCGGATTTCAATTTCGCAACCTACATGAAATACTATTTAAACATCGGTGTGATTCATGATATGAATTGAGTAACACAAATAACAATGATGATGTGTTTTCCTCACATTGTGATGATATTGAAATTTCATTAATAGCAATATGTAAGCATATTACATGATCATATGAATCTAATTTATCTAATAACTAAAGTCAATCCAAGCTGAGTAATTAAAAAGAAAATCTTTCAAATGGTACGATTTTAATCATGATTAGCTTACTAATAGAAAGAAAATCACTGGGACAAAACATTTTCCCGGCCGGAAATAGTCATTAATCAAAGTTGATCGCATCGTTAATTAGATATCCATTAAAGGTGCTACACCGCCGACAAATGGTACTTTTATATATTACAAACAGAAACTGAAGCATTATTAGAAGCAAAAACTACTTACTACTATACCATCAGTGAAAAGATTGAGCTAATTTTTCTAGCATAAAGGTATTTATATAATTACATCCCGGAAAAAAATCGAGGCGCTGATTTCGCAGACAACAAAAGGAAACGAATTAATGATAATTGTTATTTATTCTCTGTCAGCGGCGGATAATCTTTATTTTATATTTCAAATTAAAAGTGAAACTACGGCAGTAAAAATAATAACAATACAATTAAAAGGAGAATCACCAAGAATGATAACATTATTATCACGCCAAGTTTGGAATTTAGCTCGTCAATATTGACGAATGTAAATGTTATTAACACAATAATGAATTTTATGTCAATGATGGTATCCATTATTTTTTCCTGAATTAATATCAAAACTATGGATGATCACTACCACTGTTTACATTTTACTTAAAATTAAATTTTTAACAGTGACACTTAATAAACTAAAAACAACACAATTAAAATGAAAATCGCCAAACATTGTAAAATTATATCCACTCTAAGTTTAATCCACCGATTTGGAAAAGTGCTTATCACCGTCGACAGTGTTGATAAAGGATGACTACTTACTGTTGATTGTAACATCGGTTACATCAATAAAACAACCCCGATGCTATCAATGGTATCGTCCTAGCTTTGTTTGATCAATCTTTATCGCTGTGGCCTGTCCGACTGGTTGTTTATATATTACTCGCCTTGAACAAATATAGCACGACTTGAGCGTAAATACGGCTCACGTGTAGTGGTCATAAAGTTAGCATTAATCATTGTGCATGAGTTTTCTCATGTGTTTTAGCCGAAACTAGTTTATCCTATGCAACTCTTTATTTCATCAACATTTACAAATTGTGTTTTTAATTTTTACTTGCCTTTTCCTTATCCTGATCTTTTAGATACAGTCCTTGATTATATCTTGATATTAATGCCTGCTTTGTAGTTTGGCCCTAAATGATCATAGTTGTCGATGGAACGTAAAACTCAAACAAACAAACAAACAATAAACAATATGATCTTTCTTCTCACCCTCTAAGAATAATATTGAATTTAAATTTATCTTTGATTATCAGCATCGGTACCTCACTTTTTACCCTCTAATCTTAATTTTAATCAACCAAGTGATAATAAGCATTGGTATTTCTTAAAATACAGACCTTCAATTACAAATGCTTTAATTTTATTCAATAAATGATAATAAGATTAATATATATTTCATTAACAAAAATGATAATAAGGATATATATTTCATTTACAAAAAAAATTTAACAAGGATTTGTATTTCATTCACAGAAATGTTAATAAGGAAATGTATTTCATTCAACGAAATTAATTCATGAATAACAATAAGGGTATGTATTTCATTTTCTAACACTTAGAACTTGTATTTTATATAAAGAAATGAAAAGGATATATTTCCGTCACTGAAATGATAACAAGGATAATGATTTATACTATTTATCGTGTAGTGACAATAACTAGCTTATCTTCGGTAAACACGGATATGTAAACATGACCTCAATTACGCTGGGGCAATTTTTGCGGAAGTTGACATTCTACTTCATGTCCTTATCATAGTAGACACTTACTGACTGATAAACAATAGATCCACTGAAGGGGTTGACGCCTAACTTCGTAATTTAGTTTGCTCTCCAATGAAATAATACAGTGTAACTGCGCATAGGGGAATCTCAGTGATATAACACTATAAAAAGAAGTTCCACTATTCAAGAAGGCACAACATGAATATATCGCAGTCTCCCAAAACACGTACCTCGCACAACATACACGCAACAAACCGCACACATGGGAGGCCGACCTTGCATTAGGACGTTGATTAATCAAACAAACAATCAAAAGGAATCAATATAACTTTCCATAGGACACAATGAGATGTGTATCAATGAAAAAGGCAGACCTTTAATGTCTTTATAATTTAAGATCGAAGTAACATAAAGAAGTTATTTTTCATTTATTTCAATTTAGCATTCAGTATGATTAAAATGCATATCCTTATTATATTTAATCAAATTGTGTTCGTATCTATGTTTATCGGGTAAAATATTTATACCCGCTAATAGGGATACTTATAATAAGCAGTATACGCATTGCTTCGGATACGTAGTTGACTTGGATCGATCATTATACGTAATGTTTATATCAATCTTAGAAAACCTCTTCTGAGGCTGATTTTAGACAGTGTTACAAATATATAAAGATGTCCGTATAGCTATAGAGCCAATGGCCTGTTTAGCGATCGAAATTCACGTGTTCCAACATTTGATACTTTTATTCACGCATGTACTTTTATTCATGCATGTACAAAATGCGACGTTTTTGACCCGAGTTGCTATCTTGTAGTTGATTTAATTTCGAAATATAGAAAGTAAAGGATTTTATAGAATTGATGGTAAAAATTACATATAATGTTGCGCATATTAATATTATATTATTTTATGTACTAAAATAAGCCTGTAGAATAATAGACGCTTTTTTATTTGAAGTTTATATTTCCATATAATATTTGTTAAATATTTCATTCGCAACATATTAGTATCATGATGAGACTTGTCTGGTTCTGTTGATTTTGGAAATTTGTAGTTATAGATATCGTCTTTTAATATCGCACCTGAATCCCTCCGAGCATATTTCACCCTCTACATTTATCAAATTTCAATTCAATATCCACTTGTGTGTTCTGATAAATGTTTAATGTACAAGCAAACATCCGCGATAAGAAATGAGAGACAGATTTATGTGCTTAATAAAATGGCATTCTAGTAAGGCCATCGAGATAAGAATAATACTACTTTTCAACCTTAATTTCACGGGATCCATTATCCTGGCTTAAATAGAATCTGTGAATAATATCCAGATTTCGTAACACAGCTTTGCGGAACCCCAGGTAACACCTGCAGTTTCCCTACCATTAGTACGATTATACGATATCGTTGTAATATCTACGTATTTCGCAATGACATTGCCGGTTATTCATTATGGTTTGTAAGTAATGGATAGGAATTTCGTGAACAATGTTCAGATTTCGTAAGACAGCCATTCGGAACCGCAGGTAATAGTTACATTTTCCCTATCATTTGCACGAATATATCTGCAGTATCTACACATTTCTCAAAACTATTACCGGACATTGAATATAAGTTTATATAATAAGTAACAGTGTTCACTACGGACTCAAAAGAAGTGTTCAGAGCATCAAAGGGGTGAAAAGAGGAATTATAATTGATGGTGATCAATATTTGAATATGTTTATTATTGATCTTAAATCTACAATTGTGAATCTTCCATATATATACGCGAGTCTGTATTAATTTGCATTGGACCTTTCTTTATTCTTAATCCAGTATTATATTATGTTGTAAATATAAAAGAAAATTGATTTCTGATGGGTCAATATAGCATTGTATTTATCATTATTTTTCAAACTACATATCTATAGGTTCATAATCTTCCATTTGATATGGCCTCCTTCAGTTCTTCATGAGTCTCCAAATTAACATTGAAATATCTTTACTTTTAACTGATTGGCGTTAGAATCTGATATGCCGTCATGATGTTTTCTATTACTACTTATCATTTACTTTCATTACAGATGCACGTACGCAGAACAAAAAGGATATTTGTTTTCGGAAGTTTGTTTTTCTTCTCTGTGTTATTCAAACTGTGGACAGTTACCATACTGCAGCCATTAAATTCAGAACAGCACTTAGACGAGGATCTCTCTAAAGAAGGTATATCGGCGTTCTTGCACCAAGATGTAAAAATTCCGAATGGATTTCTTCTTCAACCAAACCTAAATTGCAATCAACAGCATGCCAAAAGTACAGTTGTGACTGTTATTAGTAAAACATCGAATTATGTAGAACGAGATACAATACGGCGGACGTGGGGAAGTGTGCAAATGCAAACAAAGTATAACTTTAGTATGTATTTTATTCTTGGTACAGAAGGGAATGTTGACATCAAGAAAGAAAGTTACTTAAATGGTGATATAGTGCAGGCTGATGTGGAGGAAAATTTCTATCATTTAGCGGAGAAAACCATTGCTGCTTTTAAATGGGCAACATTTTACTGTCATAAAGCAAAGTTTTTCTTCAAAACAGACGACGATGTGTTTTTTGACCTCGAGTTTCTTAAAGAAATACAAAATAACGAGATTTCTCTTAAAGATGATGTTTTGATAGGTGATTGTGTTTTCAACGGAAAACCAGAGAGACAGGGTCGACCGAAATATGAGTTATCTTACTACGAGTACCCATTTAGAAATTTTCCGACCTATTGTGGAGGTCCGGGATATATGCTTACAATAAATACTGCAACAAAAATATACCATGAAATGCTGACTACGAGGACTATCAAATTCGAGGATGTTTATGTTGGAATAGTGGCATATAGGCTAGGGCTAAGCTTAAAGCACGTTAAATATTTCGTTCATTATATGGAAAAAGAGAAAGCATTGCAATATTTTTATGTAAAGTGTTCTAGAGTGACGCACCATATTGGGCCAGAATTAATACAACAGTTTTGGGATAATTTAGGTTCCGTAAGACGAAATAGAAATGACTGCATCTAGATTTATATTTTATCTTAATCATTGCCCTTCCACATAATTCCAAAGTTTGTTTGTTTGATTAATTAACGTCCTATTAACAGCTATGGTCATGTAAGGACGGCCTCCCATGTATGCGGCGTGTTGCATGTATTTTGTGCGAGGTGCGTGTTTTGGGAGGCTGCGGTATATTCATGTTGTGTCTTCTTGTATAGTGGAACTGTTGCCCTTTTTATAGTGCTATATTACTGAATCATGCCGCCGAAGACACCGAGCAACACACCCCACCCGGTCACATAATACTGACAACAGGTACTTAAGTGATAAAAAGTATTACTTCGTATGTTTTCCTTTTGTCTTCTTATTTAGTTCACCTGGTCCGAAGGACCAAGGTGAGATTATGTCATACCGTGGCGTCCGGCGTCCGTCCGTTCGTCCGTCAACAATCGACTTCTTCTTTGTTTGTGTGATTATTTTAACGTCCTATTAACAGCTATGGTCATGTAAAGAAAAGCCTCCCATGTATGCAATGTGTTGCATGTATGTTGTCAGTGGTGCACGTTTTGGGAGACTGCGTTATATTCATGTTGTGTCTTCTTGTATAGTGGAACTATTGCCCTTTTTCTCTCATACCTACACGTGTAATACACGCTGGTCCTGGGCAATATACTCATGTCGCCTGAGGCAGTATTGCATGACTACCCATGCAACAAAGCCTCGTGACGTCACAGCGTTAACAAAATTACTATTTCTAGGTACAATTTTAACTCTTTTTTTCAGAAACTAGGCTAGATTTACTTTATAAGCTACAAACAACGGGAATTGAGTTGAAAATATCACGCAATTTACTTATATGAAGAATTAACTTGCAGTCCCGTTTTCTTTCGAATTGATTTCAAAATGGCGGAAAATCATAGTAGTAAAATTGCAATAAAACGTCGAGGTATGAGAGAAAAAATACTCTTTCAAACGTGAATATGAAGGATAGGGATTTTCTACCATCGGGATCACAAAAGGTAAAACCCTCGACAAGCCTCCAATTTTACGACATTTTGTGACCCTCGGGTAGAATATCCCTATCCTTCATATTCACATATGAAAGAGTCTTATATTATAGTGCTATAACACTGAAGCATGCCGCCGAAGACACCAAGAACCAGACGTCTTCTCCATAACTGCTGGTCGAATTTCAACAAAATTTGACTGGTAGCATCCTTATGGGCTACTAACTGAAAATTGTACAAATGATGGAGCTGACCCCCCTCAGGAGCCTGAGGGGCAGGTTCAATTTGGATATTTTCAGATAAACGACTTCTCTGAAACTTAACATTGGATAGCACCCGTAATGCAATGGTAGGTTCCGTATAGGGTAGGGATTCAAAATTGTACAAATGATGGGGCTGATCACCCGGGGGTCTGAGGGGCAGGGTAAAAAGAGGTCAATTTGGCTATTTCCATATAAACGGCTTCTTCTCTTAAACTTACCCATAATGCAAAGGAAGCATCCTTATAGGTTGGGTATTCAAAATTGTGCAAATGATGGGGCTTACCCCCGGGGCCTGTGGGCAGGATCAAAAGTGGCCAATTCGGCTATTTCCATATAAACGACTTCTTCTCTGCAAATAAACATGGGATTACGCTCATAATGCAATGGTAGGATCCTTATTGGTTGGGGATTCAAAATTTTACAAATGATGGGACTGACCCCCGTAGGCTGAGGGACAGGGTGAAAAGGGATTAATTTGGCTATTTCCATATAAATGACTTCTTCTCTGCAACTAAGCATGGGGGGACTAATAGTGCAATGGTTGTAAAAATGATGGGACTTACCCCCCTGAGGGGCGGTGTCAAAAGGGATCAATTTGGCTGTTATCATATAAACGACTTCTTCTCTGCAATTCAGCATGGACTATTTCACAAATTCTTATCTATTGAGAGCGGAGGATCCTCCTACATGCCATGTGTGTGATTCACCTCTCACAGTGGGGCATATTTTATTGCATTGTATTGATTTTAAACACATACGAGATAAGTATTATGATGTCTCTGACATGTACACTTTGTTTCATGCCGTGAGACATAATCGGATTTTTAACAAAATTTGAATGATTTCTCGCCTTATCTTATATTCATATCAAAGCAACACTCATCGTTTCATCGCCATTATGCATAAATTTCCTCATGTGTTTTAGCCAAAAGTATTTTATCCTATGTAACTCTTTATTAAATCAACATTTACAATTTTGTTTTAGTTTTAACTTTACTTTTTTCTTATCCTGATCTTTTAGATACAGTCCTTGTTTATATCCTGATACTAATGCCTGCCTTGTAGTTTGGCCCTAAATGACCTTAGTTGTCGATGGGCCGTAAAACTCAAACAAACAAACAAACAAATTAAGCATGGAAGTGCACTCACAATGCAATGGTAGCATCCTTATTATTAATTAAAGGATGGTGATGTGAAATTGTACGACCCCTCGAAGCCTGACGCGGGGCCAAAAAGGTCAATTAGGCTACTATTTTCATATAAATTACTTCCTCTCTGAACCTATGTATTAGATAGAATATTTGTATGGTATCTAAAGCATCATTATGTGGTTGGGATTCAAAATTTAGCATTTTTTTTAGTCAATTATGCTAATTTTTAGCTCACCTGGCCCGAAGGGCCGGTGAGCTTATGTCATGGCGCGGCGTCCGTCGTCCGTCCGTCCGTCCGTCGTCCGTCCGTCCGTCCGTCAACATTTCCTTTAAATCGCTACTAGTCATAGAGTTTTGCATGGATTGTAACCAAATTTTGCCACAAGCATCCTTGGGGGAGAGGGAACAGAACTTGTATAAATTTTGGCTCTCTACCCCCGGGGGCAGGAGGGGCGGGGCCCAATAGGGGAAATAGAGGTAAATCCTATAAATCGCTACTTGTCCTAGAGTTCTGCATGGATTGTAACCAAATTTGGCCACAAACATCCTTGGGGGAAGGGGAACAGAACTTGTATAAATTTTGGCTCTGGCCCCCCGGGGGCAGGAGGGGCGGGGCCCAATAGGGGAAATAGAGGTAAATCCTTTAAATCGCTACTAGTCATAGAGTTCTGCATGGATTGTAACCAAATTTGGCCACAAACATCCTTGGGGGAAGGGGAACAGAACTTGTATAAATTTTGGCTCTGACCCCCCGGGGGCAGGAGGGGCGGGGCCCAATAGGGGAAATAGAGGTAAATCCTTTAAATCGCTACTAGTCATAGAGTTCTGCATGGATTGTAACCAAATTTGGCCACAAACATCCTTGGGGGAAGGGGAACAGAACTTGTATAAATTTTGGCTCTGACCCCCCGGGGGCAGGAGGGGCGGGGCCCAATAGGGGAAATAGAGGTAAATCCTATAAATCGCTACTAGTCATAGAGTTCTGCATGGATTGTAACCAAATTTGGCCACAAACATCCTTGGGGGAAGGGGAACAGAGCTTGTATAAATTTTGGCTCTGACCCTCCGGGGGCAGGAGATGGGGGGTGGGGGGCGCCCAATAGGGGAAATAGAGGTAAATCCTTTAAATCGCTACTTGTCTTAGGGTTTTGCTTGGATTGTGACCAAATTTGGCCATAAACATCCTTGGGGGAAGGGGAACAGAACTTGTATAAATTTTGGCTCTGACCCCCTGGGGGCAGGAGGGGTGGGGCCCAATAGGGGATTTAGAGGTTAGTATTAAAATTCCTTCAGAAAAGAAACAATGAACCTGTATTCAGAACATTACTTGGCATTACAAACCAGGTGAGCGATACAGGCCCTCTGGGCCTCTTGTTCCAATTGTTAGAGCCTTTGTGACAATTACTTAAAACTAATTTTAAAAAAAACAGGTGATACAGGCCCGCTGGGCCTCTTGTTAAGGGATAGGGCAAAAACGTATTAATTTATTTTTTCAATATTTTACATTTTATCATAGATATTTTAAAGGTAGGATCTGGTTTTGTTATTAAATGTTTAAGATAATAGTTCCGGCCCTAAATGCCATTTTAAATGGCTGTTTGACGGGTCGTTAGCGAAAGCAAACCATCATCAATTTTGCATTATATCTAAGATCATTTTTTAATTTCACAACATTTAAACGTCATTGAAATATTTTGTTTTAAAAGACGCTTATCTTTTAAATGTTAAAATTGTTGTTTTTGACCCTTGAATGACCATGTTCAGTGATGGTCCGTTAATATAATACAATCCGGACTATAGACAGTTATTTCGCGGGGTCCATTTTATTTTCCAATAGCTCGGGATATAATTTTGGTCTCATCTAGGATATGAAAAAATAAATATTCTCTAGTATTACTTGATTGTTCATCAGAAATTTAATTTTGTCGTTTGAAAATTCCGACAATAACCGTCAATAATCAATTATTAGAGATATTTTGTTTTTATGTTTGATACTGGGGATTTACTTCTCCAAGTACTCTTCAAGTATCCATTTATGGAATCGCGATCTGTTGATAATTCCTCGTGAAAGACCGAGTATGTGTGCGAAAGTTTTTAAACAGCGAAGAATATATTGATAAGGTTTATTGAAGTGCAATGTTATGTAGTAAAATGAATATAATTTAATAATTGAATGTGATTATCATTGCTTTTCAGTAATCACTGTATACGAAATAAAACAAATTTTAAAATGTGTGTTATGTTGATGTCAACTTTGTATATGGGTTTCGTAAATGAATTATATTGGCAATAGGAATATGTAATACATTTTCACAGCAGGATCCACCCCGAGATATTATCACAAACCTTCTTCTGTTTGTTTAATTAACGTCCTATTAACAGCTATTGTCGTGTAAGGACGGCTTCCCATGTATGCGGTGTGTTGCGTGAATGTTGTGTGAGGTGGGTGTTTTGGGAGACTGCGGTATATTCATGTTGTGTCTTCTTGTATAGTGGAACTGTTGCCCTTTTTATAGTGCTATATCACTGTGGCTTGCCGCCGAAGACACCAAGCAACATACCCCACCCGGTCACATTATACTGACAATGGACGTACCAGTCGTCCCACTCCCTGTATGCTGAGCGCTAAGCAGGAGCAGAAACTTCCACTTTTATAGACTTTGCTGTGTCTCGGCCAGGGGACAGAACCCATAGCCTTCCTAACAGGGGCGAACACTTAATTCAAAGCCAAAAGTGAGGCAGTGCCAAGGGAGGCATTAGGAAAGATAAAGTCAGTTAGGAAGAAGAGAAAAGATAAGATCCTAACTTTTACCCCATACTACCACATACTACCCCATACTACCACATACTACCACATACTACCCCATACTACCCCATACTACCACATACTACCACATACTATCCCATACTACCACACACTACCCCATACTATTGTTTTTAAGTCATTGTTGATTGAATATGACATAATATTGCTATTTTTGTATTATTTGAAGAATATTTGTAGCAACATTTTATAAGATTTTTGTTCGTCGCCAACTTATTTCCTGAACAAATGTTAAGAGAGTTTCGCGACCTCTACGCTAACCCCGTTAAAAACAAAACAAAGAACATTTTGTTATATATATACATATTTATTTTATTCAAATATTCATTTATATAAACTGTAAAATATCATAGAATCAACCTCCATATAAATAGAATAAATGAATAATAACAATAAATATAATGACAATTAAACGTAATAACGAAAATTTATGAAATACAATCATGTAAAACTACTAAAAACGACTAAAACGTACATATGCATGTATAATACTTAAATAAATTTATAAATTTTTAACAGTATGACATTGATATGATAATAATTATTTTGAATTAAAAATATGAACAATAGGTAAGTTTTAAAAATGGAAACATTTGAATAAATAGTAAATTTTGACAAAATATTAGATTATATAAATAAATGATTTGATAAAAATATGAAAATAACATATTGACAGCAATGACTTGTAAGTCATATTACATACACATATTTCTATGAAAGACTTTAAATGGTATTTCTTTTTCATAAGAAACGTACAAAAGTTACTCAAATTATTCTGTACGTCAGTTCTTAATATTTACAAGTTACTCCAGCAATGGAAACAAGTTTGCATTGAGTACAAGAATAAAAAAAAGTAAAATATTCTTAAAACTACACTTTACAAAATGTACAAGTTACAAGAATATTTTTTTTTAAATATTCTAAAAAAATAGACTTTACAATATGTATATACTATAATTATTCTGTACACCAGTTCTTAACTTTTACAAGTTACTCCAGCAATGGAGACGAGTCTGAGTACAAGAATGAACAAGAGGCCCAGAGGGCCTGTATCGCTCACCTGGTTTTTTGTTAGTAATTATCACAAGAATCTGACAATTAGAAAAATAAGCAAAATTGACTCCCAAAGTTTAATTTTGAATCACAACCATACAATGATGCTATTGATACCATACAAATATGCTATCCAATACATAGGTTCAGAGACAAAGTAATTTATATGAAAATAGTAGCCTAATTGACCTTTTTGACCTCGCATCATTTGTACAATTTCAAATCCCAACCCTATAAGGATGCTACCATTGCATTATAAGTGCTCTTCCATTCTTAGTTGCAGAGAAGAAGTCGTTTATATGGAAATAGCTAAATTGACCCCTTTTGACCCCACCCTTCAGGCTCCTGGGGGGGGGGCAGGCCCCATCATTTGCAAAATTTTGAATCCAAACCCTTTAAGGATGTAACCATTGCATTATGAGCGCAATCCCATGTTAAGTTGCAGAGAAAAAGTCATTTATATGGAAATTGACCATTTTTGACCCCGCCCCTCAGGCCCTCGGGGGTCAGCCCTATCATTTGTTCAATTTGGAATCCCTAGCCTACAAGGATGCTACCATTGCATAATGGGTGCTATACCATGCTTAGTTGCAAGAGAAGAAGTCATTTATATGGGAAATAGCCAAATTGACCCGCCCCCTCAGGCCCCCGGGGGGTCAGCCCTATCATTTGCACAATTTTGAATCCCCACCCTATAAGGATGCTACCATTGCATTATGAATGCTACACCATACTTAGTTTCAGAGAAGAAGTCGTTTATATGGAAATAGCCAAATTGGCCCCTTTTGACCCCGCCTCTCAGGCCCCCGGGGGGTCAGCCCCATTATTTGTACAATTTTGAATCCCCACCCTATGAGGATGATATCATTGCATTATGGGTGCTATCCCATGCTTGTTTTCAGAGAAGAAGTCGTTTATATGGAAATAGCCAAATTGAGCCCTTTCGACCCCGCCCCTCAGGCCCCCGGGGGGTCAGCCCCATCATTTGTACAATTTTGAATCCCCACCCTATAAGGATGCTACCATTGCATTATGGGTGCTATCGCATGCTTGGTTTCAGAGAAGAAGTCGTTTATATGGAAATAGCCAAATTGACCCCTTTTGGCCCCGCCCCTCAGGCCCCCGGGGGTCAGCCCCATCATTTGTTCAATTTTGAATCCCCACCCTATAAGGATGCTACCATTGCATTATGGGTGCTATCCCATGCTTGGTTTCAGAGAAGAAGTCGTTTATATGGAAATAGCCAAATTGACCCCTTTTGGTCCCGCCCCTCAGGCCCCTGGGGGGTCAGCCCCATCATTTGTACAATTTTCAGTTAGTAGCCCATAAGGATGCTACCAGTCAAATTTTATTGAAATCCGACCAGCGGTTATGGAGAAGAAGTCGATTGTTGACGGATGACGGACGACGGACGCCGCAGTATCCCATAAGCTCACCTCGGTCCTTTGGACCAGGTGAGCTAAAAATAGTAAAATTTTCTAGAAAATACACTTTACAAAATGTACATACTATAATTATTTCTGTACACCAGTTCTTAACAAGAAGACACAACATGAATATACCGCAGTCTCCCAAAACATGCACCTCGCACAAACATACACGCAAACACACCGCACACATGGGAGGCCGTCCTTACATGACCATAGCTGTTAATAGGACGTTAATTTATCAAACAAACAATACTCCAGCAATGGAGACGAGTCTGGTTACAAGAATAATTATATCTTTAACTGGAAACACTTAGTAGAGGACTTGACATTTGCTTCCTACATCTTGGCGGCAATGACATCTCCCCTACTTCATCACCGCAAGACATTTATGAGAACATTCTCCACCTGGTAGACGACTTTTACAACGCCGGAGTTCAAGGAGTCTACATTTGTTTGTTTATTTGTTTGATTTATTAACGTCCTATTAACAGCTATGGTCATGTAAGGACGGCCTCCCATGTATGCGGTGTGTTGCGTGTATGTTGTGCGAGGTGAGTGTACTGGGAGACTGCGGTATGTTCGTGTTGTGTCTTCTTGTATAGTGGAACTGTTGCCCTTTTTATAGTGCTATATCACTGAAGCATGCCGCCGAAGACACCAAGCAACACACCCCACACGGTCACATTATACTGACAACAGGCGAACCAGTCGTCGCACTCCCTGTATGCTGAACGCTAAGCAGGAGCAGAAACTACCACTTTTATAGACTTTGGTGTGTCTCGGCCAGGGGACAGAACCCAGAGCCTTCCTCACAGGGGCGAGCGCTCAACTCAAGGCCAAAAGTGAGGCGGTGCCAAGGGAGGCATTAGGAAAGATAAAGTCAGTTAGGAAGAAGAGAAAAGATAAGATCCTAAATTTAGTCGCCTTTTACGATCATGCAATAGGGGCAGCAGGTACAATTCTAACGCCCTACCTGCAGGGATTAGGAGTCTACATATCGTAAATCAAGACAAGAGGAGACTTTTCAAAATTTCCATGCCTTACCAAGACCAGTTTCGACCGCCAACGAAAAAGATTAATAAAACTTCTCGAGAAAAGACTTAGCCCGCAGTTTGTGAAATTTGAGCAAGACATCAAATTTCCCCGAGATTATCATCCCGACCTGGTCCATCTTAATACAGATAACAGCGGCATGAAAAAATACATGTGGTGAATCCGCAGAATTATCAAGAGCTTTTCCTGATGACCCTGTCAGCCCACAATACCAAATGAGCCATTTTTAGGGCTACAAATAATCTCAAAAAGCACATGAAACGCTCGAAAATACGCACTAAACGGCCCTTTTCGGGGCCATTACAATTCTTTCATAACAGCATTAATTACGCTCTAAAATACGCACCAAACGGTCCTTTTCAGGGCCATTATTTTTTCATCACAGCAACAAATACGCTAGAAAATACAGCAACTAAACGAAAATACGCACCATTCTTTCATTAACAATTACACTATAAAATACGCACCAAAGGGCCCTTTTCATGACCATTTAATACTATTATTACAGCAAAAATACGCTCGGAAATAGTAATAATAATAAAGCATACTAAATATTATTAAAATCATTTATTACAAACAGTAATGATTTGCATCGTTAGAAAGACTATTTTACTTTAAACCAAATAAGACACAAATAATGTATTTGTTAAATAACGTACCTTAGCTATATCCAATTACAAAATTGAATTTTATTTGATAAAATGTCCATTTTGAGGTTGTACGGGGTAGTAAGGGGTAAATCGACGCGCTGATTACATTTTATGATATTTATATATATATCTATTATCAATTCAATGAAATATCAGTCAAAGTTAAAAATAGTGTTTGGACAAACCTTATTTAATTAAATATAATTCTGTTGGTTGTATTAATGTATACGTATAATTACATTTAAATGTTTTTGTCGGCATCTGGATGTGTTGGGAGTTTAGCGTGTGTTGTGTTTGCGTTATCTCCCTTGAATGGCGAAGCTAGGAAAATCCGGCCGCCAGAGGACGACGCTTGCATATAACAAGAGTCCCAGAGGGCCTGTATCGCTCACCTGGCTTGAATGCCAAGTAATGTTCTGAATACAGGTTCATTGTTTCTTTTCTGCAGAAATTTTAATATTAACCTCTAAATCCCCTATTGGGCCCCACCCCTCCTGCCCCAGGGGGTCAGAGCCAAAATTTATACAAGTTCTGTTCCCCTTCCCCCAAGGATGTTTATGGCCAAATTGGGTCACAATCCAAGCAAAACTCTAGGACAAATAGCGTTTTATAGGATTTACCTCTATATCCCCTATTGGACCCCACCCCTCCTACCCCCGTGGGGGCCGGAGCCAAAATTTATACAAGTTTTGTTCCCCTTCCCCAAGGATGTTTGTGACCAAATTTGGTTACAATCCATGTAGAACTCTATGACTAGTAGCGATTTAAAGGATTTACCTCTATTTCCCCTATTGGGCCCCGCCCCTCCTACCCATGGGGGATCAGAGCCAAAATTTATACAAGTTCTGTACCCCTTCACCCAAGGATGTTTGTGGCCAAATTTGGTTACAATCCATGCAGAACTCTAGGGCAAGTAGCGATTTATAGGATTTACCTCTATTTCCCCTATTGGGCCCCGCCCCTCCTCCCCCCGGGGGGTCAGAGCCAAAATTTATACAAGTTCTGTTCCCTCTCCCCCAAGGATGTTTATGGCCAAATCTGGTTACAATCCATGCAGAACTCTATGACTAGTAGCGATTTCAAGGAAATGTTGACGGACAGACAGACGACGAAAAACAATAAAATAAAAATCGGCGGTATTTTCTGCTTCCGATTCTTTGTATTCTCATATTTCAAATTTGACCACTGGTCACTCGCGATCGCTGCTGCAGTTCTCATCTTTTCGCATATCCTTTCCGCTTCTCGTCCTTTCTGTTCAGTAAAAGTATATTCCGTCATCCTAAAATACGACGAATACCAGACTTTCAAGGTAAGTTGATTTTATTTTGGTAGCCTGTATGTCGTTTGCATTTTAAATATTTGTTTACATGTGCATGAGTATGCCCCCTCTTTTATGAAACTCGTTTTGACCGCCGTTTCGTGCTTCAATAAAGTAAAACTAATTTCACATGTTATCTTGATTACAACGATAAATGTAATACAGGAGTGTTGTTTAATATTTACTTACACTGTATACTGTACACTAGTAGACCTGTCGTAATATTCAAATTTTCAAACGATTATCATGTGTTCATTTTCTAAGAATTTTCTATACATATGAGTTGGAAAATATTTTTCTGTCGATTATTTCATGAGATATTTGATATTTTTGTACATATAAACACAGAAAACAAAAAATAAATTATCGTCAAAGTAGTGTCTGCAAACGTACGCAAATTCAAGAATTTCTGATTGATCAACAAATAATCACATAACAATTTTTTTTTTTAAAAGAGTAAATGAAAATGATTTGGCCAATCTACACAAACCACAAAATGCAAGTACATGAGGAATCAGGGCACATGACCAAATGTGAAGTATATAATGTTTCAATTGGGTGATCAATATTTTCTGTTTTAGATACTTTAGCTTGTCCATCTTTGCATATTAGAGAGTTAGCTCCCTTGCAGTTAGGTATCGATTGTTACATTATTGTTTTGTGGACTCAATTGAAGTTTTTCTCCGAAAACTGACATTACGCTAAAAAACACACGACGTCAATATGATTATGATCTACCCGCAAGTGCAGATAACTCTGTAATATGCAAATACAGGGTAGTTCAAATTTAATTAAAAGTAAGATACATATGTATGTGCATGTAACACCCCGACGCCCTAAAAATTATAATTCAGCTTTCGTACACCTTGTTTGAATCTTTATGTGATAGTGAAGTCATAGCATATGCATTTGTTTAAATATTTAGTCTAGTGAATAACGATTAAGACAGTGAAGTCATAGCATAATTGCATGTGTTTAAATATTAAGTCTAGTGAATAACGATTAAAAAATGAGAGACCGTTTAAAGAAATACAATTTTTTCAAGTACTACAGATGTGCATTCAAGGTTTTTATATATAGGTTCAAATATAAAATTGAAGACAATACAGCCATTTTACGAACAACACGTGCATTAAAACATAATATATATCTGAATTATTAATGTATGCACTGGTATTCAATAAATATCAAATAATTTCAATCTCGATTGACACATTGAATATATAACCGGAAAACAATACAACTATTCTAAAACCTAAAGAAAGGTGATGTACATCATATATGTAGTGATGTACGTAGTCTTCAATTTTACATGTAAATATATTTAATAATATTTATCACCAATATGTAAAATTATATTTACTATATCACCACAATAATACCCAATGGTAGTAATCATTAGGATGTAATGCAATACCATTACTTATTTCATATTTATGTTGATTTATTTTATTTTAATGAAGATCGGACTCTAACTGCATGTTTCTTTGTTCAGGAATTGAACACAACATGTCTAATTATCTAAAACATTGGAGGATAGTGAAATCAATAGCAGATTATATTGCAATGTGCCCAAGTAGTTAGTGAGATCGAAGCTGATACATCAGATACAAGGATAGATGCTGCTGGAAAAAGCTGAACAGCCAATATCTTCTGAAAATTCATATTCTCAGTCTGAAATTGAGTATGCCCATGTAACAGAAGGATTGCAAGAAAGTGACATTGATTCTGACATTGATTGTATAATTCCTGATATTGATTCCGATTCTGACTTGGATATTTTAACCGCATGTCCTAATGCTGACCCTGCGAAATCGGTGAGGGAGAAAATAGCAGAATGGGCAACACAAAATCATCTTACCAAAACATGTGTGAATGAACTTTTAACAATATTGATAGACGAAAATCTTCCCCTACCAAAAGATGCAAGAACAATGTTGCAAACACCAAGGACAATTAACACTGAAGAGAAATGTGGTGGAAAATATGTTTATTTTGGAGTAAAGTTGGGATAATGTCCTCCAATACCTCTATTCCCAGTGAATTCCAAATCCTTGTCAATATAGACGGTGTACCTCTTTTCTAGACTTCTGACACACAATTTTGGCCAAATTTGTGTAGTTTTAAAAGCAATAGGCCATTCGTAGTGACTTTATTCCACGGTGATGCTAAGCCAACATCTGTTGAAGAGTACTCAAAGGATTTCATTGATGAAATAGCTGATATCGAGAAGTGTATTAAAGGACACACTGGGTATTTTGCATGTGAGCGATGTGACGTTCGAGGCACTTACACTAACAACCGGGTTGTGCTGCACAATTTGTTTGTTTGTTTGTTTGATTAATTAACGTCCTATCAACAGCTATGGTCATAAATCGAAATTTTACAAAGAGGACTGATGACAGATTCAAAAATCAGGAGTATGGTGACCATCAAACTGGCATTTCTCCTTTGAATATAATTAGTTTCCCTTGTGTGTCTGGATTCTGCTTGGGTTATATGCACTTGGTTTGCCCTGGGGTTGTGAAGAGGATGTTGTACTTTTTGAAAAGTGGTCCGGTGGAATGTAAGCTTTCACAACAACAAATCAAAGACATGTCAACAGAGCTTGTCAATTTGACTGGCAAACTGCCATCAGAGTTTGCAAGACAGCCGAGATCTCTGCACGAATTAGAACGTTGGAAAGCAACAGAATTTCGACAGTGTTTGCTATATACTGGCCCAATAACATTGAGAAAGGTTCTTCACAAAACAACATACCAGCATTTTCTTTGTCTCACCATTGGAATTTCTATTCTCCTTGACGACGACGATGATAAACGAAATGCATATTTAGACTATGTAAAAGGACTTTAGACAGCTTCGTGGAAAATTTAAATAACTTTATTCACAATCATTCCAAGTTTACAACTTCCATGTATTGAAACACCTTTCGGATGACTGAAAAAAACATTTGACCGTTCTTTGAATTCAATATCATCATTTCCTTTCGAAAACCATCTACAAATTCTGAAGCGCTCAGTGAAGTCGGGCACAGATCCAATTGGTCAGGTGTCGAGGAGAATAGCTTTTGTTTGTTTGTTTGTTTGTTTGAGTTTTACGGCCCATCGACAACTAAGGTCATTTAGGGCAAAACTACAAGTCAGGCATTAATGTCAGGATAAAAGGTCAGGGTAAGAAAAGGCAAGTAAAGATTAAAACACAGATTGTAAACGTTTATTTGATAAAAAAAGGTTTGCATGGGATAAAAGTTTCGGCTAAAACACACGAGAAAACTCATGCAAAAAGTTGATGAAACGATGAAATGTTGAGTTGATACGATGAAATGTTGAGTTGATACGATGATATGATAAGAAAAACGTTCATATTTCATCTAAAATACCTATTTCTTTGAGATAATTTAAAATACGATTATGTCTCACGGCATGAAACAAAGTGTACATGTCGGAGACATCGTAGTGCTTATCTCGTATGTGCTTAAAATCAATACAGTGCACTAAAATATGCTCCACTGTGATAGGAGAATCACATGCATGGCATGTGGGAGGATCCTCCCCTCTCAATAGATAGGAATGTGTAAAATGTGTGTCCAGTTCGGAGCCGAGAGAGAACAACTTCCTCTCTGCGGTCTCTCCGACTGGACAGTTTAGGATTAAGTGTATGTTGAATTTAGCAGAAATGGAATATGCTGGAACTGGAAATACAGACACATACTATTGTCTTTCCCGGGTTGCAGCCAACAAAAAATGGTTGTCTTCTTCTAAGAAATGAAGACTTTGCATTTGTCAGAGAAAAGAAAGTTGATGGCAGTCTAGTCTGTGATGTAATTCGACAACGTTTTACTGAAAGCTTTTTCACACAGCATTGTGATTCAAAACTGATCAATATAGTGCAAGTCAGGAATTTGAATAGGGCCCATCGGAGATCGGTTTCACAAGACGAAGTGAAAAGGAAGGTGATTTGTTTGCCATTCAATGACAGAGGCTATGTCCTGATCCTTTTATTGCATGGCATGGAAAGATATAAATGGTATGTAACTAACTGAACTGGGAGACCACTATTCACAGATCATATTATCTGAGTTTGTATTGAATTTATTTTATCCTGCTGTGTTAAACAATTTCAAAGGTTCGAAAAAAGTGCAGTTTTTGTATGATTACATTAATGTTATTATATTTATTCAAATTTAAATTACAATTTAAAATATCATTGTATGGTTTAATACGATACATTTATATCATGTTTGCAAATTCTCCAATGACCTAAAAATGATGGGAACATTTAAATATTGCTTATAATTATTTGTGGATCATTTCAGGTTGATCTTCTTTAAAACTTGTATTATTTTTATTTTAAGATGGTTGACATGTGGGTGCGGGCTGTCTGCATGGAGGATGGGACAGAGGAAGTTCTTATTAATCTTTTTAAGTTTAAGGAGCTGTTACAACATTTTTGTGAGTACGCAAAGTACTGGTATGACATCTGATCTCCCGCTTTCACTGAAGTAGGATATGAATTTCGATGTGTCTGTCGCACTTTTGTTTCCAATTATCTTAAAATACTGAATACCAAAAGGTATGTTTAATTTAAAGCCATGTTTGATTACTAAGCTTATTTCTACACTGTAATACTCAAACAGATCCAGTTTATAAAAAAATGTTTACTGATGTTTTGTTGCATATGATAGTATTTAATTTGTTTCAGTAGCTAATATAAACCTGTCTTCAGTACCATTTTTACGGTTCAATATTGAAGCATTATCGATTAACATGTACAAATATGTTGCAATGATTGATCATCCAGACAAGTCCTTTTCTGTTATCACTACGACCATGCAAACTTGTATTATACCTAATATTTATTAAAGTTATATGTGTCGTAACTAAGCGATAATTTTGACATGCTATTTTTTCATCATTAATTTATTAAAAAAGCATAAGGTTTGATGAATAAAGCTGTAAAAACCATTCAAATGGCTTCAGATGTCTTATAAACGTTAGTTATAACACAGCAATTTTGTACTGAAAAATTGTTGTTTTTATGCCTTAAATATGTTTAAATTAAAACATACCTGCAGAAGTCACTTTATAATTACTAAAAACTTTGTAAAAATCTGTAATGAAATTGTAGACCTCAATTTGGCTTCATGGTCTCACCGTATGTACTCATTTCACTTCACTATTGATGTAAATAAATGATTTTTGGCAGTACTGCCAAAAATCATTTTCAGCTCTTATTTGTACATGTAAAATTAAAACCTATGCATTGAAAGCACTAATTTTCAACAAGGACATAGTCATTCAGATCCCCCGCCAATGGAGAGCTACATCGATTAATGCATTAATTTTATATGCGTGTAAGAGTATAGGGAAAGTATTTTAAAACCCAACTGCAATTGAAGAATATATACAAAATATATTTATGTTTTTTAATAAAGTGAAATCGACTTTGAAAACATTTGCTTCTTTGAAAAATACCAGAATTGATCTTAGCTTTAACAAAGTTCAGCAGCTAACAGTGTTATTTTTGATTTGTTTTAAACAGCGACGACTTACATAGGAATTAAGTGAATGTTCATAGTAATTGAGTTTGATATATCTGAGTTTTACTGCATGCATATTAAATAAAAAGTAAAGCATAATACAAAATTAGAAGTCCTACATAAAATGTGTCTATGAAGTTTCATGGAAATATCTCTGCTGGTTTTAGAGTTGTGCTCCGGAAACGATTCTTACACAAAAATCTGCCATTTTCAGCAATGTTTCCATGGTTGCAGAAAAAAGTACAAAAGTAAAAACCTTAAAATAGCAAAAGGCACTACTAGACCATAAGACCAATGTGTCTATGAAGTTTCGTGGAAATATCTCTTCTGGTTTTAGAGTTATGCTCTGGAACGAACCTGGTACAAAAATATGATATTTTCAGCAATGTTTCCATGGTTACGGAAAAAATGCAAAAAATGAAAACCTAAAAATAGCAAAGGGCACTACTAGACCATAAGACCAATCTGTGTATGAAGTTTCGTGGAAATATCTCTACTGGTTTTAGAGTTATGCTCTGGAAACCATTCGTACGGACGGACAGACGGACGGACGGAACCCATTTGTATATCCCCCGCCAACTTCGTTGGGCGGGGGATGAAAAAAGGAAGTTGGCCCAGCGGCCATCTTGGAATACCAAAATCTTTACATATTGTTCGCAATCCCTTAAAACCCCCATAGACTAATTTTTGTTGAGATCAGAGACTGAAACCTGAAAACAGGATGTGGGCTCGCAGCCATCTTAGAATACCAAAATCTTTTCAAAAATGTTTGTATGTTGTTTGTCATTCCTTAAAACCCCTATAAACCAATTTTCATTTGAGATCGGGGACCAAAACCTGAAAACAGGACGTGGGCCAGCGGCTATCTTGGAATACAAAAATCTTTACCAAAATGTTTGCATGAAATTTATGACTCCACGTACGTATGTATAATGTGAACAGTTACGTGAATTGATTTTGATCTAGTGCATGTAGACTCTTTAATACTTTCTAGATTATTATATTAGTTATATAGTCAGTAACTGACCCCCTATAACGGCATAAATGGTCAGTAAGATTTAAATGGGGCGAGGGCGTAGCAGTCCAACTGTCAAGCCGAAAGGACCGTCCAAACTGTTAAAAAATGATTCTTTAAGCTGGGGATCCATTTCGTACATTGCTCGACTACCGAAACACTTCCATTGATGGATTGGGCGTGTCACTGGCACAAATGTTCCTGTGTTAGAGATTAAAAACAGACATACCGACTACAACAAAGTTGTTAGAGCAATCATCAACAAACAAGGAGAAACTCAATGAGGCAAGTAAAACCAAAAAGCAATTATGACAAACACGCGGGCTGAAACCTCTCCATGAAGGAGATAACGTTCTCATCCAAAATGATAACAAGGACATAGTCATTCAGATCTCCCGCCAATGGAGAGCTAAATCAATTAATGCATTAATTTTATATGCTAGTAAGAGTATAGGGAAAGTATTTTAAAACCCAACTGCAATTGAAGAACATATACAAAACATATTTATGGTTTTTTTTAACAAAGTGAAACCAACTTTGAAAACATTTGCTTCTTTGAAAAATACCAAAAAATGATCTTAGCTGTAACTAAGTTCAGCAGCTAATAGTGCGATTTTTTATTTGTTTTAAACAGCGACGAGTTACATAGGAATTAAGTGAATGTTCATAGTAATTGAGTTTGATATATCTGAGTTTTACTGCATGCATATTAAATAAAAAAGTAAAGCATAATACAAAATTAGAAGTCCTACATAAAATGTGTCTATGAAGTTTCATGGAAATATCTCTGCTGGTTTTAGAGTTGTGCTCCGGAAACGATTCTTACACAAAAATCTGCCATTTTCAGCAATGTTTCCATGGTTACAGAAAAAAGTACAAAAAGTGAAAACCTTAAAATAGCAAAAGGCACTACTAGACCATAAGACTAATGTGCCTATGGAGTTCCGTGCATATATCTCAACCGGTTTTCCAGTTATGCTGCGGAAACGAACCTGGTACAAAAATAAGATATTTTCAGCAATGTTTCCATGGTTACGGAAAACGTGCAAAAAAAGAAAACCTAAAAATAGCAAAAGACACTACTAGACCATAAGACCAATGTGTGTATGAAGTTTCGTGGAAATATCTCCACTAGTTTTAGAGTTATGCTCCGGAAACCATTCGTACGGACGGACAGACGGATGGACGGACGGAACCCATTTGTATATCCCCCGCCAACGATAACAGGTGGATCGCTGGAAAAAGCGAACACAAACATTCGAATCCAAGGTCTTACGTTGTAAAGGCTTCTAATGATCGTCGATACAAACGTCATAGACGCTAGGGGACATAACCCACAGCCTTCCTCACAGGGGCAAAAGTCAGTTAGAAAGAAGAGAAAATATAAGATCCGAACTTTAGTCGCCTTTTACGATCATGCAAAAGGGGTAGTAGGTACAATTTTAACGCCCTACCTGCAGGCCAATTTGATTGTAGATAGCGTTCCACCAACTGAAGAGGAAACACTGTAAACATGTTTCTTCCACCTAAGATTGTTCAATGAAACCGCTAGCAAAAAGAAAGAAACACATCCCATCGTCTTTTAACTAGCAATGATGTCCTCCTAGAGCAAAGGAAACTTCAAGAAAAAAAGATGAAAAAGAAAGAAAAAAAACTAAAGAGTGAACAAAAGAAATTAATTTCAAAACATGGAATTTGTGAATGAGATACAATCACATACAGTAGCAGCACTTCATTTAAGTGCATCCATCCGGAGCATAAAGAGCGCACTGCCTTTACTGTCGGACCCTTGGGTTTCTACGAGTACACTCGGATGCCCTTTGGCCTAGCCAATGCTCCAGCAACGTATCAGAGACCGATGGAAGAAGCTTTGATGGGCCTACATACCAAGTTTGTTTGTTAATTAACAGCTATGGTCATGGACGGCCTCCCATGTATGCGGTGTGTTGCGTGTATGTTGTGCGAGGTGCGTGTTTTGGGAGACTGCGGTAAATTCATGTTATGTCTTCTTGTATAGTGGAACTATTGCCCTTTTTATAGTGCTATATCACTGAAGCATGCCACCGAAGACACCAAGCAACACACCCCACCCGGTCACATTATACTGACAACGGGCGAACAGTCGTCCCACTCCCTGTATGCTGAACGCTAAGCAGGAGCAGAAACTACCACTTTTATAGACTTTGGTGTGTCCCGGCCAGGGGACAGAACCCAGAGCCTTCCTCACAGGGGCGAACGCTCAACTCAAGGCCAAAAGTGAGGCGGTGCCAAGGGAGGCATTAGGAAAGATAAAGTCAGTTAGGATGAAGAGAAAAGATAAGATCCTAAATTTAGTCGCCTTTTACGATCATGCAATAGGGACAGCAGGTACAATTCTAACGCCCTACCTGCAGGGCCACAATTTTGAATGTACATTTTAAGTTTTTTTGTTTATTTCGATCATTGCATTCTTTCCCAAATTGTAATTGCATTAGTACTTTGTATATTACTGTCGAGGACATTTCTCGAAGCAGGGGAGGATGTAGTAGAGTTACATTTATCTTATTTTAATATTAATTTATTATTACTATTTATTATTTGTATTTACTTGTTTATGTGTTTGTGCCCAGACTATGGAGAGTGAGTTTTGTAAGAGTGTGTACATCTAGTTTATTTAGTGTTACAGGTTACAGCCAGTGTGTGTTACCTGTCATGTATTTGTTATGTAAGTCAAAATGTGTGTCTATTATTTGTGCTGTCCAAAGTCCAGTCTAACTGGTCCGTCCACATTCTTGTTACCTAATTATAGTTGTAATTTCATTGGCTAGTTAGTTTTGGCGGTAAATGTGTGATGGACAGTTTGTAGTGTCTTTGTGTCAGTTATGCTTGAGACCTCGGAGTGAAAGGTTCATATTCTGCAGGGAATTCAAGGTCTCATTTCATGTAAGTTATTTTCCTTTTTTTAATTAATTATCTGGTATTTCTATTTCTAAGTTTTATACTTGCTAGTTGGTAATTTGGATGTATGCTATTTCTATTTGGTATATTTGAAATATCTTTGGTTTGGTATATATATTTCAAATTAGGTTTATAGATATAAAGTTCCTTTTCCTATGTTTGTAGAATTTATGGATTGGATATTATTTCAGTTTCTCCTTGTGTTCAATTTGTAAGTAGTTGTCTATTGTTTTATTAAATAGTTTTAAACTATGCGCTTGAGGAAGGGCATGATATCAGGTAATGAGAGCTTTGGGCCACGCACAGGTAATCTATTATTATATATCTAATTATTTATTACTTTCTACTTAGTTACTTCTTTAAGTAATTAATCGTTTTCTATAATCTAATATATATATTTGGAGCAGAGTGATATTTATAGTTTCGTGAGTATTTACATATTTATACTTGCATAGTTTCTATTTCTATTTGTTAGAGTTCAGTAACTTAGATTAGGTTGTGAATTAATTATTTGTCATATATATGTAAAATAATTAGATTTTAGATATTAGAATATATCCATATTTTAGAATTAGAGATATATATTTAAAGTATAGATACCTGTACAGGAAGCTGTCCCTCATACGGGCATCTCAATTTAGGGTTAACCAAAGTTAGGGAGTAAAACCTTTGGTGATTGGATAATTGTATGTACCTTTTTGCGTAGGAGTTGGGCTTCCCTGGGTAGGGGTATAAAAAGGCCTGCTCCAGCCAGTTCTAGTCGAGTCTAAGGCTTCCATTTAGCTGTGACTTCACCTCCCCTCCCAAAAGCCTCCATTTGGCTGTGTCCCTTAGGTCTCCCGTGTGGACCTGTATATTTTAGTAAGGTGAGTATTTATGACCCCCTCCCCTTCTCCCAGTGTAGTGTATACCCATGTAGTGGTGGTTAGCTAGGGATTCATTGATAAGCTAACTCGTATGTGTAGTAGCCGTGTGTAGGGAGTAGGGGGATGAAGCTGAGAAGGTCATTAATCACATATATTTATAGGTAGATGGGGCTGTTATTGGTGTGTCGTTTGGAGAATAGGGCTAAGCGGTGTATATAGGTATTGTATCATTATTATATATCTGCATAACCACAGTTACATTTAAGTCTAATAAATATATGTGTCATACACATTTGCATTGCCTTTAGTCTTTCTGTCATCCAATGGTATCCTTTTTGGTAAAGCTAACAAATTAAGCCCGGACAGAACCTTGGGCCCCCGAACCTGGGTTGACCTTACACAGTGACGGTGTGTTCGTACACGTGTGGGAAATTCCTCGCGCGTGTGACGAAAACTGGTACTTTTACACTGGTGCAACGTGACCAGGGTCCAAGGAAACCTGTTTGGCGTTTGTTTATATGGTGAGTTTTTACACAATTTATATTTTTTTAATTATTGGCTTTATTTGAACATTTCATAATGATGGCAGATGGACTAATTGGCTTTACAGGTCCCAAATCGTTAGGGAGTTATTGTGGAATGACTCCGTTTACAATTTCCACAGCATTTCCCCTCACTAATACCACATCATCTGTTGTCACCACAATGACAACAACTACTACAGTGTCTGGGGGAAGGGATCAGTTCTGGCAAACGAATGAGAGAATGCCTTTACAGGGCTATGAGGAAGATGGCAATGAAAACATATTTGTTGAAACAGTTGATGGCCGGGACAATAGTTTTCAGGCATTAGGAATAGGGGCCCGACCTAAAATTAACATCCCGCTCTTAAATGTTGAAAGTTCAAGGGAAATCCCTAGAAAGTCCGTTAATTTCGAAGCAGAACATCAGCAGGACATGTTTAGTAGGTCAGTAGGGATGGAGTGGGCTCCAACCATAACAAACAATATTCAAACTAGCACGCCTAAGTTTGTAAGTAAACCAGTGACAAATGGTAATAGGGTTGATGTTGATGAATTTCATAACCTTCCCGATAGGCTTCCGTCGATAGGAAACGCAAGGTACAGGAAACAAAGATCCACAGACTTATGATGGGTCAACAGACTTAAATGATTACTTTATGCATTTCGAACAGGTGTCAACCTGGAATCAGTGGGGTGGTTATGAGAAAGCCCAACAGCTAGCCATGAGCCTTAGGGGAGCGGCGCAAAAAGTCCTAACTGACTTGACCATGTCCCAGTTAGGTAATTACGCTCGAATTAAAGAGGCCTTAGCGGAAAGATTTGCACCGTCCGGGAGAGAGAACGCGTATAGGTGTCAGTTGAGAAACAGGGTTTACAATGGAAAAGAGAGCATTGCCTCGTATGGGTTAGAATTGAGACGACTCGCAGCATTATCATTCCCGGATATGCCTCCGAAGGCTCGCGAAGTCAATATAATAGATCAATTCATTCACGGGCTCCGAAGTCACGAAATGAAAAAGCATGTTCAATTCAAACATCCGACTACTCTCGAGGCAGCCATAACACTAGCCATTGAATTTGAGGCTTTTGAAAACGAACAAGCCTCAATGGTTAAAAAGCCAAAATCTTATGTTGAACAAGCACCGGTTCTAGCTGTAAATCACGAGGCAAATAACAGTCAAGATTTAGCAAAGATGTTTTTGGACGGACTTAAGGACCTCAAGGAAGAATTCCAAAAAGTAATCAAAGACAGGAATTCCTCGGGGTTCAATCGGCGAGGTCGCGGGCGTGGAAATCATGGGAACCGCGGAGCGAGACCTATGAATGGAACTTGTTACAACTGCGGCGACTCTGGACATTATATGCGCGAATGTCAAAAACCGAAAAGAATAGAGTAAACAAGAAGGGTCTGAACAAAAAAACTAGATGTGGTTGAACTCGTGCCCGAAAGTTCAACCATTGGAGACGCTTGTTTGTTAGATAGTTCTGATGAAGTGTCTAAAGGGCTTACCAAGATTAGTCTTAATTCAATTAAAGCCGGTTGTTTATTCCTTGATGCTATGATATGTGGCAGGAGTTGTAGATATTTAGTTGATTCTGGGTCGGTAGTTACAATCGTTACGGACGATTTTTATTTTTCACTTCCCGAGAGCAAAAGGCCAGAGTTAAAAAGTAGCAATATTCTACTGTATTCTGCGTCTGGAGATCCTCTAAAGGTAGCGGGGGAAGCTAGGTTTAGCTTTAAGGTGGGCAAATTGGTGTATGAGCATAGAGCTATAGTAGCACACCTAGACCAGTTGTCAGGGATTATAGGGGTAGATTTCCTCTCAGAGCATGGTGGAGTTTTGGACTTCGTGGATAATGCTCTAAAGTTAGAAGGACAACAGGTAGACCTGGCAGTGAATGGGTACAATGAGGTTGCCCGTGCGAGACTTTGTGAAACAGTCTCTGTCCCAGCTAATTCAGAGGTTCACATTCGTGGGTACATAGATAGAGCGGTGGCCTGTGGTGAGGGAATAGTTGAACCCAGTAAATTCATGCTTAATCAGGGATTGTGTATGGCTAGGACTTTGGTGGGTACAGAAGGTAAAGAGATATGTTTCTCTGTCCTTAATCTTGGTAGGCAAACTGCAAAGTTACACCGGAATACGGTTATTGGGGAACTCAAGGGAGTGGACAAGGTGTGTCAGGTGAGCAGCTGTTGTAGTGAGCGCTCAGAGTTACCTCCCCATTTGGTTCCATTAATCAATAGGATATCGCCTAAGTTATCAGAAGCTGAAAAACACGGTGTCACTGAGTTGGTTGCAGAGTTTCAGGATGTCTTTTTAAGTCCAGATGGAGTTTTTGGGCAGACAGATTTAATAGAACACACAATAGATACAGGTGTTCAGAACCCAATTAAAATTCCTGCCAGGCGTATTTCTCCCACTCAGAAGGATATAGTTGAGTTAGAGTTGGACAAAATGCTGAAAGATGGGATTATTCAGCCAAGTTCTTCTCCTTGGTCGGCTCCTGTGGTATTATGTACCAAGAAGGATGGTAGCGTACGGTTCTGCATATATTACAGAAGACTTAATGCAGCAACGAAAAAGGACGCTTTTCCCTTGCCGAAAATAGATGATGCCTTAGATGCAATGGGTTGATCACGTTGGTTCTCTACGTTAGATCTTGCTAATGGGTACTGGCAGTGTAAAATAGACCCACGTGACAAAGAAAAAACGGCGTTTAGTACTCATAAAGGTCTGTTTGAATTCAACGTGCTTCCATTCGGTCTTTGTAATGCTCCGGCAACATTCTCCCGTTTAATTCAGTTAGTTTTAGGTGGTCTAAACTGGACAAAGTGTTTATGTTATTTGGATGATGTTGTTGTGTTCGGACACACATTTGAGGTAGCTATTCAGAATCTCTGAGAAGTTTCTGAATGTTTGAGAAAGGCAAATCTAAGACTGAAAACGAAAAAATGTAACCTATTCCAGACTGAGGTATCCTATTTGGGCCATGTGGTATCCAGCAAAGGAATAAGTTGTGATCCGGAAAAGGTCCGCGCTGTAAGCGATTGGCCTGTCCCACAGAACGTGTCCGAAGTAAAAAGCTTCCTAGGGATCACAGGATACTATTGGAAATTCATTAGTCATTTCTCTGATATTTCTTCGCCGTTGACAAAGCTCACGCGTAAGAACCATAGGTTTCTCTGGGACGAAAAATGTCATAAGTCGTTTGAAACCCTTAAGAAGGCGCTAACATGTTCTCCTATACTGAGCTATCCGACAACCCAAGATAAATTTATTCTAGATACGGATGCATCGAACGTCGCAGTCGGTGGGGTTCTTAGTCAAATCCAGAATGGAGAGGAGAGGGTTATTGCCTATGCGAGTAAGACTCTCAACCGATCTCAACAAAACTACTGCACAACACATAGAGAGTTACTAGCAGTAGTATGCTTTGTGAAAGAGTTTAAGCACTATCTCTGGGGTAGACCGTTCGTGTTAAGAACAGATCAGGCATCACTAGTTTGGCTTAAGAACTTTAAAAGTGAGGAAGGTATACTAGCCCGTTGGCTGGCTGTTATCGACTTGTATGACCTAGAAGTCCAGCACCGACCTGGACATAAACATGGCAACTCTGATGGGTTATCTCGTAAACCAAGTAACACATGTAAGAAACAGGGGTGTCCCACTTGCAGTGATGGTGAAGGTCTAGATGGGTACATGTCTGACCATTCAAAAGGCTATACTGAGCAGCCTATTGGGATTCAGATGGTCACGACTAGATCAAAAACAGATAGTTCAAATGTCAAAGGGAACAGAGAAAATCTTGATAAGTTAGACAGGGAACCAGTAGGTACCAGGACTAAGGGGGATAACTCTAGTTCAAAAATGAAGCAAACTGAGTTAGGAGTTTGGTCGGATAGCTGGGGTCCCGAGAGGCTACAGAAATGCCAAAGGGAGGATTACAATAAAGGAATAGGAAAAACACCAGAAAAAGCCACCAAAAACTGAGGTAGAATTGTTTCCTCCAGAGGCTAGAAAACTATCACATGTGGGAGATGTTAGACGTAGACGAAAATGGGGTACTTTGTCGTACTGATTCAGAAGATGTCATGGGAAAGAAAATGCATCGTGTGGTGGCTCCCTTTTGTATAAGAGATGAAATATTACAGCATCTTCACAATTCCAAAACATCAGGTCACTTAGGACGAGATAGAACGATAGAGTTGGTACAAAGGCGTTTTTATTGGCCTGGTCTAACTGATGATGTTAAAACTTGGTGTAGAGAATGTGATTCGTGTGCTAAACGTAAAACTGGTCCGGTAAAAAACAAAGCTCCCCTTTGTCCTTCGATACCGGCT
Source organism: Argopecten irradians irradians (assembly GCA_004382745.1). Taxonomy (NCBI): domain Eukaryota; kingdom Metazoa; phylum Mollusca; class Bivalvia; order Pectinida; family Pectinidae; genus Argopecten; species Argopecten irradians. The sequence goes on along the minus strand of SAYR01064128.1, from coordinate 624,855 downwards.
AATGCCCCTATGGAAAG
>SAYR01064128.1:462867-624828 GCA_004382745.1 Argopecten irradians irradians | reverse complement strand
AGAAGATGGAGGTAGTAGTGAGTTACATTATCTTATTTTAATTTATTTTATACTATTTATTATTTGTATTTACTTGTTATGTGTTTGTGCCCAGATATGGAGAGTGGGTTTTGTAAGAGTGTGTACATTAGTTTATTTAGTGTTACAGGTTACAGCCAGTGTGTGTTACCTGTCATGTATTTGTTATGTAAGTCAAATGTGTGTCTATTATTTGTGCTGTCCAAAGTCCAGTCTAACGGTCCGTCCACATTCTTGTGTTACCTAATTATAGTTGTAATTTCATTGGCTAGTTAGTTTTGGGCGGTAAAATGTGTGATGGACAGTTTGTAGTGTCTTTGTGTCAGTATATGCTTGAGACCTCAGGAGTGAAAGTTCATATTCTGCAGGAAATTCAAGGTCTCATTTCATGTAAGTTATTTTCCTTTTTTAATTAATTATCTGGTATTTCTATTTTCTAAGTTTTATAACTTCGCTAGTTGGTAATTTGATGTATGCTATTTCTATTTGGTATATTTAAATATCTTTGGATTATGGTATATATATTTCAAAATTAGGTTTATAGATATAAAGTTCCTTTTCCTATGTTTGTAGAATTTATGGATTGGATATTATTTCAGTTTCTCCTTGTGTTAATTTGTAAGTAGTTGTCTATTGTTTTTATTAATAGTTTTAAACTATGCGCTTGAGGAAGGGCATTGATATCAGGTAATGAGAGCTTTGGGCCACGCACAGGTAATTATTCTATTATTATAATCTAATTATTTATTACTTTCTACTTAGTTACTTCTTAAGTATTAATCGTTTTCTATAATCTAATATATATATTTGGAGCAGAGTGATATTTATTAGTTTCGATGAGTATTTAATATTTATACTTGCATAGTTTCTATTTCTATTTGTTAGAGTTCAGTAACTTAGATTTAGGTTGTGAATTAATTAATTTGTCATATATAATGTAAAATAATTAGATTTTAGATATTAGAATATATCCATATTTTAGAATTAGAGATATATATTTACAGTATAGATACCTGTACAGGAAGCTGTTCCCTCATACGGGCATCTCAATTTAGGGTTAACCAAAGTTAGGGAGTAAAAACCTTTGGTGATTGGATAATTGTATGTAGTTTTGCGTAGGAGTTGGGCTTCCCTGGGTAGGGGTATAAAAAGGCCTGCTCCAGCCAGTTCTAGTCGAGTCTAAGGCTTCCATTTAGCTGTGACTTCACCTCCCCTCCCAAAGCCTCCATTTGGCTGTGTCCCTTAGGTCACGCCGTGTGGACCTGTATATTTTAGTAAGGTGAGTATTTATGACCCCCTCCCCTTCTCCAGTGTAGTGTATATACCCATGTAGTGGTGGTTAGCTAGGGGATTCATTGATAAGCTAACTCGTATGTGTAGTAGCCCGTGTGTAGGGAGTAGGGGGGATGAAGCTGAGAAGGTATTAATCACATATATTTATAGGTAGATGGGGGCTGTTATGGTGTGGTCGTTTGGAGAATAGGGGCTAAGCGGTGTATATAGGTATTGTATCATTTTAATATATTTCTGCATAACCACAGTTACATTTAAGTCTAATAAACTATATGTGTCATACACATTGTTGCCTTTAGTCTTTTGTCATCCAATGGTATCCTTTTTGGTAAAGCTAACAAATTAAGCCCGGACAGAACCTTGGGCCCCCGAACCTGGGTTGACCTTACACAGTGACGGTGTGTTCGTACACGTGTGGGAAATTCCGTCGCGGTGTGACGAAAAACTGGTACTTTTACACTGGTGCAACGTGACCAGGGTCCAAGGAACCTGTTTGCGTTTGTTTATATGGTGAGGTTTTTACACATTATTTTTTTAATATTGGCTTTATTTGACAATTTCATAATGATGGCAGATGGACTAATTGCTTTACAGGTCCCAAATCGTTAGGGAGTTATTGTGGAATGACTCCGTTTACAATTTCCACAGCATTTCCCCTCACTAATACCATCATCTGTTGTCACCACAATGACAACAACTACTACGTGTTGGGGGAAGGGATCAGTTCTGGCAAACCGAATGAGAGAGAATGCCTTTACAGGGCTATGAGGAAGATGGCAATTGAAAATCATATTTGGTTGAAACAGTTGATGGCGGGACAATAGTTTTCAGGCATTAGGAATAGGGGCCCGACCTAAAAATTAACATCCGCGCTCTTAATGTTGAAAGTTCAAGGGAAATCCCTAGAAAGTCCGTTAATTTCGAAGCAGAACATCAGCAGGACATGTTTAGAAGGTCAGTAGGGATGGAGTGGGCTCAACCATAACAAAAAATATTCAACTAGCACGCCTAAGTTTGTAAGTGAACCGTGACAAATGGTAATAGGGTTGATGTTGATGAATTTCATAACCTTCCCGATAGGCTTCCGTCGATAGGAAACGCAAGGTACAGGAAACAAAGATCCACAGACTTATGATGGGTCAACAGACTTAAATGATTACTTTATGGCATTTCGAACAGGTGTCAACCTGGAATCAGTGGGTGGTTTATGAGAAAGCCAACAGCTAGCCATGAGCCTTAGGGGAGCGGCGCAAAAAGTCCTAACTGAACATCGTGACCTTGATAGGTAATTACGCTCGAATTAAAGAGGCCTTAGCGGAAAGATTTGCACCGTCCGGGGAGAGAGAACGCGTATAGGTGTCAGTTGAGAAACAGGGTTTACAATGGAAAAGAGAGCATTGCCTCGTATGGGTTAGAATTGAGACGACTCGCAGCATTATCATTCCCGGATATGCCTCCGAGGCTCGCGAAGTCAATATAATAGATCAATTCATTCACGGGCTCCGAAGTCACGAAATGAAAAAGCATGTTCAATTCAAACATCCGACTACTCTCGAGGCAGCCATAACACTAGCCATTGAATTTGAGGCTTTTGAAAACGAACAAGCCTCAATGGTTAAAAGCCAAAATCTTATGTTGAACAAGCCCCGGTTCTAGCTGTAAAATCACGAGGCAAATAACAGTCAAGATTTAGCAAGATGTTTTTTGACGGACTTAAGGACCTCAAGGAAGAATTCCAAAAAAGTAATCAAAGACAGGAATTCCTCGGGTTCAATCGGCGAGGTCGCGGGCGTGGAAATTATGGGAACCGCGGAGCGAGACCTATGAATGGAACTGTTACACTGCGGCGCGACTCTGGACATTATATGCGCGAATGTCAAAAACCGAAAAGAATAGAGTAAACAAGAAGGGGTCTGAACAAAAAACTAGATGTGGTTGAACTCGTGCCCGAAAGTTAACCATTGGAGACGCTTGTTTTGTTAGATAGTTCTGATGAAGTGTCTAAAGGGCTTACCAAGATTAGTCTTAATTCAATTAAAGCCGGTTGTTTATTCCTTGATGCTATGATATGTGGCAGGAGTTGTAGATATTTAGTTGATTCTGGTCGGTAGTTACAATCGTTACGGTGACGATTTTTATTTTTCACTTCCCGAGAGCAAAAGGCCAGAGTTAAAAAGTAGCAATATTCTACTGTATTCTGCGTCGGAGATCCTCTAAAGGTAGCGGGGGAAGCTAGGTTTAGCTTTAAGGTGGGCAAATTGGTGTATGAGCATAGAGCTATAGTAGCACACCTAGACCAGTTGTCAGGGATTATAGGGTTAGATTTCCTCTCAGAGCATGGTGGAGTTTTGGACTTCGTGGATAATGCTCTAAAGTTAGAAGGACAACAGGTAGACCTGGCAGTGAATGGTACAATGAGGTTGCCCGTGCGAGACTTTGTGAAACAGTCTCTGTCCCAGCTAATTCAGAGGTTCACATTCGTGGGTACATAGATAGAGCGGTGGCCTGGGTGAGGGAATAGTTGAACCCAGTAAATTCATGCTTAATCAGGGATTGTGTATGGCTAGGACTTTGGTGGGTACAGAAGGTAAAGAGATATGTTTCTCTGTCCTTAATCTTGGTAGGCAAACTGCAAAGTTACACCGGAATACGGTTATTGGGGAACTCAAGGGAGTGGACAAGCTGTGTCAGGTGAGCAGCTGTTGTAGTGAGCGCTCAGAGTTACCTCCCCATTTGGTTTCCATTAATCAATAGGATATCGCCTAAGTTATCAGAAGCTGAAACACACGGTGTCACTGAGTTGGTTGCCAGTTTCAGGATGTCTTTTAAGTCCAGATGGAGTTTTTGGGCAGACAGATTTAATAGAACACACAATAGATACAGGTGTTTCAGAACCCAATTAAAATTCCTGCCAGGCGTATTTCTCCCACTCAGAAGGATATGTTTGAGTTAGAGTTGGACAAAATGCTGAAAGATGGGATTATTCAGCCAAGTTCTTCTCCTTGGTCGGCTCCTGTGGTATTATGTACCAAGAAGGATGGTAGCGTACGGTTTGCATATATTACAGAAAGACTTAATGCAGCAACGAAAAAGGACGCTTTCCCTTGCCGAAAATAGATGATGCCTTAGATGCAATGGGTTGATCACGTTGGTTTCTCTACGTTAGATCTTGCTAATGGGTACTGGCAGTGTAAAATAGACCCACGTGACAAAGAAAAAACGGCGTTTAGTACTCATAAAGGTCTGTTTGAATTCAACGTGCTTCCATTCGGTCTTTGTAATGCTCCGGCAACATTCTCCCGTTTAATTCAGTTAGTTTTAGGTGGTCTAAACTGGACAAGTGTTTATGTTATTTGGATGATGTTTTGTGTTCGGACACACATTTGAGGTAGCTATTCAGAATCTCTGAGAAGTTTCTGAATGTTTGAGAAAGGCAAATCTAAGACTGAAAACGAAAAAATGTAACCTTATTCCAGACTGAGGTATCCTATTTGGCGCATGTGGTATCCAGCAAAGGAATAAGTTGTGATCCGGAAAGGTCCGCGCTGTAAGCGATTGGCCTGTCCCACAGAACGTGTCCGAAGTAAAAAGCTTCCTAGGATCACAGGATACTATTGGAAATTCATTAGTCATTTCTCTGAATATTTCTTCGCCGTTGACAAAGCTCACGCGTAAGAACCATAGGTTTCTCTGGGACAAAAATGTCATAAGTCGTTTGAAACCCTTAAGAAGGCGCTAACCATGTTCTCCTATACTGAGCTATCCGACAACCCAAGATAAATTTATTCTAGATACGGATGCATCGAACGTCGCAGTCGGTGGGGTTCTTAGTCAAATCCAGAATGGAGAGGAGAGGGTTATTGCCTATGCGAGTAAGACTCTCAACCGATCTCAACAAAACTACTGCCCAACACATAGAGAGTTACTAGCAGTAGTATGCTTTGTGAAAGAGTTTAAGGCACTATCTCTGGGGTAGACCGTTCGTGTTAAGAACAGATCAGGCATCACTAGTTTGGCTTAAGAACTTTAAAAGTGAGGAAGGTATACTAGCCCGTTGGCTGGCTGTTATCGACTTGTATGACCTAGAAGTCCAGCACCGACCTGGACATAAACATGGCAACTCTGATGGGTTATCTCGTAAACCAAGTAACACATGTAAGAAACAGGGGTGTCCCACTTGCAGTGATGGTGAAGGTCTAGATGGGTACATGTCTGACCATTCAAAAGGCTATACTGAGCAGCCTATTGGGATTCAGATGGTCACGACTAGATCAAAAACAGATAGTTCAAATGTCAAAGGGAACAGAGAAAATCTTGATAAGTTAGACAGGGAACCAGTAGGTACCAGGACTAAGGGGGATAACTCTAGTTCAAAAATGAAGCAAACTGAGTTAGGAGTTTAGTTGGATAGCTGGGGTCCCGAGAGGCTACAGAAATGGCAAAGGGAGGATTACAATATAGGAATGTTTTTGGTTCTTTAAGAAAAACACCAGAAAAAGCCACCAAAAACTGAGGTAGAATTGTTTCCTCCAGAGGCTAGAAAACTCTATCACATGTGGGAGATGTTAGACTTAGACGAAAATGGGGTACTTTGTCGTACTGATTCAGAAGATGTCATGGGAAATAAAATGCATAGTGTGGTGGCTCCCTTTTGTATAAGAGATGAAATATTACAGCATCTTCACAATTCCAAAACATCAGGTCACTTAGGACGAGACAGAACGATAGAGTTGGTACAAAGACGTTTTTATTGGCCTGGTCTAACTGATGATGTTAAAACTTGGTGTAGAGAATGTGATTCGTGTGCTAAACGTAAAACTGGTCCGGTAAAAAACAAAGCTCCCCTTTGTCCTTCGATACCGGCTAATGATCCTATGGAAAGGATAGCGGTTGATATCATGGGAGGTCTTCACACATCTAGTAATGGGAACAATTACATAATGGTGGTAGAAGACTATTTTTCCAAGTGGGTAGAAGCTTTCCCTTTGGTTGACCACACCGCTCTCACCGTAGCTGATAAGCTGGTAACAGAAATATTTGTAAGGTTTGGGATGCCAAAATTCATTCATTCCGATCAGGGAAGGGAGTTCGAAAGTGAGTTATTTAGTGCTATTTGTGGAAAGTTAGGAATACATAAGACTCAAACCTCAACCTATAGACCTCAGTCGGACGGACTTGTAGAACGACTTAATAGGACGCTAATACAAATGTTATCGTCATTTGTGAATGAAAATAAAGATGACTGGGATGACTACCTTCCTTTTGTACTTATGGCGTACAGAGCAACAAGACATAGCAGTACAGCTTGTAGCCCAAATCTTGTGATGTTGGGGCGGGAAACATGTTGCCCTTTAGACTTGATGGTTGGGTTACCGCCCATGTCCCACGAAGATAGATGCCCCGTAGAGTATGTAGCTTGGGTTCAAAGTGTTATGAGAGCGCCATTTGAATTTGTTCACATGAATTTAAGAGAGGCGGCAAGTCGGCAGAAACTGTACTACGACAAGTCATGTAAAGAAACCAGTTTTTCTGTAAATGACTTCGTCTGGGGATGGTATCCACCAGCCATGGCCAACAAACTAGGACAAGGATGGACGGGACCATACAAAGTACTAAAAAAAGTCACCGACATCAACTACCAAATACAACGAGTTCCTAACTCGAAACCTATAGTTGTCCATGTCGATCACTTGAAACCCTACAGAGGACGGTCTGTTCCCGAAGGGTGGACTATGGATGAGCTGTCCAAAAGTTTGAGTGAGGATGAGTCAGAATCAGAGGGAGAAATGGAAACATCAGAGATAGGAGAGAGGATATTGACACCAAAACTGGAAACAACTAGGATATCCAGGGCGGGGCGCACTATTAAACCTCCGGTGATGTACTCTCCATAAATCAAAGTACGTATATTGTACTGACAGATGTCTACATGATTATATATATTTGTCTGCAGAAATATGGAGTTGACAGTTAATGATGAATACGTTGCCTGTGTGGATGATGACATCAAATACTGGACACCTGGAATGAGCTGTCCAGTAACCAAGTGTCAAGGCGTGGAAAAATTCAAGCACTATAGTGACCTAAGACGCCACTGGGGGAGGATCCACCGAAGCGAAATAATACAGTTTCAATGTCCTTGGTGTACGTTCCAACATCCTACCAGGAACCAGATAAAATGCCACCTGGTAAGGAAACCTCAAGACTCCACAACAGCTGTTGGAGCAGGCGTCAACAGGAAAAACCATAGGTTTGTGCCACCAGAACACTTTACCATTCCGGTAAAGGTTGTAACAACCGAGGCGGCAGAGCAACGGGAAAAGGCTGCTGAGGAGAGAAGACGAGGGCCTTCTCAGTCGGCCACGACCGGAAGCTTGGCGTGTAACACTATAGTTGCCCGGGACCAGGAGGTCATCGTTGACCACAATGGCAATGGGGTCATTAAAGACAGTCCAAAATGGCATCCGGAATCTTCGAAGTCGCACCCATACGTTCCAACAGATGTTGACTTTAGCGAGTTCGCCGACATATAATTGTATAATAGTGAACGGAAATATCTGTTTTTAGTGCTTCATTCCAAATCATGGTGTATTGTTATTGTGTTAGTTAACAAGTTTTGTGTTACAAGTTGTAAGACTATTAGTTTTAGTCATTATCGTTATACTTTTATAAGATGTTCATTATACTATATATAGCAACATTCGCGCAATTAAGGCGGAAACTACTGGACAACGTGAGTTCATTGTTCTAACTGGAAAGTCACTAAGCCGAGAGTAATGAATAGTCATCCGTTGGACTATAAGTGTTAAAGTGTGCGAACAACATTTTTCCTTTTCCTTCATAAGAATTCCTTGTTTTGATATTATGAGATTTTATACTCTAGTCTTTGTCAGATTATTGATATTAGCTAGTCATATACACTATAGTCCCTCCAATTGATATGTTGGCAAATTTTGTCTTTGTGTTGTTATGAATATATCTAATTAGATTACTTTTTGTTATGGAATATAGGAACATTGGCAAATGTTTCTTGTTGTTATATTTGTTTAACGGGGGAGGAGTGTAAAAGAATTAGATTTTAGATATTAGAATATATCCATATTTTAGGATTAGAGATATATATTTAAAGTATAGATACCTGTACAGGAAGCTGTCCCTCATACGGGCATCTCAATTTAGGGTTAACCAAAGTTAGGGAGTAAAACCCTTGGTGATTGGATAATTGTATGTACCTTTTTGCGTAGGAGTTGGGCTTCCCTGGGTAGGGGTATAAAAAGGCCTGCTCCAGCCAGTTCTAGTCGAGTCTAAGGCTTCCATTTAGCTGTGACTTCACCTCCCCTCCCAAAAGCCTCCATTTGGCTGTGTCCCTTAGGTCTCCCGTGTGGACCTGTATATTTTAGTAAGGTGAGTATTTATGACCCCCTCCCCTTCTCCCAGTGTAGTGTATACCCATGTAGTGGTGGTTAGCTAGGGATTCATTGATAAGCTAACTCGTATGTGTAGTAGCCGTGTGTAGGGAGTAGGGGGATGAAGCTGAGAAGGTCATTAATCACATCTATTTATAGGTAGATAAGGCTGTTATAGGTGTGTCGTTTGGAGAATAGGGGCTAAGCGGTGTATATAGGCATTGTATCATTATTATATATCTGCATAACCACAGTTACATTTAAGTCTAATAAATATATGTGTCATACACATTTGCATTACCTTTAGTCTTTCTGTCATCCAATGGTATCCTTTTTGGTAAAGCTAACAAATTAAGCCCGGACAGAACCTTGGGCCCCCGAACCTGGGTTGACCTTACACAGTGACGGTGTGTTCGTACACGTGTGGGAAATTCCTCGCGCGTGACGAAAACTGGTACTTTTACATATATATAATTGTGGTTATTCGTAAGTGTGACCTTATCTTAAGCGTGATGCATTTTATCTTTTATTTCGTTATTTATATTATCAGATGCATATGTAGAGTTGCGTCCATTTAGTATTTCTATTATTGTATACTGTGTGTATTGCTCAGTGTTAAGTGTAGTTTTATGTCTGTTTACAGAGTCGGCCCTGCAGGTAGGGCGTTAGAATTGTACCTGCTGCCCCTATTGCATGATCGTAAAAGGCGACTAAATTTAGGATCTTATCTTTTCTATTCTTCCTAACTGACTTGATCCTTCCTAATGCCTCCCTTGGCACCGCCTCACTTTTGGCCTTGAGTTGAGCGTTCGCCCCTGTGAGGAAGGCTCTGGGTTCTGTCCCCTGGCCGAGACACACCAAAGTGTGTAAAAGTGGTAGTTTCTGCTCCTGCTTAGCGCTCAGCAAAAAGGGAGTAGGACGACTGGTTCGCCCGTTGTCAGTATAATGTGACCGGGTGGGGTGTGTTGCTTGGTGTCTTCGGCGGCATGCTTCAGTGATATAGCACTATAAAAAGGGCAAAAGTTCCACTATACAAGAAGACACAACATGAATATACCGCAGTCTTCCAAAACACGCACCTCGCACAACATACACGCAACACACCGCATACATGGGAGGCCGTCCTTACGTGACCATAGCTGCTAATAGGACGTTAATTAATCAAACAAACAAACAAAAAAAGTTTACAGAGTGTCTATCTTCATCATCATTATTGCCTGTCATTGTCTGAGTATTGAAGTAAATAAACGAACTGATCACGACCGGGTATTTGCCTCTGTCATTAATACTACTACGGTTACACACACACCTCGTGCTTTACATACACTGCACACATGGGTGGCCGTTGTTACAGGGCCCTGTCTGTTAATGGACGTTAAACTAATAAAAACAAACTCGGCTTTATATACATTTAGCATTGTAGTGTTCTTTGGGCGAAATGACTATATACACCAACATAATTCTGACAGCTTTTTCAAACTATTCTATCCCCAGTCGAGATTCCGGTAGCAGCTATTAATGGGATGTTGTCAGATGCTCTCATCAAAAGCAGTGATAATAAAGATCTGTATTTTAATCAGATTGATACCACATGTAATTTAGATTAAATGCATTTTCTGCACGTTGCTTTATCAATTGCTAACGCCATTTCGCCCCAACATACATAAACGATTGGCTTTGATGTGCTATTTGAGCGAGATGACTACGAAGAGGGAAATAATTGTGACAGATTTTCAAACTATTTCGTCCCCTGAATTTTGCCACCAGCAATTTGATAGGCAATTTCCAAAGGTCATCTGGACATGACCCAAAATGGGAGTTTCTAACGTAGGGATAACAAGGACAGTCATTCAGATTCCCCGCCAATGGAGATATCAAAGCTGAAGTAAGTTTGATTGTGGAGACTAATGTCACGAGAGTGATTATAATATGGGTATTTGTTCACGAGTACATAAATAGAATCCAACAGCTATAAACCACCGTGTCCAACCGTACTTTGGAGATTGCGGTTGAAGTAACGCAGAGTTTGCGGTTATCACCGGAAGGTGATGGAAAATTGAGAGGGTAGGTCCACGAAATTGTCAAATAACGAAATTCTAGAGAATATTTCAAAAAACTGAGTCGCTCACGGATTGTAGCACACATTGAAGAATTCAAGGCATGTTTCGCATATTGTCGATGTTTTTTGTGGAGTTCAAACACTCAACGACAAAAATCGAAATCGGATTTTTAGGTCACCTGAGACGAAGTCTCAAGTGACCTATTCTAATCGCCTTTTGTCCGTCGTCGTGCGTCGTCCGTCGTATGTCCGTAAACAATTTACATTTTCGACTTCTTCTCCAAAACTGCTGAAGCAATTTCAATGAAATTTTGCACAAACCTTCTAAGGCATAAGGCCAATCAAAATTGTGAATTATATGGTCCCCACCCCCCAGGGGGCTGTGGGAGGGGCCAAAAGGGGTAAAATTGAGTAAAATTTCAAAAATCTTCTTCTCTACTCACAGATGTGGTAGAATCAAATACTCTTCATAGATAGAAAGGTCTTAAGGTCCTTTACAAAAATTGTGAATTATATGACCCTGGGGTCTCACGTTTCCCCCTGGGGAGGGGGTCAAGTTTACTATAGTTTATATAGAGAAAACACATTTATGAGCATTTGTTGCTCAATTATCATTGGAAACGAGTCAAACTTGGTTAGAATTATTAGCCTTAGATAGCATTTTAATATCATATCCATATATTGGTCCAGGCCGACCCCATGGGGGCAGATGGGCGGGGCCAAAAAAGGTCAAATAGGCTAAAACTTCAAAAATATTCTTTTAAAATTCTGGAAATGGTACAATCAAATACACTTTATAGATGAAAAGGTCTTAAAGTTTGTTTATAAAAATTGTGAATTATATGACCCTGGGGTCTCACGTTACCCCCTGGGGAGGGGTCAAGTTTACTTTACTTTATATAAGAAAAACATATTTGTGAACATTATTTGCCCAATTTCCGTAGGAAATTAGTCAAACTTGATTAGAATTATTAGCCTAATTAAGATATAGCATTTTAACATCCATATCCGTCCTTGATGACCCCCTGGGGGACCAGAGGGGCAGGACCAAACAGGGTCAAAATGATTAAAATTTAAAAAAAATACCTCTAAGTTCACAGGTTTGATGGAAGCAAATACTCTTCATTGTCTAAAAAGTCAAATTTATAAATCACTTACCAACTTCAAGGCCCAGCATATAGTGTTTATATGTCTTTAATTTTTTTCATTATTTGTTTCATTATATATTCTAACTCAGGTGACCGTTAAGGCCCATGGGCCTCTTGTTTTGTAAACAAATCAAAATTTCATAATGTTTTAAGCCATATTATTTTATATAAACACTTTCCATTTATGTGTTGATGTTCTAAAAACACCCCGACTGAATGACATTTGTTTGTGTCAAGAAATTTCCATGAAATACTGAATTGAATTTTTGAAGGATGAGGTTGCGGTTGCATAAAGTAAAAAATGGGGGTTGCGGTTTTTGGTCATTCAATAGCTTTAATGGGCGGATGATATTTGCCATTTTCCATGACCTCGGAGTGTTTCGGAGATGTTTGCGTTTAATGTTATTATCACTAAGACAATCAATTAAGTTTCCGTTCCGTATTGATCAGTTTTAATATGAGCAATGGTATGTATATGTAAGAATGGTATGTCAGCTTTAACTCTTCATTTGTTATTATAAAACTGTGAAGCAACAAACAGAAAAATTATATAAAATTATCATGAAGATCATGAAGCATTTTTCACCCCACGAAACACACCCGTACCCGTTATAAAAATACATGAAGTGTATTGTGTTACTCTGTAGTCTTCGTAATAAGAGTAGGCCCTAGTAGCCGCTACAGAGACGCCTACTGCTACAGGCGATTGATAACACAGTAAATAAATAAAAGTAAATAAAAAATGAATAAAGATTGAATTGACCATTGATAATTGAATGATTCTTATAGAGATTTCTCATTAATACTTCGAATCCGAATCAGAATACGAAATCCATTGTATTGTATTTAGTTCTACTTCATTGATCACTATATGCTATAGTACTGACATTCAATTCGCTTTCTGATTCTGATTCCGACTCGGTCTTAATGATAAATCTCTTATTGGTCGTTTGGGATTAATAATGGAAGTGAAACTCTCAATAATATTGATTCCTATTCATGTACTTTCCCTTCCAACAACCTGATTTTATTTTTGAGTTGTGAATGGTCACTTTCATTGAACTCTCAACCATGCTTCTTTTCAATCAGCAAAGAACAACAAAAAATCCTTCTCGAATCTCAAACTACCTAATTAGAGAAACAGGAGAGTTTATAAATGGGAAACAGAATGATCTATAACCTATGAACATGTGTCAAGTTTGTTACTGTTTGTCCCATTTAACTCAGAACATCTGTTTTCGGCAATATTTCGAAAAATAATCAACCGATTTTAATGCTCCATGGTGTACCATTCCTACTTTAGATGTATCCGCCATAGTCTTTGCAATGAAATAAATATTAAAATAAAAAACCCATTTGAATCAACGTCAACATACATTAACAACACTTGAATCATTGCTAAAAACGATGTAAAAAAGATACACAGTTGACTGGCACCTAATTATAAATAATTTAGTAATCGATGCAGTAAGTCGAAAAGGGGGATAAGCTGCACCAGATGGTATCATTTCGTCCATTTAGGACTCATCTGACAATCCGCACTCATAAAACCTACTTTTTCCCAACCGCAACAATCAATGACGTTACTTTTTTACTTTACATTTTCCGCAACCACGAAAAACTACTTATGCAACCGCAATAATGAGCGTTACTCTTTACCGACACATTTTCAAAATCGTATCTCTCAATCATCCCGGTATTAGATTTAGAAAATCTTTTGAAGAGGCTGTTTACAAGGGTTTCGAAATTATAATATAATCAGTTGATACTGGTCTAGACTCGATTTGTAAAGCAGCATTGAGATCATGAAACTTGACAATGGCGAAAAGTGGCAAAAATTATGCACTGACGTAGGTGTTTGAAAATACTGGGCCATACAGAAACAGGTTACCGCCTTCCCGATTTTGGATATAATCATCTCTGTTCTCCGTGCACACTTCAGATTTCATGAAAAAAGCTTCCTGATGAGAAAATATGACATTTTCTCTTCCGATACCTCCGTGTTTTCCGGCCTCATAACGCAAACTCTGCGTTACTTTCAAACCGCAATCTCCCAAGTACGGTTGGACACCCGTGTAAACCAGTTGACAATATTTATTACACACACAAACGGAGACAGATAACCCTGAAATAAAAAGAACAATACCTGACAATATGTAGGACACATAATATGAACATACTACTTATATCTTCTATAATACTGTAAGGTATAAAATATAAACCACTTTATCTATTTATGTATATTATAATAGTAAATTGTATTTTAATATCAGAGTACATATATTACAAATAACATTTAATTTACAGTCACTTGACTCTATGCATTGTCCTAACCTGACCGACCACGTGCGGTCCTTTGTTATACAAATATAAAGCTTTATGGACAAGTTATTTTAAAAAACTTTTAATTATATAAAGTATAATAATAATATTGGCATAGTGAAGATTTGGTTTGTTCTTTATTAACGTCCTATTAACAGCTATGGTCATGTAAGGACGGCCTCCCATGTATGCGGTGTGTTGCGTGTATGTTGTGCGAGGTGCGTGTTATGGGAGACTGCGGTATATTCATGTTGTGTCTTCTTGTATAGTGGAACTACTGCCCTTTTATATGTGCTATATTCACTGAAGCATGCCGCCGAAGACACCAAGCAACACACCCCACCCGGTCACATTATACTGACAACGAGCGAACCAGTCGTCCCACTCCCTGTATGCTGAACGCTAAGCAGGAGCAGAAACTACCACTTTTATAGACTTTGGTGTGTCTCGGCCAGGGGACAGAACCCAGAGCCTTCCTCACAGGGGCGAACGCTCAACTCAAGGCCAAAAGTGAGGCGGTGCCAAGGGAGGCATTAGGAAAGATGAAGTCGGTTAGGAAGAAGAGAAAAGATAAGATCCTAAATTTAGTTGCCTTTTACGATCATGCAATAGGGGCAGCAGGTACAATTCTAACGCCCTACCTGCAGGGCCAATTCTACTTAATAAATGGTAAACTATAAGGTAATACACATTAGTAGCTGTAGAGATTAAATATAATTTTCACAATCAGGAGTGGTCTTGCTCACTATGACATTCTCCCACTGCTCTAAATGTCTAAACGTAGACCTCAGACCCAGAATTTGATGGCACCAAGGTTTCCATGAGCCATTATCCATACAACTTAGGAGGTTTACAGGCTCGTCTGGACCTTGTAGCTTGAACTGAGTCTTGTGTCTGACCAACACTGCGCATGCCTGCAGCGTTAGAATTTCGACACACACCCCTGGTACCCTGTTTCGGAGAATTCCCTGTACCAACAGTATTTGGTTGCACTGGTCGTTGCGCGCCAGCGACAGTGCGCCTGGGTCTCCTCGCAGGAATGACGTACCTGGGTGATTGATTTCCATCATAATCTGAGCTATCAGAGTCAGTAGTCAAACTGTACCCCGGGGTTCTGATTCCGAGTTGTCTCCCTTGGTTCATCAGCACCCTATGTTCTATGTAGCCACATGAAAGGGAGGAGCAGGTTCCTATGCATAGTTTTAATAGGTCCCTGTCTCGACTCTTTCCGGATCTTGTATACGGGCATATCAGCATTTGGTATACTAAGGATAATGTAGGGATCCTTAGCCCATTTATCAGCTAATTTCTGTTTGCCACATATATCTACGTTCCTCATCAGAACCCGGTCACCTACTTCTAGAGTAGCTTCTCTAACTCCCCTATCGTACCTATCTTTGTACCTCTTACCCTTCCTATCGCTTTCAGCTGAGGCAGCTTTGTAGGCAAAGTCTAACCGACGCTTAAGCTTTTGGGCATAGTTCTGGCGACTCCCTACAGTCTCAGAATCTGTATCGATGCCTAAAAATGCATCTACACGAAGTCTTGGGTGCCAACCAAACATTAGGTAATGAGGGGAATATCCAGTGGTCTCATGTTTTGTAGCATTATATGCGTGAACAAGAGGAGCCACGTAAGATTTCCAATTGGATTTTTGTTCTTCCTCCATTGTACCTAACATTTTTAGCAAAGTTTAGTTGAACCGTTCAACCATGCCATTGCCCATATGATGGTAAGGGGTAGTTCTCGTTTTATCCACTCCAGCTATCTTGCAAAGTTCCTTGATAACTTTGCTTTCAAAATTCCTACCCTGGTCACTGTGGATTCGGGCAGGAAAGCTGTAGTGGACAATGAACTGTTCGTACAACACCCTGGCGGTGGTACTCGCTAACTGGTTCCTGGTTGGAATTGCCTGGGCATAGCGGGTGAAATGGTCAGTTATAACCAGCACATTTTCATAGCCCCCCTTTGACCTTTCCAAGGTCAAACAATCAATGCAGAGTAGTTCCATTGGTCGAGAACTTTGGATATTAACCAACTCTGCTTTTGGGACAGTAGGGGTTTTTCTACGAATACACCTACCACAGCTTTCGACCCATCTATTTACCTCGGCATCAAAGCCAGGCCAAAAAAAACGATGCCAACCAGTTTGTTCGGTCACGTCCCTGATGACCGACATCTTCATGCACTCCCCTGAGGACCTTATCTCTATATGCCTCAGGAATGACTAGCTGCTGAATAGGGTCATTATCAATAGTGGTGTTTCTATACAACACACCATTACGCAGTTCAAACAGCCGCCACTCCCGCATATACTGCCGCCCTGACAAAATGTATAACCCTCCTGAGATGTTTATCTAAGGACTGTTGTTTTTCCCAATCAGAATTTCTGAATTTCCCACACCAGAGATTTTTATATTACCCAGATCTAGAGTGTCATTCTCTGGTTCTAGGGATGATGTGTTTGAGAGTACCGCAGTTTCAGCTAATGGCAATTCCTCTCTCGTAGTCAAACAAGCACAGGAAACTGCTCTCACAACATCTGGGAAAACTTCCTCTAGCTGATATGGTCGCCTTGATAACCCATCAGCGTCCCCATTAAGACGGCCCGCTCTATAGACTAATTTGAAGTTATAGTTTGAGAGTGAGGCTAACCACCTATGGCTTGCTGCGTCCAGCTTTGCAGTGGTCGTCACATAGGTTAGAGAGTTATTATCTGTACGTACCTCAAAAGTGTTGCCATACAGGTAATCATGGAACTTGTCAGTGAGGGCCCATTTGAGACAAAGAAATTCCAACTGATGAGCTGGGTAGTTCTTCTCGCTGGGACGTAATCCTCGACTAGCATACGCTATTACCCGTTCATGGCCCCCTTGATTCTGGTACACTACAGCACCTAAACCTTCTATTGAGGCATCCGTGTTAACAATGAAAGGCTTAGTAAAGTCCGCATATGCTAACACTGGTGGAGATGATAGAAGACCAACAATGGTATCAAAAGCCTTCTGTTGACTATCACCCCATACCCAGGGAATCTTTTTCTTTGGCCCCTTAACATTTTTGTGGGTACAGTGTCCAACAAGGAGATCGTTTAAAGTTTTATGACTTTAGCATAATCCTTAATGAACCTCCTGTAGTACCCTGTAAAACCTAGAAAAGAGCGCAAAGTTTTGACATTGACTGGTTCCGGCAGTGTCTTTAATGCTGAAAGTTTCTCTGGGTCAGTTTGAATTTCTTTCTCAGAAACTATGTGGCCCAGATAGCGCACATGAGTTTTAAAGAACTCGCACTTAGACCCTTTCAGCTTTAAGCCATGTTTCTTAAGCCGTTCCAACACACCTTCCAGGTGTTCCTCAAAGGTGTCTGAGAATATGAGAATATCATCTAAGAAAATTAAACATTCCTTAAGATGACTCTCACCCATACAGGCTTGCATTAATCTCTGAAATGTCGCAGGCGCATTAGTTAGACCAAACGCCATGCGGTTACATTCAAAGAAACCGAGTGGTCCGACAGAAAAAGCTGTCTTAGCCTTGTCCTCCTCTTTGATTTACTGAAGTATCGCGAATAAGGGAGTCCATGGTTTCCTCCATCCTTAATGGTTTTCCCATTGAGTTTACGCAAATCAATGCAAAATCTCGGGGACCCATCTTTCTTTCGAACGAGGACCACATTCGAAACAGTAGGGACTGTGAGACTCTCTGATTGCGTCAGAGTCTAACATCTCTTTAAGATGTTGTCTCACTTCCTCATACATTCCTGGTGGAATACGACGATATGGTTCCTGAAATGGAACATCGTCTGAGAGTTTAATCTCATGCTGCACCAGGTCTGTCTTCCCCAAATCCTTTGGTGATGTGGAGAAAATATGCTGCCACCTACCCAGTACCTGATATACTCTCTCCAACTGCTCAGGAGTGAGTTATCCCTGTTTATCGAGACCCCCAGTTTGTCCCACCATTCCCCCTCAGTCTTAGAGGATTCAGTATCCTTACTAGAGGGTTCTGGGGACCACCAGTCCATTACCTTAACGTCTGTGAGATTACAGAGAGGCGATTTTGGTGATATAGTAATCGACTCCGAAGACAGAATACAGATCCGGACTGGTACTCGTTTAAGTCTTCCAGGTGCACATTCGAGTGACACTACCCTTGGACACACAACAAGGTTTCCAGATTGCAGAGAACTGCCCTGTTCTGATATAGCCGTACTAAAATCACCATGCTTGCGTACCAGGCCATGGACAGTCTTTACCTGGTTTGGACCTATGGACACTGGGTATGTATTGGCAGATTTCACCACCATGGGATTGTTAACACACAAACTATCTACAGCAGACTGCCAGGCATCTGAATATGTAGAATCAGAGCCAGTCTGTTGTATATCCCTACACATACGAATGATATTTGTGCCAACAATCACAGGAACTTGTCTGTTATAGTTGGTCATTGGTGTTACCAGAATAGGTACACAAACTTCACAATCAGACAGAAATTGAATAGTGATATCTGCCTCAATATATCCTAAGTATGGTAATTTAGACCCACCTGCTCCAAATACCTTAAGATCAAAATCTTTGATATCCATTAGAACAGGCTTAGGATTCAGAGATTTGTAACATCTCTCCGAGACACAAGTGATCATAGAGCCACTATCAATGAGAGCAGAATATTTCTTTCCTCCTAGTATGGTCAACATTAGACCAACCAACGATTCTATCATACAGAGTACTGTCTGCACTTTTAGTGTTATTCGGGCTTGTCCTAACTACACCATCCCCCATCTGCCCTACAACAGGGGAGGTTACTCTTTTGGCTCAGACTTTCCTGCTGAGGGTTTCTGGGCATTTTCTTTATTCTGTTTCTGGTACCCATCGCTGCGTCAAGCCTTCCCTTTATTTTGGTTTTCCCCAGACTTACCATTACCCTCAAGCTTCTTTTCCAGGACCTTGATTTTGCTCATTAAGGCACTTACCTGGTTAGTGAGCTTGTCAAGTTTCGTGTCACTCTCTGAAACTTGTACAGGGTTATGCTGAGCTTTAGCCTTTTTAGACTTATTGGTTGCCTTCTGAGCTGGGTTAAGCTCCAGGTCTACCGCTCTGACTTCCCTTAACAGCAAGTCATATAACTGAATGGAGTCATACTTGTGACGCGTCTGGCCTTTCAATTTGTCACAGCGTAAGCCAGTCCAAAATTTGGATCGGAGCATGTCGTCTCTGGCTGCAGAGTTTACATGTCCACTGTCAATGGTGAGCTGTAACAGTGCCTCGAGTCTGCACCCATAAGCGGTGACAGACTCACCTTCTTTCTGTGTAGCAGAGTAAAACTGCTATAACACAACTTCATTAGAAGCTACGTTACCAAAGAAGGTGTCTAGTTTCCTTAAAATCTCAGACAAAGTTGCCCTAGGACCTAATTGTATAAGTGTCTTGGCCCTGCAGGTAGGGCGTAAGAATTGTACCTGCTGCCCCTATTGCATGATCGTAAAAGGCGACTAAATTTAGGATCTTATCTTTTCTTTCACCCTAAATTACTTTGTTCTTCCTAGAGTATTCCTTGACACCACCTCACTTTTGGCCTTTGGTTGAGCGCTCGCCCCTGTGAGGAAGGTTCTGGGTTCTGTCCCCTGGCCGAGACACACCAAAGTCTGTAAAAGTGGTAGTTTCTGCTCCTGCTTGGCGCTCAGCATAACGGGAGTGGGACGACTGGTTTGCCCGTTGTCAGTATAATGTGACCGGGTGGGGTGTGTTGCTTGGTGTCTTTGGTGGCATGCTTCAGTGATATAGCACTATAAAAAGGGCAACAGCTCCACTATACAAGAAGACACAACACGAATATACCGCAGTCTCCCAAAACACGCACCCCGCACAACATACACGCAACACACCGCATACATGGGAGGCCGTCCTTACATGACCATAGCTGTTAATAGGACGTTAATTAATCAAACAAACAAACAAACAAAGTATAAGTGTCTGACGAGCAATACCCCTGAGTGATTTCCTGATGGCTTGGAAAATCAACTCTTCTGACGGGTGCTGTCGGATGCTAAACACCTTACCTCATACCGCCAACCCTCATAGGTGGTTTCACCACGCTGCGGTGACTCATCTCCAGAGAATGTGGAGATTTTCGGAACTTGAGGTAAAAGGTGTGTATCCCTTCGTTGAGGTGGTGGAGTGAGTGGAACTCCATATCCTCCCCTCAGCCCTGAAAATGGAGAATCAATAGGGTCATTACCCTTTGGAGGTAAAGGAGTACTAGTATTCACTCCCTCCCCACGTCCTACAAAATCAAATTTATAACCTGGGGCACCTACCATACCTTTGTCACTATTTGACTTTACCTGTGCAGGCAATACCGAGGCTGCAGGAGTCTTGACAGAACCAGGATCGTTTTGGCTCAACATACTGTCATACTCCACCTTGGTAAACAGGACATAGCCGTCATTCTGGCGCAAAAGGCTAGCCATGAGATCATAGTCTGCCTGGTCCAGGTTGGATGATCCTGTGTTTGGCTTTGACATTGCCATGTTGTACAAAATACAAATTGAAATACAAAGTAAAAGTTAATAAGACAATGAATATAAAAGATGAAATAAGAAGTACAATATCTAGTATCCAAGTGATTGGGGCAAGCAATCCCTACATACGAGGAATACAAGATAACCACTTAATCATACAAATACAAACTTAAAGCTGACAATGCAAGTTAAAATTATTAACATGATTTTTTTTAGCTCACCTGGCCCGAAGGGCCGGTGAGCTTATGTCATGGCGCGGCGTCCGTCGTCCGTCCGTCCGTCCGTCCGTCCGTCCCGTCCGTCCGTCGTCCGTCCGTCCGTCGTCCGTCCGTCAACATTTCCTTTAAATCGCTACTAGTCATAGAGTTCTGGATGGATTGTAACCAAATTTGGCCAGAAACATCCTTGGGGGAAGGGGAACAGAACTTGTATTAATTTTGGCTCTGACCCCCAGGGGGCAGGAGGAGCGGGGCCCAATAGGGGTAATAGAGGTAAATCCTATAAATCGCTACTTGTCCTAGAATTCTGCATGGATTGTAACCAAATTTGGCCAGAAACATCCTTGGGGGAAGGGGAACAGAACTTGTATAAATTTTGGCTCTGACCCCCAGGGGGCAGGATGGGCGGGGCCCAATAGGGGTAATAGAGGTAAATCCTATAAATCGCTACTTGTCCTAGAGTTCTGCATGGATTGTAACCAAATTTGGCCAGAAACATCCTTGGGGGAAGGGGAACAGAACTTGTATAAATTTTGGCTCTGACCCCCCGGTGGCAGGAGGGGCGAGGCCAAATAGGGGTAATAGAGGTAAATCCTTTAAATCGCTACTTGTCATAGAGCCTTGAATGGAATGTAACCAAATTTGGCCACAGACATCCTTTGGGGAAGGGGAACAGAACTTGTATAAATTTTGGTCTGACCCCCGGGGGCAGGAGGGGGCGGGCCCAATAGGGGTAATAGAGGTAAATCCTTTGAATCGCTACTAGTCATAGAGTTCTACGAATTGTAACCAAATTCGGCCACAACATCCTTGGGGAAGGGGAACAGAACTTGTTTAAATTTTGACTCTAGTTCCCCTGGGGGCAGGAGGGGCGGGGCCCAATAGGGGAAATAGAGGTAAATCCTTTAAATCGCTACTAGTCATAGAGTTCTGAATGGAATGTAACTAAATTTGGCCACAAACATCCTTGGGGGAAGGGGAACAGAACTTGTATAAATTTTGGCTCTGGTTCCCGGGGGCAGGAGGGGCGGGGCCCAATAGGGGTAATAGAGGTAAATCCTTTAAATCGCTACTAGTCATAGAGTTCTACATGAATTGTAACCAAATTCGGCCACAAACATCCTTGGGGGAAGGGGAACAGAACTTGTATAAATTTTGACTCTGGTTCCCCTGGGGGCAGGAGGGGCGGGGCCAATAGGGGAAATAGAGGTAAATCCTTTAAATCGCTACTAGTCATAGAGTTCTGAATGGAATGTAACTAAATTTGGCCACAAACATCCTTGGGGGAAGGGGAACAGAAGTCGTATAAATTTTGACTCTGGTCCCCGGGGCAGGAGGGGCAGGGCGCAATAGGGGAAATAGAGGTAAATCCTTTAAATCTCTACTTGTCATAGAGTTCTGAATGGAATGTAACTAAATTTGGCACAAACATCCTTGGGGGAAGGGGAACAGAACTTGTATAAAATTTGGCTCTGATCATCCGGGGGCAGGAGGGCGGGGCCCAATAGGGGAAATAGAGGTAAATCCTTTAAATCGCTACTTGTCATAGAGTTCTGAATGGAATGTAACTAAATTTGGCCACAAACATCCTTGGGGGAAGGGGAACAGAACTTGTATAAATTTTGGCTCTGACCCCCCGGGGGCAGGAGGGGCGGGGCCCAATAGGGGTAATAGAGGTAAATCCTTTAAATCACTACTTGTCATAGAGTTCTGCATGGTTTGTAACCAAATTTGGCAACAAACATCCTTGGGGGAAGGGGAACAGAAGTCGTATAAATTTTGACTCTGGCCCCACGAGGGCAGGACGGGTGGGGCCCAATAGGGAAAATAGAGGTAAATCCTATAAATCACTTCTTGTCCTAGAGTTTTGTTTGGATTGTAACCAAATTTGGCCATAAACATCCTTGGAAGAAGGGGAACAGAACTTGTATAAATTTTGGCTCTGACCCCCTGGGGGCAGGAGGGGTGGGGCCCAATAGGGGATTTAGAGGTTAATATTAAAATTCCTTCAGAAATGAAACAATGAACCTGTATTCAGAACATTACTTGGCATTAAAAACCAGGTGAGCGATACAGGCCCTCTGGGCCTCTTGTTTTAAATAAGTATACTCGTTTTTCCAAGAATCGTTTATGAGACATTCCCCGGTTGAGGACAGCCATTTTTGTTTTACATTCCGACGACTCACCGACCCCTATATAAAGCGCGTGAATCGACACACGTGCGCTCATTCATGTACCTATACACCTAGCAGTCCACAGGTTATATCACCTACAAATAGGTAAACAAAACCCTCACCTGTAAAACTATATGGGACTTTTTTTAGCAAGAAAACATGTCAACTCCTCTAAGTTGTCATTTAGATGTTTCTCAAAATAAAATTCCAACGCAAGTGAATAGAAATCCAAAAATATCATCGTACCCGACGCACTCAACTGACCATATACACGTGACTATGTACCTGACCCGAACGAGCGACAACTATCAAGGACACACACGTGTCGTTGTACATGTACGTGTAAAACTTAGTGTATATTGAAGTGTTTTATTAGTTCGTATTGGACATATGTTGGGATATAGCTGACAACACATTCATCTATTACTTCAATGAAATATTGTCAGGTGAGTGCAGTGTTTATTTTCAATTTGACATTGTTATTTGCAATATCGGGGCATGTGTATCTGAGACAAGATATGTTCAGAATGAATGATACACGTGTGTCAAGTGTCCCGTGCTTTATATAGGGGGTTGACCAGTGAAGGTTACTAAGCAGAGCAAAAGAAAAATGGCTGCCACTTCCTTAGATACCACACTGTCATAACTAGGGGATGTCTCAGAAACAATTTTTGAAAAAAAAATATTTCGTTAACATTTTTTTTTTAATTTCAACTGCATGTTTTTAACTTGCATTGTCAGCTTTAAGGCAGAAATTTAAACACAATATGTACAAATAGAAACAACAAGTCTTTTCATCCAACACCTAGCTAGTAGTGGAGTAGGGTGGATTCCGTCCTTGTACAGACTAAAATTCAGTGAAACCCTGGATTTATCCTGGTGTTTCGCTTTCCTGTACCTTACCAAGTCCAACCTGAGATGAGGTGAGCTGACACAAAGTCTATTATTGACTTGCGTAAAGAACCTATTCAGTTACAACACCCTGTCATTAAGGATGACATCTTGATGTTGGAATGGTTCTGTCCCCTGGCCGAGACACACCAAAGTCTGTAAAGTGGTAGTTTCTGCTCCTGCTTAGCGCTCAGCAAAAAGGGAGTGGGACGACTGGTTCGCCCGTTGTCAGTATAATGTGACCGGGTGGGGTGTGTTGCTTGGTGTCTTCGGCGGCATGCTTCAGTGATATAGCACTATAAAAAGGGCAAAAGTTCCACTATACAAGAAGACACAACATGAATATACAGCAGTCTCCCGAAACACGCACCTCGCACAACATACACGCAACACATCGCATACATGGGAGGCCGTCCTTACATGACCATAGCTGTTAATAGGACGTTAATTAATCAAACAAACAAACAAAAAATGTTGGAATGAATCAGGATTTGGATGTCCCTTGGATTTGTTCCACTCTTGGATAGAGTATGAAGGGATCTCCAAAAATACAAGTTGTACAGTAGGAAAATTGGAAACAATGGAAACAAACTTGTTGATAATAGAATGCAAATCAGAATTTGTAAATTCAGAAGTCTGGTGTCTTAGACTAATAAATTTCCCTTGTTTGACAGTAAGGTCGCATGTACCTAGCCAAACATATAACACAATATGTGGATAAGAAATTACTTTGACTGGGAGTTCAGTCTCAAGCCAATGAAGAAAATGAGTAAAACGACCACCTGGTTGACAAATAAATTCAATATTACAACATAAATTTTGCAATAAATCCAAATGACGTTTCAGGTAAAATCCCTTACTACTTGTAAGTACAATAGGTTTCTTCCTTATCACCACATGTGGTATAGGTTTATCAATAAATTTCTGTAGTTAAATACAACTCATAACCTACAGAGTATTGAAATGGGTATATGATATATACTAATAATATAGATGTAAACCTGTATAATCTAAGATAATATACAAAATTTACCCAGGAAAGTATACTACCTATACTTAAACAGATTCAACAGAATATGTAGAAGTATCGATTACATATATATATCATACAATGCGCTGACACAAAACACAATGGACAAATACAACATTTACAAACCAATCTTCAGCAGCAGTTTCACTCGGCTCTTGATCTTCTGACACAATCCTCAAATTCCGCTACGGTGCAGTGCAGTGTGTGCAGTGTTAGTAGGTTGGGATTGTTAGCTGGGAAGCAAGCATGCAATATATGTAAATATAAGATAGTTTGAAATGTAAAGAAATATAAAAGTTTATCTCATTTTACAGATTTAAATTTGTAGATGAATATCTATAAATTTTATAAAATGTTTACGATTATGTTTTATTTATCTATTTATATAGTTAATTTAGTTATATTAGATATGATTTAGAGTATTTTATGTAGTATAATTAGATTCAAATGTAACCTACACTAGCATTTATATGTTTAAATCTAAGTGAACATTTAAAAGTTAGTTATGTTTACCACGCTATGAGAATATGAGAATAGCCTACAGCATGAAAATAAACATGAAACATCAAACAAATCAATAACAAATGCAATGAATAATATCAATAGTGAATACAAATGACAATGTAAACAAAAATATGTAAATATTTAAAGTCAAAGATAAACACGGGAACGATAAATGTCAACACTTGGAACGGCTCTCCACTGGACGATACAGAATGACAATCAGTTACAATCCAACGACGACAGCAGGAACTCCAAAGTAAACAGGATGACGACGACACAATCACGAATCCATAATGACAAGTCGAAAATAAAGACGATGACAATCACAGGTAAACAGAAGACATCACAACCGGAAGCACATGTTGAATCGATGAGGTATCAAGTATAGAGTGATCTCCACCTGACCATGTTTTCCGGTCCTCTAGCTCGTATCACGTGATCCCCCACGTGGTAAACTATGGGTGTTACGTTGTACGCCGGGAACTGCCTCCGTCGAACGATTACGTTGGGCGCCAATGTCACGAGAGTGATTATAATATGGGTATTTGTTCACGAGTACATAAATAGATTCCAGCAGCTATAAACAGTTGACAATATTTATTACACACAAATGGAGACAGATAACCCTGAAATAAAAAGAACAATACCTGACAATATGTAGGGACACATAAATTAACATACTACTATATCTTCTATATTTATACTGTAAGGTATAAAATATAAACAGGTATCTATTTATTATATTATAATAGTAAATTGTATTTTAATTTTCGAGTTACATATATTTACAAATAACATTTAATTTACAGTCACTTGACTCTATGCATTGCCCTAACCTGACCGACCACGTGCGGTCCTTTGTTATACATAATATAAAGCTTTATGGACAAGTTATTTAAAGAAGTTTTAATTATATAAAGTATATTAATTATATTGCATAGTGAAGAATAAGTTAATTACTTTATTTCTAGTTATATATTAAAAAACATACCTTTCAGTACTGTGGCCGTAAAGTACACATGTACAGGCTTCTAGGTCGTGTATGTCCAGTGCCTATTTTCCACAATGTGACACACTCAACCAATCCATTCACTCGCCTCTCATACGTCATCATAACAACTTACACACACATATTTACATGTACAGGACATTACATGACACAGGGACATGTAAATTCAGTCAATACACAGCGCATGTAGTTAAAACACCATATACACCATATTATATATATGGTGAATTTAAACACCGCGACACTTATGTGTATGAAAATTAAAAACATGAAAAAGGAAGTTTGCGCTAAAAAAAGATGTATAATTCTAGTAGAGCGGGGCTGCAATTGTTGAATCAGGTATACAGCCTTGACATTTATATTAGACTATATACACAAAGATGGGTGGAGTTTTGCAAAGTAACATTTACCATTTACCATGATATTTTCAGCAATGTTTCCATGGTAACGGAAAAAGTGCAAAAAATGAAAACCTAAAAATAGCAAAAGGTACTACTAGACCATAAAAAGATGAAGTTTCGTGGAAATATCTCTGCTGGTTTTAGAGTTATGCTCCGGAAATGATACTGCTACAAAAATGATATTTTCAGCAATGTTTCTATGGTTACAGAAAAAAGCACAAAAAGTGAAAACCTAAAAATAGCAAAAGGCACAACTAGACCATCAGAACAATGTGTCTATGAAGTTTCATGGAAATATCTCTGCTGGTTTTAGAGTTGTGCTCCGGAAACGATTCTTACACAAAAATCTGCCACTTTCAGCAATGTTTCCATGGTTTAAGAAAAAGTACAAAAAGTGAAAACCTTAAAATAGCAAAAGGCACTACTAGACCACAAGACCAATGTGTCTATGAAGTTTCGTGGAAATATCTCTTCTGGTTTTAGAGTTATGCTCTGGAAACGAACCTGGTACAAAAATATGATATTTTCAGCAATGTTTCCATGGTTACGGGAAAAATGCTAAAAATAGCAAAAGGCACTACTAGACTATAAGAACAATGTGTGTATGAAGCTTCGTGGAAATATCTCTGCTGGTTTTAGAGTTATGCTCCAGAAACCATTCGTACGGACGGACGGACGGACGGAACCCATTTGTATATCCCCCGCCAACTTCGTTGGGCGGGGGATAATTAATCAAGATTGACATGTGGTACTGGTTACATGCAGCAGCAGAGGTTGTGCACTATAAGTAAATTTAACGCCCACTTCCTTATCAGTTTAATTAGTTTTAGTTTGTTTAAAAATAAATAACGCCAAGAAAATTATTTGATTAGAGTCTACACCATAATTGCATTAACAACATTTTGGAAATCATATAATGAACTAGATGTCTTCAGGAAAGTGTATTTTTTACATGTAATTGGTGATTAATACTATATATATGTCTTAATCTTTGTACACTATACAAATTAAGAAAAACATGATGCACTTAAAAAAACTAAATACACGGAGGCCTGGGTATATGACTTATTAAAGGCCTGAATAGACAGACTTTAATCAAATCATCATTTAATGTATCAAACACAACACTGACTTATCAAACCTAAATTTGAAGCGTTTCAATCATTGAAGTATACCTTAGATATATTATTGACTTTTTCATTTTAATTTCAGGTAAAAAAGTGACCTGCCTTTAGACCCTGACTACATCCCAAGTCCTAATCTAGGTTACTAGAAAAATTATGCAACTCCAGCCACTAAGTCGGGGCGTCTTCAGCGCAGAATTGAGAGGCAAGAACGTGTTCATCGATCAGATGCTGCATTTGCATTACTCGATTTACTGAACGTTGATACACCCAATGAGGACCCGGATAAAAAGAATACTGCTCCTTGTAACTTCTTTCAGAATACTGAAATGACGCATACATTCCTCTGTGCAGAAAGAATAACTTAATTATACCTAGATATTATATTTCCCGAGGGCCTAGGTAAAAATGTATTACCCCGATAGTCTAAAATGGAATGCTACATTTGTTCACATTTTGAAACATTAATTTATGATTTACTGAAACATGAATTGTTCTGCTAGAAGAGATATCCATTCTGATTTTTATGAAACTCAAACTTAATCAAATAGTTCAACATCTTGCGATGCGTTTTTTTTATTCCTGATGGACATCTGTCTGATCTCCTAAATAAAGGACTTCCAGGTATAGTCAAGATACTTTGCTTTTTTGAACAGTGGCACATAAAGAGCCCATGAAGAGACAATCGGAAATATGCCTAAAGTTGTGAAAAAGTTATTTCGAAATTGAAGATGCATACCGAGGTGTTCACTGAAAGGCCAAAGAATCTCACAGCTCGTGCTATAACTTGGTTCAAATACAAACACAATAACACTTTAAAATTCGTCATTGCTATTAATCCCTGTGGTAGCATTTCTTGTGTATCTAGAGCATTCGGTGGAAGGCTATCAAATATATAGAGTATGGGGACATAGTTTTAGCGGATCGAGGTTTTCTGATCAGTGCTGCTGCGGACCTATTGTCTGTGTAGTACTTTTTTGTCTTTTAATTGAGAACACCAGCGACAAATTGCTAGGTAAATAGCGACTAGCTCCTTCACATTAATGTGTTCTGATTTAAATGGTGGTAAATCAAGATTCCAATTAGTATAATAATAGTCTCCACAAAAATAACCTCCCGCACCATGATCACAGGCATCAGTTTGTAATGAAGTTACAGGTTTTGTGTTTAGAATTTTGCATGTACCATTGAACTGGCTAATGAAGGTAGACCACCAGAATATATCCTGATAAAACTCGGAGGATAGCAGCACTTTGTGGTGACGGTGTTTGATGGAATCTTTCATGTTGATGATACGTCTTAAAAATGTGCGACCACCACAAATTTCTTGAGCAGCCCAATTAAGCTTCCCACACAGTGTTTCGAGTTGGGCTTTACTAGCACGGCGCTTTCTTTGATACGACAATAAAAGAGTTGAGAACTCTGCAAGTTTGTTTGGCGGTAATTCAAATGTCATTTAGATGCTGTCGATGATGATACCAAGAAAACAAATCCTAGTATTTGGACCCGCTACTTTGGAGTAGTTTATGGAAAAACCTAATCTGCGTAAAACGGTGATCAGTCTATAGAGGGCTTTTGAACACGCCGAGAAAGTCTTCCCAAAGATTAGGAAATCGTCCAAGTACACAATAACAGTAATACCATATTTAGCCTTTAAAATCCGACATACTGAGTTGTTGAAAAATCTGCGGGCTCTTAGCAACCCCAAAAGGGAGACGAGAATCGTAAAGGTAGGTCGGAGATGAGTCACCTGTAAATGTCCATTTTAATCCTGTGGCGGAATAGTTTGACGGATGAATAGGTACAGACCTGTATGCAGCACTAAGGTCAACTTTGGCTAGGTAGCAACCCCGAGTTATGTGTTTATCTACTTCACGGAGGTCCATATATGAACAGGAACAGTCTGTCGTGATATGATCATTTAGAGAAAGACCTGATGGCCTGCTCGCATCATGAATCAGACGTATTTTGTTATCCGAATTTGGAATCGCGCCCAAAGCACTGACAATTCGCGGTTTTTCACTACAAACAACATAGTTACCATGGATAATCTCAGTGTGAACTTGTTTTTCAACCAAGTCATGGTATTTAACACATGATGAATAATTGTAATTTTCAACATCAATAATATTGTTCATGTCTAGCTCATTGTCGAATAAATCGAACCCATTTTTTACATCACTTAATATGTAGTCCCTATCAAAATCATGCTGATCGAGTAAGTCATTCCAGCTACTATAATTCAGAGGACCTAAATTGTCACTTAATCTAGGCGCTGGACTCTGAATATCTACTTTTTTGACTCCGCGTTGACTGGGTGTTTAGTGGCCGGATGGTCTCGCGAGAAACACAGAGACCAATTATGAGCTAATTTGCAGTTTGTCGAAACACGGTCACAGTACTCAATGTTGAATCGTCGACAAATGTCTTTGCCGTTGGGTAAGAATGGACCTTTCTGGCGTTTTGAAGCTGGAGAACGTCCATTTGGACTGTCTTGGTATAGATGTAATGTACCTGCATTAGGTTTTAGGATTAACTGGAAGTCCTGAATGTCACGACGTGGAGAACCCCAAGGGAAGCCGTCCTTGCACTGTGCCTCGCGATATTCCTTGTCATACAAGGTGACACTACCCCTGGCATAACGGCTGAATAGTTTTTTTGTTTGATTAATTAACGTCCTATCAACAGCTATGGTCATGTAAGGACGGCCTCCCATGTATGCGGTGTGTTGCGTGAATGTCGTGCGAGGTGCATGTTTTGAGAGACTGCGGTATATTCATGTTATGTCTTCTTGTATAGTGGAACTTTTGCCCTTTTTATAGTGCTATATCACTGAAGCATGCCGCCGAAGACACCAAGCAACACACCCCACCCGGTCACATTATACTGACAACGGGCGAACCAGTCGTCCCACTCCCTTTATGCTGAGCGCTAAGCAGGAGCAGAAACTACCACTTTTATAGACTTTGGTGTGTCTCGGCCAGGGGACAGGACCCAGAGCCTTCCTCACAGGGGCGAACGCTCAACCCAAGGCCAAAAGTGAGGCGTTGCCAAGGGAGGCTTTAGGAAAGATTAAAGTCAGTTAGTAAGAAGAGAAAAGATAAGATCCTAAATTTAGTCGCCTTTTACGATCATGCAATAGGGGCAGCAGGTACAATTCTAACGCCCTACCTGCAGGGCAGACGACTGAATAGACGCAATGCATTTTGGGTGTGTTTGATATATTGTACTACCTCTGGGGTCTTTATTTCACCCTTGTTGATCATGTGTATTAAAATTCCCAGGCTACCATATCCCCACTGTTCTACGGACAATTGGTGGACTTATGGACGTGATTTCCGATTGAATTTTATGCCGTTGTCCGTTATGGTAATGCCCTCCTCGCGAATCGAGGGTTCTTCCCAAACAAAATCTTTGACTTTGTATGCTTTTATTGACTGACAGTTTTGGGGTGTTTCGTTGATACCCGACACACCTAACATATCACATAGTATTTTAAAAGATTCAGCGTTAGTGAAGTGACCTTTTTTGTCAACGTTTATCTGACCCTGGGTATCAACACTTGGCCTACCTTGTTCAAGTTGTTGGGAGACTCTGTCCGACGTCTGGTCTTATGTAACCAATTTGGTCTGCATATCAGCGATCCTTTGTTTTGTTTGTTCAATGTCCGACATTAGTTTTAATTTTTTCTCCTCCGCTTGCAGATCTGCCAGTTGTTTTTCCAATATGTCGGTTTCCCGCGTAATTGCGCTAGGCCTAGCCGGTTGAGAGTCATGCACCACGTGTTTTCCTCGTCCGGGGGATTTTGAAACTGGCCGAGGCAAAGTTCGTATTTTGGGGGTTACATCTTGCTCGGACCCATTTTCCGCGTTGCACCATGTCAAATCGAGGTGTTCCTCTTCGGATGTCTCCGAATCCTGAAGGGCCTCGTGTACCACGGCCGCCGCCATTTCAAAAAAAAATGTTCCGGTTTTGTCAGAATCAAACGCTGACTTTGGGCTTCCTAAAACTCTGGATACACGTATTTTTTCCCGTGGTCTCAATTCCATGTCATAAACAGTTCATGTTGGTGATAGTTCTTTGAAAAACATCTTTTAAAAGATATTTAATGGCCCACCAAACGTACTCCCATACTGCATGGAGCTATGCGTTGTAACAGCTTGCACATGGCTGTAAAACGTTACTACTTAGAGAGCATGGCAAGGGGGGGGGTAACTCTAACCGCCATGTCCGGAAAAGGCCCCCAGAGGCCTGCATATATTTACAGTCTTACAAAATTTAATTTTACCAAAATTATCACGTTATACACATATTGCCAATCTGATTAAAATGCAGATCCTTATTATCACTACGTTAGATAAGAGGATATGAGAAAATCCCATTAGGGGTCATGTCCAGGTGACCTTTGTAAATGGCCAATCAAATTGCTGCTGGCAAAATTTTGACAGTGAATTTCAGGGGACGAAATAGTTTGAAAAAATCTGTCCGAAATATTTTCGTTTACGTAATCATCTCGCCTAAAGAACACAATAAAGCTAATCATATTTATATGTTGGGGCGAAATGGCGTTGTTAATTGAAAGAGCAACGTGCAGAAAATGCATTTGTTCTGCATTTCACGTGGTATAAAGGTCATCCGAACATGACGCTTAATCGGATTTTCTCAGATCCTCTATTGAACGGAATGGTTATAAGGATCTGTATTTCAATCAGATTGACATATTGCAGATATCATATGCCATGATGTTGAATGAATTGCTACGTTATGACTATAAACTGTTTATAAGTGTTCGTTATAAACATGTTTCACTGTATATTGACATTTCCTTGGCACTTCTATTATTTAAACTTACCAAGGCAAAGTGAAGTATATGATGGCATAAATGACGCCCACCACGTGACCATTATGACGTCTGTTCTATCTTGTGGATTAATCGTCGTTGATAGACCCTAAAATGAAATGTTAATGCAAATATACGCATTAAACTATATTCCTATGGCATCTATGGTCTATATTGATGCCAGAGCATTGCAGACAATAATCTCATAATGCGCTAGTGCGCATATTGAAGATTGTCTGTAAAGCACTGTGAGTCCTATGCGTGTTCACTTTGTTAATTGTCAATATACAAGGTGTTCAGTGATGATATCGGGCAGCACCTTTTCAAAAAGGAATGTCCTGCATTTG
This sequence comes from Argopecten irradians irradians, assembly GCA_004382745.1. Classification (NCBI taxonomy): domain Eukaryota; kingdom Metazoa; phylum Mollusca; class Bivalvia; order Pectinida; family Pectinidae; genus Argopecten; species Argopecten irradians. The sequence continues at coordinate 591,522 of SAYR01064128.1, read as the reverse complement.
GACACACAGTCTCTACAAAATGCAGCATTTTACGGAGAACAAACATGCATTTGCAGCTGAACTTGAGTGAAGAATCTGTGTTGTTTTTACGCTTAAGGCTATATAGCCTTACAGCGTTTTGAGATTACCTTCCAAACCGGAAATACCTGAAATGCGCTTTCGACTACGACACCACCTAGCGTGAAAAAGTATTACAACTCAGATCTAAAAAAAAAAAATCCGCTTTCTAAAGCAAATATGCTGTCATAGTGTAATTATGATTGCATTGAAAAATTCTATGGTATTTCCTTAAATGTTATTGTTTCAAAAATATGTGTCCAAAACTATAATATCGCTTTCTATTAATGGGAAATAGTGAGAATAATTTGCATGAATGATAGCGATCGATGACCTAAATTCTCGCCAGTCATTTGCATATAGGATGAACTTCTGGTTTAGGTAACACGTATAAAGGAATTGACAGGATTTCAGTATGTATAAGTAGGGCTGGTACGGGTACTTACTTTTGTCCCCGGGTACCCGAATTTAAGTGTCCGATCCGTACCCGGGTACTCGACATGTATTGATATGTAACCGATGTTGTATGGGGCGATCTTCAGATGGAGCAACATTCAATGTAATCATAATAATATGTGAGAGATTTATTCTTCATGACTACAAACGGTATTGGTATATCAATTTTATATCAATCGGTTACATCATACAATCGTAATGTAACAAACTGACAGAGCCCAGTATGTCCGTGACAGTTATTGTTTTCCCGCACATATGCGCAACAGGAAGTACAAAAGAGTGACGTAGTCTTTGTTCGGATAGCCTCTGATGTTATCTCATACAGCTTAACGATAGTGAAAGTAAGCCTGTGCGCCATTCATGATAGTTCTCCGATCATGAGAAATAAATATTGCAACTATGTTGCTTGTGAACATGTCGTAAGCAGATGAAGTGTCATACTTTGTGAGTAAAACAGAACAAAAGAGTGCTATTTTGTACTTCTTGTAACTGAATTTTACGTTTACACAGACATCTGTCAGAATGTTTCCTATTTTGACGGATAACCGGCCGCGTGCACATGTATCCTACAAGTATTTTGACGGGTACCCGGGTACTTCAGCAACCCGACCCGTGTGACAGTAATCTAGGCCTACAACATTCCATTCGTATTTGGAGACAGAAACAGCGAAAATCGTAAGTGTTCATTTCGTTTTGCTTCTACAGTAAATAAATTACACATGAAGTGAACGTACGCGTCTGTGTGTATTTCTGCTAACATATGTGATATCGATGTTTTAATTTATTACAACATGAACAAGAATATTACTTTAAAATTTTGGAGCAGTTTCCTTTTCAAATTCGAAGTTGACAAAAATTAACTGCTAGCATTATTTTCTAATTTTATGACATACAATAATACATTTAAGTCAGTATAGGTGTAACAGATTAAATTTGCTAAATTGTCTATATAGATACCGTGGTAATGGAGTATCACATCCCAAAACATATGTACACATTTTTGTATAGTGTGTAACATACATGACAATGAATTAGCATATTGATGCAATCAATATAGACATACAATCATGCATACACAATACATTTGTACATGTATATATGTACATAATATACATGTGTGTATATATGGAGTTTAAGAGACAAGTGTAATAAGGCTAGATTTTATTAAGACAATTATTATATCTGATTTAAAAACTGGAAACATGAACTTAAAATATTGATAAAAATTAATATTATGATGGTAATATATATTAACTCAAATTACTTGTATACAAGACTCCACAACTGACTTGAACTTCACAAAATTCTTGTTGCAGTTAATGTTAGAGGACTCTATAATTTTTTTATTGAAATTATTGCATATTTTATTAAATTTTATAATAACAGGACCTAATATTGGCTAGTCATCCACAGCAGACTCAAAATTTTGAAGACTTGAGATTATCAAGAAGCAGAGAAATAATACCGGTCTTATATTAACTAGCTGCAATGGCAGATATCTCTAGACAACTTTGTCGTCAGATCTAGGGTTACAATTCTGTCCCATTTACCGTAGTGTTGCAAAACATCTAATGAGGAACATGACATAATTAGAGGACTGCAGGTGTCAAGTAAATTTGCAATTGAACTGATTTATGTTATGTAAAAAGCATATCAAAATGCATGACCTACATAATATAATAATGTACATATATTTGAGTTTATCTTGCAGGTGCTTTAGCATGACAAGCACCCGATGACAGCCATATGCATTCCCAGTAATATAATATGCAGTAACCGGTAGTGTGTTTGGAAAATCTACAACTAGGATCTACAACTGTTTATGATCTTGCCACAGATCTTACGCGGCAGCAATATGACATTATAATTATATTAATAAGTCAAATTTGATAAATAAACATCATTGTATGCTTATGATTGATACCAATGCTAAAACATTTTTGCAAATTGATTTTGAGAATGCTTATTTTAATATGCTGTTCAGAATTCTTAGTGTCCACTTTATGCTACATGTATGTATAGAGGCAATACCACAGATTATATATCAGCAGTATAAACACTTGTCCGGCGGGCGAGTGGCACACTAAAACTTACTTGCCCAGATCAATTTTCACTCGTCCCTGACAACTGGACAAGTGCTTTTCCGGACCCCTGCAGACTTAATCTGTGGCTTTAATTAGAAGTGTTCTGTAATATTGCAGCAAAGTATCAAGAACTGTTCATTACATATTTAATATGCCTGCATACATTCAGATGGACATGTATCACTAAAGAGCACTACATGTACTGGTAAAATAAAAATATTGTTTTGTTATGTTATGCTTTGTTATTTTATGCAAGTATTTTTGAATAAACGTAATTAAACACAGTTCACTTTGGATTTAGATGCAGCAACTAATTCTTTATAGGACAATTAATCCTTAGTTTTTAGTTAGATCATCTGACCTGAAGGGTAAGGATGACCTATAGTAGATGTTTAACAATTCACATGGATGTACAATGTATTACCTCCCTTGGTGGTGCATCAATGCATCGTGTACAATTTATTTGTATCTCGATACCTAAAAATAAAAATTGAACATTGGATTATCTCCTTTGGTCAGCGTCAGCCGAAAGTTTGTCTTGGTCAGCGTCAGCCGAAAGTTTGTTAGTAACAAAATTGTGGAATCACATGAAGAGCAAAACACTAAACTTGTGTCAGCGCCTGTCACCTATAAGGCCACTTGCTGGTCTTATTTCAAGTTTCTGTCTATAAAACTCACGTCTATGTAGTGAGTGTAAGCCAAAAATAAAAATTTCCAGAAATACAACACACAAAATTAGTGTACCAACCTAAAAACACATTTACAACAACACCACGACATTTGAAGTTTCTATCAAAATATCGCGATGCGTATCATATCGTGAACCCTGTAACATGATATGTATTGTAGCGTCAGATAACTCGCGATACACAACACTAACCTATAAGCATCATGCACCTTCTGTCGTTGTGCATAAACTTTTCACTCAAACGACTTCTTCTCAATATCAGAAAGGCCCAGGGTACTGATATTTGGTCTGCGGCATGCTAGAAAGAAGGGCTACCAAGTTTGTTCAAATAATTTACCTTGATTTACATTCAAGGTCACAGGGATCAAAAAACTAAAAAGCTTTAAAGATATGCTGGAATAAAAGGCTTACAAGTTTGTTCAAATAAATGACCTTGACTGCCATCCAATGTCACAGGGGTCAAAAAGGCTATAACTTTAAACAACTTTTTGTGAATAACTAAGAGGCCTAGAGAACTGACATTGGGCTTGGGACATGCTGGAATGAAGGGCTACCAGGTTATTCAAATGAATGACCTTGGCCACCATTTAAGGTCACAGGGGTCAAATAGGCTAAAATCTTTTAACAACATCTTGCGAATAGCTAAGAGGCCCGGAGAACTGGTATTGGGCCTGTGACATGCTGGAATGAAGGGCTACAACGTTCAATGACCTTGACTGCCATTTTAGGTCACAGGGGTCAAATAGGCTTAAATATTTAAAAAGACTTGTGAGTAACTAATAGGCCTAGAGACCTGATATTGGGTCTGTGACATGCTGGGATGAAGGGCTACTTAGTTTGTTCAAATGAAAGACCTTGACCTGCATTCAAATTAAAGAGTTCTTTTAAGAGCTTTAATTATTTGCCATTACTATTTTTTTTAAATGTTGTATTGTGCCAATAGTCAGATGCTCATTACGACTCATGATCCTTTTGTTGTTACTTGCATTTAATTTCTTCTCTTGATAATTCTTTTAGTATCTGCCTTTCCTTCTGTAGTTGATCTATACCACTGAGTTCATCCAGAAAGTTTTACATGCAAATTGTAGATATTGCATATAGTTCCTTATCAATGCTATATGTAAACAACATTTGAAATATAAGCCATGAAACTTGTGAAAAGCAATATCATTATCTGTTATTATACTCCATATAGGGATATTGTGTCAGATTTTACTTCGCTTTTTAATTGAGTCTTAAGGAAAGTTAGCTTGTTTCCCTTGTTATTTTGTAGCAAATAGCTTGTAGCTGTATGTCTCCATGACCTTGTCCTCAAGATCAATAATCAAATAATGTAAATTACACTTTTACTTCTCTCTGGGGAGATTATTTGGATAGGAACACATTTTTTAAGTTGTAGGTTCGATTGATTTTCATTTTTGCTACCATCCCAGGATGGTAGCTATTAGAATCGGTCGCTTTGCCTGCCATGTTGTTGGGATTTCACGTGGTTATAAATGGTCTGTTCACTTTGATTGGCTGGCCAAAATGATTTACGTGTGTTGATTGGTTACTTGTTGTTGGAAGATTTCATGTGTGTAAGGGGTACCAGTGGGGAAATGATTGTAAACAAATTATCATTAGATAAACCCAGAGAAATCTGAATGTTTTTTCTGGTTGTCGGACATTATTCTCAGTAATCACACAAGGCGTCGCAACACGTACTAAATAGAAACATTGTCGGGAGCGCGTGGAGCATCTATATATAGCCTACTGTTAGCAAGATGATCATGACCTACTTGTAAAAACTGTCTGCTCATGGGAGATGCTGAAACAAAATTAGGCTTTACTTAGGGGATATTTGTGGAACTGTAAGCGCTAAAGTAAAGTACAGTTTTAAACGAAATGTTATGCTTGTTTCTATGCGTATACTATGTATTTCACAAACTTCAAGTACATGTAAATGTATATCAGTACAGTGTATATTTTACGGAAAACTTGTTAGCATAAGGAAAAGGCCCACTACACCTGCTGAACAACTTTATTAAAATAAATAAAGCGTTAAGTTTCATAACACAGGTTATATTATGTTCCTGGCGTCGTCATAATTACAACGCGTTAGTAGACCATTTCTGCGCCACAAGGTAAAAATTCAATTTATTATGTTATAATTGTTTTAAAAAGACTTTTATTTTTTTTGTTTCTGAAAGGTAGCCTAGTGGCCTTTTCATGAATATCATGAAGTTGATAATCTTTTACATTGAATGTGAAAAGCATTTGAATTATCATTCTTCAAAAATGAATTGTCATAAGAACGATGGCAGCTAACTGTGAACAGAACAATTCGTCAAGCATTCCTATCTTTGCTTCCTTATAAATAATGCTGTATGGTAGCCTTCTTAGCGTTTTGGGAAGCTAAAACTTGTTTTTTTATGTCTACTCGTCTGAATACCTACAAATTAACTTTTATCACTTGCCTTAAGCTCTCAGTACTTTGATTAGTTTTAGGTCCTTAGTGAGCCTTGGCTCCATCGTCTAAAATTTTGGATCCGTGCTTAAACAGACATTTAATTTCAACAGTTCCTTTATGATAGCAGCTACATTCCCTAATGCCATCTGCTGATGCACCCTGAAAAGGGGTTGTGTGGTCTATTAATATCCCTGTTGTATCACAGTGAAAGTTTCCATGCACAGTTTTGCTGGTAGCGATGAACTTTGTTCGGGCCATGTCTTCATTATCAATGCTCCATCGGATGACTTTGTTCTTTCTCTAATTGGAAGACTTGTAGCCAATAATCCAAATTTCAGAAGATGTTGAAGGTTTCCTCACTAGAACATCATGAGCCTTACTTGCAGTAATTCGAGTCTCGCACTGGCGACTCAAAGATGGTTTAAAATCAGTGTATAAAAGTTTCAAATGTGGGATTTCTTTGGAAGGGCCAATTTTATTTTGAGAAATGTTTATCAATGGGTCTTGTTGAAAGTTGTAGTAATATTTAGGCTTTTACCTCAGTTATAGAGTGGATTATATATCAACGAGGCAAAGCATCTGCTATTGTCAAAGCGTTAGATGAAGTTTTGTTTATTGAATCGTCTTATAACACATGTCTTCAGAGCTTACATGATTTCCAAGCCTTTTGTTCTGCCCTGCAGGTAAGGCGTTAGAATTATACCTACTGCCCCCATTGCATGATCGTAAGGCGACTAAATTTAGGATTTTATCTTTTTTCTCCTAACTGACTTTATTTCCTAAAACCTCCCTTGTATGGAAAGCCATAGCTGTCTTATGTGGTGAATCTTAAATAAATTATGTGCATACACCAATATATGATGTGCATACACCAATATATTATGTGGTCCTTTCTTTATATCGAAACACCAATATATCAAACGTTTTAAAGATTAAGTTGGAACTAAATTGCCGGGGTCGTTATTTGAAGGCAATTTATACACATTCAAACGTCTTCTTGAAAGAGATTTTTTTAATCGCGCGATAAAATGGAGGAGCTGCTGCAAGAAATTGATCTGGCAACTCTACTTCCAAACTTTTAAACCAACAAATTGGATGTAAACCTATGTAAGAGTTTGTCTAACAGTGAGCTGACCGCACTCGGGTTAGAGACAGGGTGCGGTTCAAAGAGGCCCTGAGAAGGCGGAGTGGAAACGGTAAGTTGTAACCTGCTAGGCTTCTAACGTTGCAATACTAAGTCGGTCTACTGTACTGGAAACGTTAATTATCTGCCTGTAATCACATTCGATCTCCTAGATTGGGTGGGGTTGATTGTTACATATAAAAATGCGAATTTATACAAAATATAAGGCAAGCCTAACGGTCTCAGTATAGACTTGACGCAGCTAATTCTACAATAAAATGTACTCTTCTTGCTTAAATAATGACAATCACGTGCACCCCCCCTCTCCAACCAATCTAAGAGATCGTCGCTGAAATAACAGGCTTTATGATCATAATAACGGCATCCAGTTGACCCTTGATTCAGGAGTCAAATAACAATTTCTCACAATTCTGAAGGTAAAAACCTGACGAATTGACACCGGTACGTGCTTGAAATTCCATAGTCAAATCTGATTTTTGGGAGTCAAAAATATCCTCTCAAGGGTCTCCTGGATGCCCTAAAATTTAATTTTATCGCACACTTTCTCTGAAACGGGTGATATTAATTTGGGTACTGGTTTGTCCGTCTGTCTGTCTGTCTGTGCAATAATAACTGTCTTCGGCGGCATACTTCAGTGATATAGCACTATAAAAAGGGCAACAGCTCCACTATACAAGAAGACACAACAAGAACATACCGCAGTCTCCCAGTACACTCACCTCGCACAACATACACGCAACACACCGCATACATGGGAGGCCGTCCTAACATGACCATAGCTGTTAATAGGACGTTAATTGATCAAACAAACAAACAAAATAATAACTGGAACAAATGTAAACCAATTTACTTCAAACTTGGTGACAAGGTTAAATGCCTTAAGGGCTCGGCCAAGTATGATTGTGATTTTCAACGGACCTTATTTAGCGGAGTTATATGGCCCTTTGCTTAAATAAAAAAAGTCAGTTTCTGCCACTTCTGTACAATAAGTTAAAGATGCTCCACCGCCGACAGATCATAAATGATATTCATCATTTGAACAATAATTGGTGTTTAATCGTGTACATATATGCCTAATTAACACAAAAACTTACGTAAAATAATTTATTTCGCATTTGATGCATGCACAATCATTACTTCATTCTACATAAGATATAGTGCCACGGGATTTTTTCGGGATGCAATTAATTATTTTTCATATTTTTAACTTTAAGTAAAATTAGAAGCTCAAACTTTTCAATGGTGGTAATAGTATAAAGTAAGTAACTTTTGTAACTGAAGAAAAATACTAAATCGTCTGCTCCTAAAGTGGTAGTTTCTGCTCCTGCTTAGCGTTCAGCATACAGGGAGTGGGACGACTGGTTCGCCCGTTGTCAGTATAATGTGACCGGGTGGGGTGTGTTGCTTGGTGTCTTCGGCAGCATGCTTCAGTGATATAGCACTATAAAAAGGGCAACAGTTCCACTATACAAGAAGACACAACACGAACATACCGCAGTCTCCCAGTACACTCACCTCGCACAACATACACGCAACACACCGCATCCATGGGAGGCCGTCCTTACATGACCATAGCTGTTAATAGGACGTTAATAAATCAAACAAACAAACAAACACAAGTTAAATGTCTTAAAGCTCGACCAAGTTCGATCGCCACTTGCGACTGACCTTAGTAGGGCTTGAACTGTTTAGCTGTGTTAGCAACTGCAGAAACTTGGAAGTATTAAAATGCTATTGGAATGTAGGTTCCCTGAAATCAGCTGTGAGTGCACAAACCAAAATTTATATCAGACCGATTCAAAAGAACTTGAAAATTGATCCAGAAGTCAATTCGCCTCTAAGTATCAATTTAAAAGAAAAGTGCATTCAATGCAACAATGAAATTGATATTGCACTGCTAAGAGAACATCGTTCGACTTGCAGCACTTTGCTACAACAGCAGCCAGTCATATCACCGGTCGGTCAACAATACAGGGACAACCAGCAACTGTCTCAGGTCAAATGTCTGCAACTTCGCAATCAGTATCACTTCCTGTTGATATCACCGGTCGGCCAACAATACAGGGACAACCAGCAACTGTCTCAGGTCAAATGTCTGCAACTTCACAATCAGTATCACTTCCTGTTGATATCACCAGTTGGCCAACAATACAGGAACAACCATCAACTGTCTCAGGTCAAATGTCTGCAACTTCGCAATCAGTATCACTTTCTGTTATCACCGGTCGGCCAACAATACAGGGACACCCAGCAACTGTCTCAGGTCAAATGTCTGCAACGTCTGTACCACTCATCAACAGGTCATCATAATTGAATCAATATTTAGGACATGTTCTTGGTGTAGGACCCATTTATACACTTAAATGCTACAAATGATAATCTCCATTCAAGTCCTGTCGATGGGAATACTGAAAATAACCTACCAGACTTGGATGAAGAACTGATTTCAGTTCATGAATTAGTAAAACATGCAATTCAGCATTGTGTTTCTGAAGATATCAACAACCCAGTAGAAATTCTGAAATATATGCAGTCCATCATTGTGATAGGCAGAAGATTGGAAGTGGATGACATTTCCCAGTGTAATGAGGGTCTCACTAACTTTATCCATATTTGACCGTTCAAATATTCGTGAAACGGCATTCGATGAATTCAGGACAATCAGAGATTTGAGACCAACATTGGAAGTGCAATTTTATGATGAGGTAATTATATATTGATGAAGACTTAATTTTGGTCAAATAGAAGTATGTTTTCAAATATTTTTGAGGTGAAGATCAAATGAATCTGTTTTGAAACTCTTTCAAAATGAACAGTATACATGTAATGTTTTAGGTTTCTTACTCAATTTTGTGCTGTCTGCATGCTTTCAAAACATATCTATATAGTTTTAATTCTTTTGTAGGTTGCTGTAGACTATGGTGGCCTAAGAAAAGAATTTTTTCGACTAGTACTGACAGGCATTAAAGAAAAGTATTTTGATCATGGACTGCGTGAACACCAAGCTGAGGACTACATTACTGTTGGAAAGATAATAGGTAAGATATCTTTAAATGTTGGTTTAATTTATTTCAGTATTTTGACATGGCTCATTTTGAAATCACTATATTATTATAATATCAATTGCCTTATGTCCATCATTATCCATTTTGTATTTGTAAGTCATTTTAATAACATGTTTATCTTACCAAAACTACGTGTATATGTACTGTTTATAAATTTATATATATATATATAATGAAATGACAAATGGTACTCTTCTCTATCAAAAACGTAACAGAATCTTGTAGACGATTTATTATTTTTCTTCAGGTACAAAAAATACTTATTTTACACCATTACATGTACCACCATTGAAATGTTTGAGCTTCTCCTTTTACTTCCATTATAAATACATATTAAAAATACAATTGTTTTTTGAAATTGTAGCATTGAGCATTCTTCAAAATGGGAAACTTACTAAATTCATGGAGGAAAATGTTGTGACAGACTTTTTTTCATACGACTCATTATATGTGTCAAAATGCATTAAGGTGATGAGACAGGGACTAGATGACCTTGGAATATATAAGGTGTGCAACACACAGAATATACTTTCAATAAGGCAAAAAATAGTTTGTTAAGTAACTTCCTTCTGTAAACTTTAAATAGTATTAATACTATTCGTATCTACATAGACTATGTATATATGCAACTTCCTGGTCAGAAATCAGCTTTAGGAAGAGGAGCATAGTTATAAGTTAAACTATAATTTTGGCTTTGAGCATGAATTTCCTTGCACAGGAAGGGAGGGAATAAATTAAATTGAATTTGATTTGAATAGCATTTCTATTCTCTACTCTTTATATAGTGAAAAGGAAGCAAAGGTATAATAAAGGGTTCTATGGTTCTCTTGATATGGTTTTGAGTATATTTGATAAAATTCAATTTTTAGCTCACCTGGTCCGAAGGACAAAGGTGAGCTTATGGGATACCGCAACGTCCGGCCTTCGTCAACAATCGACTTCTTCTCCATAACCTCTGGTCGGATTTCAACAAAATTTGACTGGTAGCATCCTTATGGGCTACTTACTGAAAATTGTATAAATGTTGGGGCCTGAGGGGCGGGGTCAATTTGGCTATTTTCCATATAAACGACATCTGTTCTGAAACCAAGCATGAGATAACACTCATAATGCAATGGTAGCATCGTTATAGGATGAGGATTCAAAATTGTACAAATGATAGGGCTGACCCCCAGGGGGCCTGAGGAGCGGGATCAAAAGGGGTCAAATTGGCTATTTCCATATAAACGACTTCTTCTTTGAAACCAAGCTTGGGATAACACCCATAATGCACTGGAAGCATCCTTATAGGGTATATTTCAACCTAAAATGTAACATTTCTTTGAAAGTGTCAGATGACCGTTTAGACCCATTGGCCTCTTGTTGGTCAAACTGGCAAGCAACATGGCTATGTGGTGGCATTTGAAGTCTAAAGTTATGTAGACTTTGTATAGTTTTGCTTGGTTGAATACTATTATTGTTTAATTGTTTTGAAGGAAGAAGGAAAGATGTCAAGATGCCTTTGGTATTATTACCATTGGTACATGTAATTAGCCCCATGTCAATCCATTCAACCTTGTCTGACTCCATGTCATACAAGGTAATTGTGATCAATACATATACTGTCTTTAATTTGACCTCACTCAATGAAATGGGCTTGATGTATCTCCTGTATAAGGCTTAAGGATTTACGATATGTATGACCACATGGTGGGATTGTGCCAAAAGTAGGTCACTGACATGTATTTGACCTGAAATAAAGACAAAGCTCCATGTCATAGTAGCTTTGAATCAATGTGAGACAGTTATGTATGTGTCAGATACTAAAACTATGTCAATGTTCAATATTTGATTTTGGCTGTACAATATTTCTATGCAACACAAAGTCAAATGAACTTGTTTCTTTTAGTTTTGTCTAAAGCAAGAAGCTGACTATCATTTGTTTAGAATCATTCAATTTGCCTTTCATCAGTGGTCCGTCCATCCATAAACAATGCTTGTTAATGCTATTTATCGAGAACTACTCAACACACATTTCTCAAATTTCACTTAAGTACATGTATGTTCCCATTAGCCCTAATGAGACTTAACGTGTCATGCTGATTTTGAGACTGATAGAAAAACTAAGATGGCCAGATTTTGCCAGATGAAGTTTGTTAACACCATTTTCTTGAGAACTTTTCATACGATTATCTTCGGACTTCAGATGTAGGGTGTCCCTTGTCCCTGCTTGTAATAGTTTAAATGAAACAAGAAGGAGGGAAAGATGACTCATCATGAGAAAAAGAACCAAAATGTTCCATCATTCATTTGACTAATATTGTGCTAAAGTTGTTATGCTTTGCTAAACAACAAATTCTCAAATTACTGTTAAAATGGTTAAGGCTCTGGACACTAATATTAAGTATGATGCATGGTATCACCATTGTTTAAATTAAGGACGTTGGCCAACTTTCAAGGTCAAACATATTGGAAACTAATGTCTTTTATTGAGTGGTACTTTTTGGTTAATAGTACAAATGTACCCTATTTTTTATTCAATTGGTTATTACCTAAAGATATTTTCCACTACTGTATATATTTGTGAGTCGTATTGTACCAAATTTTTGTTCAATTTTCTGTTGTTGAGTTGATTTGTAGGTAACCTGAGACGAAGTCTAAAGTGACTTATACTAATCGCCTTTTGTCCGTTATCGTCCATTGTATGGCGATAAACAATTTATATTTTCGTCTTCTCCAAAACCACTGAATCAAATTCGTTGAATTGTAGAAACCTATGACCTAAGGTCAACCAAAATTGTGAATTATATGGTCCCAAGGCGTTGTATAATTCCAAGGTAAATCAATACTCATGTGACTGTCAAGGTCTCTTGGACCTCTGGTTGTTTTTAAATTTGTTTATATTAAACTGTTGAACCTGTTTTGATATACGCTGTTCTGTGAAGTTTTGTAATGAATTTAATAAGACTCAGCATATCAAGTGTGTATCTGAAAGTTTTTCTCTAGACTGGAAAAAAATATTTTCTGATGAACCAGCTATTTGGCCATTTTTATTTGAAGTAAAAGATTGAACAATTTTTAGTCCACCATCATCAGAACGTGGGCTATTTACATTGCCTGTCCGTTCATTAACAATTCTTGTTACCGCTATTTCTCAGAAAGTGCTACAGGGATCTTTTTCAGATTTGATATATGTAGGTTCCCCTAGGGCCATATTGTTTGTGCGTATTGCATTTTGGGACCAATCAGTCAACAAGATGCATATGGCCGACCGGCCGCCATCTACGATTTTGATAGTTAACATTTGTTACCGCTATTTCGCAGAAAATACTGAAGGGATCTGTCTCAAATTTCTTGTGCAGGTTCCCTTACAAATTACATTTTCTGACCGATAGGTGAAAAAGATGGCCGACAGGCCCCCCATCTTGGATTTTGATAGTTAAAGTATTTCTCAGAAAGTACTGAAACGAACTGTCTTAAATTTTATTCGAAAAGCAGAAAAATGATCCCATTAATTAATAAAAAAAATGCAGTAAAGATGTGTCATCTCTTTATTGGTCTATTGAAAAAGTTATATATGTACCATCACAATGAGAATAATTCAAGTACCATGTGATATCCGATTAACGTTTGTGCAGGAGTATTTCAAGTGGTGATGGAACGTAACTATTTGTAATTTTCCTGCTGAAATGATGTTTGAGCCGGATATCTTCTTTTGACGTCATAGAAACAATAGTCCCGCACAAACGTTATCAGGTTTCGGGTAGTACATGAACTATTCCCATTGAAAATTAAACTATCATATGTTTGAAGAATTAAATTACAAAAATCAATATTCCAAAAATGTATCATATGTCTAATACATGTATAAACGTTATCTAAATCACAGAATTTTGGCATCGTAAGTATTCTTTTATACTTCATGTTTGTTTTGATGAAACCAATATGCAAAATTAAGTCAATTTACAGTACCGGTACTGTAAAATAAATTGTAGGCTACGGCATGGTTATGTGGCCAGACCATAATAATAATAATATTTAATATATACTCATCTCACTGTTCTGTACAGTAAACATCAGATAATTTTGAGAACTCAACTTTTGAATAAATTTGAACAAACTGTCTCTTTAATTTTCATAAAGCACTGGAAATTCATACGAACGTTGTAAATTGTGTCTAGAAAAACTACTCTGGAGTCTCAAGTCTCAAGTAACTGTGTCACTTGGTATATTGGTACACTAAGAAAAATACAATTTCATGACGCATATTGTGTGATAAAGTAATTCAAACTTTATATCATTATTGTACTGGGATGCAGTTTGACTCCCATTTGAGGCAGTTGCCTGCATGTACTGCAGGTTGGTGGTTCTTCTCCTGGTACCCTGGCTTTCCTCAACTGCTTAAATAGGGTATATCTGTAATTGACCCTGACTGTCATTAGGACATTAAATAAACCAAACATTTGCATCTCTATCAGCTACAACCATTAAGGTAGACAGACAGTTAGGATTTATATTGAAATGTAAATGTCACTATATATAGCTTTATACAGGAGGAATGCGGTAGATATAAACTAATTACCTAATGCTCGAGTAAAAGTTTATAGAAGCATGCATCTGCTAGAATGGAGCTGCTGTAGCTTAGTTTTAAGATCCTCTGAGTAATAGCCATTTTCTTTACATTCTTCATGCATAAACTTTAAGTCTGGTGAATTATGTTGACATAAGGTCATTGGCTAGCAGAAATACTATATTAGCTAGAAGAAATAGCCTGTTTTTATGTCTTTCTTTAATTTTAATGCGATATTCAAATTCTTGCAAAAAAGCAGAAATTTCATCACTATGTATAACATATACTGTATACATTATGCTAATCTGTTCAAAACTAATATCGCACTAAAATAAGTAGGTTTACAGTGTGTACATTTATATACATATTTATATGCACCACATCATTTCTGTCTCTATCTTATCCAGGCTTATTCAACTTTTTTCGGTGAAAGCGGGGGATAAAAATCTTCTATATTCCATCTGACAATCTGGGAGAAATTGCTTCTATTGGTGGCACCCAATAGGAATTTTCAACTGAAATAGCCCAAAGCTTCATGTCAATTCGACCCAATTTAAACAATAAAATATGACATGTATATATATATGCAATTCATGTATATTTGTTGAGGTTATGAGGGTATAATGATAATGTAGCACATGGGATGGTGGCGTTTTTATAACTTCAACTCTTTTCAAGAAAAGGAGAGGGGCACTAATTATAGCAAATATGGTGTATATATGTATATGATACAAGAAAGATACATGTACGTTATTTACATTAAAGTGGAAGTTGAAATTCTTAACATTTAAAATAATCAAAATGACTGTTTAAAGGTAGGTTTCGCCCAATGAAATATAAAGACTACGAAATTGAAATTTATCCTATACATAGATATAATCTTCAGATCATTTTCAATGCATACAGCGAACAATATGGGTGGTCAGTTGCCTAGCTTGACCAGGAAAATACTTCTCTAAAAATAGAGCGAAGTCAAGCTTTACATAGAACATGACGTATTTTTTTCCAAAACGAGGCCGCAGCAACAAACGGAAGCGTCAACAAAATGTCGAGATGTCAGATAGAAGTGACAGTCTTGCCACGGCATGTTTAGTTAAAATACAACAACAACAAATCGAAGTGCGAGGGACTGTTTATACATATCATATAATCTAAAACACTTCATGTTACTTACATACGCTCGCTAACTTTGTACACCAAATATACATGTAGTTAGTCTGCGGCTATCTGTGCGCTGGCATATGCATATGTGTTGAAATTTAACTCACCACGTGCAATGCCGTTACACGAGTCCCAACAGATCCCGGCAAGTTCCGCTTGAGATGTGGCTTCTGTTTCTTCTATTGCTACATGCCATCTCTGAATTTAAATCCCTATAGATCTATCCTAGGATGCTACCGAATCCATTATAATTTCCTCCACTTTGTTGCCGATTCAGATATATTTTTTTCATCTCATACACTTTTGTTCAGCCATTTTGTTTACTTTTAGTGCGTGACAATGCGCATGCGCCAAACTTCGACAACGCAATCCATCGCAGCTTCATTTGCATATTATTTTGTCTGACGGACACCGTAATATTCCGAAGGATTTCCTTCAATTTTGTATTCAAGACACATTTGTTCAATCTCAAACACATAAAGAAATTAAATTGAGATATTTTAATATGTTTTTTTTTATCTTTTCTTCCGCTTATCGCATTTCACAAAAAAATATTTGGTTGGGCGAAACCTACCTTTAAATAATCTGTAAATAAAATGTAGCAACATTGATATTGTCATCATTGTTGAACAGGTTGGAATGTACAGAAAATCAAGGAAGACTCTATATCCAGGGAAGGAATTAAACATCAAATATATTAATTCACTCAATTCTTACAGGTATTTAAATTGCCTATATTTGAATCAGTGTTACTTCATATCAGTTCATGGATTTTTATAATCATTAAGAAGTTGCAATAAACAAAAGCGCATCGATAAAGTTGAAATTCTGACACCCTTAGTCTTATCTGGCTCATATAAAAAGTAAAGCATATATACTTATTAAAAATTTCTCCCAGTCACACAACTTATAAAGGTTGTGTAAACTTCCATTCTTCTGGTCATCATTTGTCACTTGTGTTACAGACTCATGAATGAATACCAGTATACACATTTTCATTATCAACTGTTGTATAAACATATCACTCTCAATGAACTTTGGTAAACTTCAATGGCAAAATTGACATCAAAGCGAGGAGAAGCAACTTCCTGTGACAGCATCTGCACACACACATCATTCATATTTGATAAAGGACTAAATATTGGCCTTTCGTTTTCCTCCATTTCTTGCGGAACATTACTTGCCCTTTCTACACCATAGTGCTCTAAATCTTGTTCACTTACATCATCATCCATCAGGTTTTGCATTTGACCAGCAATCCACAATGCTTGTGGGGAAGTCTTTGTCGTTCTCATTCTGTGAGCATCCCAAGCTTTAGCCCAAATACACAATCTCCTGTTAATTTCACCTCTGTATGTATAATGAAGAGCTTGTAAATGAGCACTAAGCAGTCCAAGATTCCTTGATCTTCCATCAGGTAAAATAAATTGTAAAAATAACTTAAAAACCTTCAAACACATCCCTCTACAAACGCTCTATACGTTGATTATGGGTACTCCTTCCGGTAATCATTCATCTTGGTCCTCTGTTTAAGATCATGAAGTTAGCAATGTCTATTTTCTAAACCTTTGTCTGAGCGAACTCTATAAGGTATACCATATTCGGACACACCAGACAAAAAACACTGGTGTACAGTTTCAGATTTGTTATTGTCGCAGCATTTTAAGAACATAATTCAAACTCTCCTGGCCCTGCAGGTAGGGCGTTAGAATTGCACCTGCTGCCCCTATTGCATGATCGTAAAAGGCGACTAAATTTAGGATCTTAATCTTTTCTCTTCTTCCTAACTGACTTTATCTTTCCTAATGCCTCCCTTGGCACCGCCTCACTTTTTGGCCTTGAGTTGAGCGTTCGCCCCTGTGAGGAAGGCTCTGGATCCCTGACCGAGACACACCAAAGTCTATAAAAGAGGTAGTTTCTGCTCCTGCTTAGCGTTCAGCTTACAGGGAGTGGGACGACCGGTTCGCCCGTTGTCAGTATAATGTGACCGGGTGGGGTGTGTTGCTTGGTGTCTTCGGCGGCATGCTTCAGTGATATAGCACTATAAAAAGGGCAACAGTTCCACTATACAAGAAGACACAACACGAACATACCGCAGTCCCCCAGTACACTCACCTCGCATAACATACACGCAACAAACCGCATACATGGGAGGCCGTCCTTACATGACCATAGCTGTTAATAGGACGTTAATAAATCAAACAAACAAACAAACATAACTCTTGTACTAAAGCCATCAATTCCACCGATACTACAAATCTCCATCTAATAAGTTTATGGTTTGTGTCTATATGCCACAATTGATTAGGTGACATTACGTTGTATATACGTCTGTGCACACGTCCTTTTCGCCGTGCCATAACACCTTCAGAGTCTATGCTGTGCAATGAATCCCGGAGGCGTCATCTCTGCGCTTTAATACCTTGTTGACACAACATCTGCTTAATCATATTTTCACCACAAAGGAAACTCCTGGCTAATTTTTTTTCAGTATTTTCATCTAATTGTACATCTGAAATATCACTAAAAGACAGTTTACTCAAATTCTACTTGCTCATCCTACGATAAATTGTACTTTCCGAAACCTGAAATATTTGGGATATTTCAGATATCTGGAAACCGTTGTCCAACAGACTCTCCAGTGTATCTTGAGGAATATCATAGGCTTGTTTACCGTTAAGTGTAACTTTGGCATGGGGAGCATGACCATATTTGATGGATTCAGTTTGCAGTTTCATCATGTCTGAGGCATTAGAAACACCTAAGCTTTCAAGCTCTGATGATGAGAGTTTCCCAACAATATCGGGAGTTATCATCTCTTTTTGAAAACGGTGGCACACATGTTCCAGTGATAATTTTGATAGAATTTTAGTCATCCGTTTGTCTTCCAGTCTACCTAGAATAGAAAATTTAACTTTTATAAAATACATATTGAATATTTTAGCAGAATACATACATGGTTAAGCAAGTTATCTATATGTCCAGGTAAAACTAGAACTGAAAACCTCATTCAACCCCCTACCCCATATTTGAGACCATTCAGGGCAACCAAATATTCCTCCATTTTGTTTCCATGGTAACAGTTATTGAAGCTATAGATATCCATATACATATAAACAATCAATCCACTCCATATGTTACAAAGATGTTTTGACATATATTTCTGACAACATTCAGTGTTCCAGATAATTTTTTGATGGATGGGTATACGTAATTTTACTAGTACGTTTAAAAGGTTTTCAGTGGGTATTTTATTTACCCATGTACACATCTTACTGTGGATCCCATTTCACAACTAGCCGGGACACCACCTTTATAGCTGTTCAAGGTTTCAAATATTTTATTTCAATGCAATGTTCATGCATTTACCCATATACAAAAATACATAAAATAACTGTTTGATAAATGGAAATTAGAACGAACTGAACAGTTCTAGCGGCCTACAAATTTGTCACAAAATATTTATTTATACCAAGGACGTAGATGAATACTTACAAAATCTTGTGTAAGATCATTCTCATTTTTTTAATTTAAAATTTGATCCAATCCACCTAATTGAAGCACTACAATATTACTACGTGCGACATCTCCAGTCAATTGATTTGGTGTCTAAATTTACATTTTTAAACAGTAATTTATGTGTCGAAATAACAGTAAACAGTTTCATACTTACTATATTCCGACTTGAATCAGCAAAACACCACATAATATATTGATGTAAGCACATAATATATTGGTGTATGCTCATAATATAATGACCAAAACACATAATATGAAGATAAAAACACATCATTTATTTAAGATTTACCACATAAGACAGCTATGGCTTTCCATACCCTTGTGTTGCTTGGTGGCTTCAGTGATATAGCAGTATAAAAGGGCAATATTTCCACTATACTTTGTGTGTTGCGTGTATGTTGTGCGAGGTTCGAGTTGTGGGAGACTGCGGAATATTCATAAGAACACAACATGGATATACCGCAGTCTCCCAAAACACAAATCTCGCAACACATAGGAGGCCGTCCTTACATGACCATAGCTGTTAATAGGAAGTCAGAAACGAACTATCGGCCATGCGTGTTGAAATAAATGAGTTGGTTCAGAAGCTGTCATCATCTGACGCGTGTACGGACGGCACTAGTGGAACCAAAAGATATCAACCCCGACGATAGCGCGGCCACTGCAAGGCGTGTACCGAGCAAAATATTCGCTTCTGTATACATTGCTTTAAATGTGGCCGCGATGAACATAAACAGAGAGACTGCCCGCAACATCAACAGCCGGGAAACGGGGAAGGGGGCCGTTGACCTGTGATGATGACACCCCTAGACAGAATGGGAACAAGGATGTTCAGCATAGTACCGGTACTGTGTATGAACTTAGTATGAGAGACCAGGAGAAATTATCTAAACTTGTGGGGGAAAATGTATTGTGTAGGTTTGACCATCCAATTCTGGGGTATAATGTTATTTCTCAGTTTTCCAAGTACGACACTGCGGCCCCACTCTTCAAAGATGCCAAGATAGGTAAGGAGGTGCTATCAGTCATCCAGCAGAACAACAACAGCTGCTGCCATGCCAAAGTAAGTGGTCACAAAGTTATCATCACAAAGGGAACAGCGAAAATGATCCGAAGCCAGGTACGTTCGCACAAGGTTGCTGGGGGTAGGACAGTGTTATTCAGCCCTGATAGTTCGTTGGTGCTACCAGATGGTTTAGAGGTATCAGAGACGTTGGTGGAGCTTGGGGAAAGTACAGTGTCGAGTATTCAGATTCTCGTTTGTAACACAAGTATTCGTGACATTACTCTGCACTCTGGCACGCCATTAGGCACTGTTACTTCGGTCAAATCGGTTATTTGCCTCAGAGTTCCTGCTCAAGAGGATGTCCCACAGGATGGCAGATCTGGTGAAGGCACAGGCCCAAGTGTGATGAACTTATCAGATGACCCACGTGACGTTCCAGTTGCCTCAACAATTTGGGATCCTGCTGTGGTATTAGATAGGGAAAGGTTGGATCCAGAACAGCAAAGCTGTATTCAACAGATGCTGAGGGAGGAAAGTGAAGCATTTTCTCGAGATGGAAATGATGTGGGTTGTGCACCATCATTGAGGATGAATAACGAGATGACTGATGAGATTCCAGTGCAACAGCCATATCGAGCCATCCCACCACCACTGTTCAGAGAGGTTAAAGACTATATCATCGATCTTGTCAACAAGGGTTGGGTCAGATAATCGTCATTGCCGTACTCCAGTGCTCTAGTCTACGTTTGAAAGAAGGACATGAGTTTGCGTCTGTGCGTGGATTACCCAGCCATTAACCAGAAGACACCTTAAGGATGTACTCCTCTGAGAAGTCAAAATTTTCTTGTATTAAACTTTTTTTTCTCACATAGATTTTTGGAAAGAGGAGTTCATACCATGAAAGAAAAAACATATGTCCATGTGCTCGTTTTTGAGCTACTGTCACTCAAAGATACCTAGTTGACAAAATATTGGATTTTATGGGAATTTTGCAGTTTTGACCTTATACACAATAGATTAAAGCCATAATTTCCTAATGAGGTGTTTGATATGTATTAATGTTTGTAGAATTTATTTTCAAATAGTCTCCTTTAAAAATATACCAGTTTTGATTATTAAGACTAATATTTGTTCTTAGAATAATAACATATGCTACCCCTACCCCTTAATTTTGAGCTACAAAATGCACCATTTTCAGCCATTTTTGCCAAATCTAACCCTTATAGAAAAAGGTTTGGTATCAAACTTTTGTTTATATTTTGCATATCAATAGGGAAAGGGTTGTTCTTTCAAAATCATGTAGAAAAATGGGGGGTGCGTGTGCTTACTTTTTTGCCCCACTTAAATATTTGTTATTTTTCAGTATTTTAGAGTAAAAAAAAGTGCTAAAATTACCATTAAATGTAAAAAAATAATTGAAAAAAATGAATCATTTCACACATTAATGCTCAATTTTTTAATTATCACGAACCAAGTAAAGATATACAGCAAAATTTAGCTCGATACAGCTAAAAATGCTGGTGCAGTGATGATTTAAGTAATCAAAGTACTGAAAGTACTGCTGCGGTAAAACTTCTGGATGATAGGAGTTGATTCGAGTGTTAAAGATTGATAAGTCAATGGTTATATTATCAGTATAACTGCAAATCGGAAAACGATCCAAAGGAAACAGGACTCAAACTAAGGCTGAAAAACTAATACAAATAATTGGTTTTTTTTTATTTGGTCGTAATAATTTATCACATTGATTTATTTTCTCACATTTTGTACAGGTCAAGTTATTCTAAATACACATAATGCATTTCAGTGCAGAACCTTCAATCAAAGAGGAAGTATTTATGTTGTCAAGTTTATATAAAGAAAAGTTTCAGCATTATGGTGACTTGTAATGTCAAATTATATTGGGATTTTTTTTTTGTTTTACAAAACTAACAGGCTTCTTCAGTATATCAAGAAAAAACTTACTGGGTTATATTATTAAATCTTCCATATAATGTTTAAGGCAATACAAACACCGTATTTGAACCCTTAATGACTCATATGAATGACATCAAGGATTTCCTGTTTAACAAAAATGTATCTAGCAAGTTTAAGAACACCATACTATTTATAACTACAAAAATTAATGGTTGTCAGACGCGTGTAACATATATAAACTAACGTATATTGTCATAAAGGATGACTTTCATGCTTCATAACTTCACTAATACTACTTTGGCAACATATTCAGGGAGAAAGAGGGGAAAGAGAGAAAAAAAATCTCTGTCAGCTATCAGCTGTTTACCGGTATATGCTTTTATCAAGTTTCAAGTACATCAATGTATATATATTAACTATAAAACTAAATAACCTGAGTTACTAAAACGACATGTAAATGGCAGGAAGGATGTTTTTTGTCAAACATGTTAATATTTTTTCTCTATGTCTATCAAGTTTGTAGTACATTACAACATATATTCTAACAAACGGTAACGGCACGAGTTACCTAAATGACAGATATTGTCATCAGTGTCCTTTTCTAACTACAATTTGTAAATATCTTCTTATTAAAACATTATGGGAAGTTGTTCAGCAAATTTGGGAGCAAGGATAGGTCCAACATTCGGATCGCAAATTCACTCAGAATTTTACTTTGACATGAAAATTTACTTTGAAATTTGACTATTGGTTCAAAACTGTTTTCAATAAGGTTTGAACATGATAATTTTACTTTTGAAATATGAATATTGGTAGAAAAACAGTTCTTATAAGGCTTGGTTCAAGAAAAACATAATTGTAGTATATGATTTAATGAAGGATAGTGACACGCTTACTTTTTACTGTTTTGATGAATTGATAACAAATCTATCAGATTTAGTACTAATTTTTGTGGAATATCACGGTTTATTATCTGCTATCAGAGAATACCTGAATTCGACTGACTCTGAAATATGTCAAATTTGTTTTCCTACTTACAATAAATATTTCATATTGGATCTGTAACAATGTAATGAAAAAATAACATACCCTCTACCGGAGGAAAGATGGGAAGACTTTAATTAGTTCAGTCGAATTATTTTGAAATGGGTTGGTATTTTTAAAATTTTCCTTTACAGTAAGAAAATTATAACTTTCAGTGGTTTTCATATATATTATAGTACAGATTCACTCAGCAATTTTACTTTTGACATGATAATCTACTCTGAAAAAAAAACATTTGTTGTTACAATTATATTAGTACATTTGCCTAGTACAGAATAGTACGTAAATGTATTACAATTTCATTTATATTTTAAACACCCTCCGGAATTTTTTTCATTTAATTTTGCATAAAACAACAAACGATAAGATTTCGTTTAAAATGACACTTACCTTTGTGAGTGTGTATATCCAGAGTTAGATGTAGATTTAGTATTGGAGGAAATAGCTGAAGTAATTTAAGGCTCTGCCTAAGGGGCACAGCTGCTGGCCTCGATTATGGTTCTTAACGAATACTTCATTGAATATAAAAAAATATGTTTTTTACCAGTTTTGTTAAAATTATTTTAATTTACCATGTTACAAATTGGTTATTTCTCCAGAGTCATGGGCCCAAGGTGTCATAATTCCTCTGCATAAAAAGGGGGATATTAATAATGTTAACATTAATAGAGGTATAACGTTAATTATGTCATTTAGCTAATTATTTACGTCCTTGTTATAATAAGCGCTTGTTAAAGTGGAGTGCTCGTGAAGATATTGTCACCTGATGCACAATTTGGTTTTAAGCCTGGGTTTGGTACTAGTGATGCTATCTTTGCGTTGGCAAAGTTTTATTATTAATTCTATAGAGCAAACCAAACGACTATATTGTGTTTTTATTGATTACAGTAAGGCTTTTGATAGTATTAATCATCGATATTTATGGGCATAAACTTTGGAAAAGTGGGTAGTAGAGGGCGATTACTTAATGTAATTTCATCAATTTATGATAATGTACGTTCATGCGTGAAACTAAATGGTAACCTATGCGCCATGTTCGATTTGCATGTCGGTTTATTACAAGGGGAATCTTTGTCCTCCCATGCTATATTCTTTATTTGTAAATGATATGGAAAGTGAATTTATAAACCTCGGATTGTCAAAGTTACCCCTTACAGTTACTTAACCTTTTTATGCTAATGTATGCAGATGATACAGTCTTATTTTCGAGACGCTACTGACCTCTAGCATATGCTCAACTGTATACAGACTTATACGGTTAAATGGAATTTAAAAGTAAACACAGATTAAACAAAAATTGTTATTTTAGGAAAAGGAGAAGAATATTACCTGGTGAAAAATGGACTTTCAATGATAAATCTATAGAAATTGTTGATAAGTTTTGTTCACTGGGTTTGGTTTTTAATTTTAATGGAAGATTTGCTGTAGCACAAGATACATTAGCGTCTCAAGCAGGGAAGCATACTTTCAATTAAAAAGAAAAATGAAAAATTTAGCCTTTAACACAGAAACAAAATATCCTTATTTGTTACATATGTTACATGCATATTAAATTTATGGTTGTGAAGTGTGGGGGCTAGATTGTTTCGCCCCAAGGTTGAAAAACAGTCAATACATTCTATGGTGTTTTTCGAAACGGTGTAGATATTCATTGTATTGTTCAACGTAAGACAGCTGTTATGAAATATTGGTTAAAACTATTGAAAACAAACAATTGCATTCTGAAATTTCTGTTTTATGATGCACTAGTCGAATTGAATAGCAGAAAACCTAATTGTAAAACGAATTGGGTCTATCATATTAAGCACGAACTTTGTAGTTTGGGATTTGGATTATGTTTGGAAAAATCAATGTGTTTTAAATGAAAATCATTTTTTGCAAAATATACACCTAACGTATTAATGATGTTCTTGTTCAAGAATTATATAGTGCGTTTGATGTATCTCCTAAATGTTATTTGTATAAACATATTGTTCATAATTTTTGTACACAGTTCTATTTAATTAAGCCTGTAAATCATAAATTCAAGAAGTTTTTAAGCCAATTCCGTATGCAATGTCATAGTCTTAATATCGAATCCGGACGTTATAATAATATTCCTAGAAATCAAAGGACTTGTTCATTATGTGATTAAAAAATGACGTCGAAGATGAAGTACATTTTGTTCTTCTCTGTCCGGCATATTCTGAATTAAGAGAAAAATACATTAACAGATATTTTATCATAGACCAAGCGTGCATAAGTTTATAGAATTATTCTCTAGTAAAGATGTTTAAAATTTTGAATATGTTGGGTAACTTTTTGTTTCGTGCAACAGAGAAAAAAAACTCTGCTCACAATTAATTAAAATGATAAATTGCTTTGGTATTTGCCGTCAGCATCAAACGTGGGTTCTGTTGTGATCACCTCTTTATACTATGTAGCTATTTAGTATATTGAAATACTGAAATATTGTCCCTCGCCATCTTATACTTGTATACATTGTATGTCATATTATAATGATAATAATTGTACTGTTCCTATATGCTTGTTATGCATTTGGATGAAAAAAAACTTGAAAACACTTGAATCCTCTAAACAATAGAACACCCATCTCTAGATCACTGCTTATTGTTTTGATGTGGTCATGATCAATGTATCACACCTTCACGCTTGGCTGCGCACTGCTACAGATACGAAGAGATGTATATATGGGGGTGGTTATCTATCCTTTAATCTTTGAAATATTTTTCTCGAAAACCCAGCTTCCTACCGCTCCGAACCGCTGTAAATGAAAATTAATGTGTAATGAGCAAGGGACGTCAGAAACATTATATAACATGTGTTGAGAATATGTGTAACAGTATTTACATTAAAACCTATCTTTTAAAACCACCCAGTGGTCTGAGTAAAAGTGGTCTTAATAGCGAGGTGGTCTTAATTCTGAGGTGGAACCAGGTTTTATGATCATGACGATCAAGACAGAAACTCTATATCCGTAGCTGACGCGGTACATAATATATGTTACTGTTTTTTGTTTCAAAATTGAAATTTTATGAAAATGCAATATACATGTATATATAAATGTATATTATATATATATATATTTTTTTTTTGTTCAATTTTTGGCATTTAACACATTTACAAATACATGGGACATCAATCATAACTTGACATGACATATACATTACATTTATATAAAAAAAACATAAGAAACATAACATAGCATGCTGAGTATGTACATGTACGTGTGGGGAAAAAACAGTTTGATATATTTGGGTTAAGATAAATTTGTAAATTACTGATATTTGATCAATTAGTTTTGTCGGCCATTAGAATCTTAATCATTCATATTTTAATGCATGCGTATCTAATCAAAACCAATAATTTACAATATTTTTTAAAGTTTGATGAATTATGGACATATAATGACTATACCATTTATTTTCTAGAGCATAGACATATTTTTTTCATTAAATAAAGTTAATGGTGTGTGCTTATTTAAATCTAAACTGAATTTCACACTGAAGTAATTGTTGACAATCTAAATGAAAATACTTTTTCTAGACATTACTTTCTATTATGTTTTTAAATTATAATTCAAATACATATCGTTAGTTTAATCAGAGATTTAGATAGTAATTAAATTATCTATGTCTCTGGTTTAATTATCACATAGTATCACCCTGAGGTAAATGAGAATCTATGTGTTTTAAAATTGGTATTGATCTGTGTAAATTATTAATTAATATTTACGGAAATCGATTTTAATTATCCGCGCCATGTGCAATGATTGGTCAAATAATAACTTACGATCACAATGGGTAAAGTGTTTGAAAGACTACTGTGCAATAGTCAAGCGTACTTTTAACTAATGCAAAACACCGATTGTTTACCGCAACAAATAGATGACACATCTATTGAAATAAGATGATTGGCGTACGGTACTCATAAATATCTGAATAAAGATCAATATATCTCATACATTAAAGAATTTTAATTCCATTGGGCGTTACACGTATGAGAAAGAACTGCCTAAAATCGTTCGATCTCGCCACCAGGGCTATCGAAAGAACGTTGCATTACTTGTGGTTTCGATCACGTCAACTGGCAGCCTCCAGCGTGCACAAGTATGCAAATGATGGCGATTAACACTCTCCTAGTACAGGTAGATAATCTGATAATTAGGTCGACGGAAACAAAAGACTGACTGATGTACCTGCGGGTAGTTGGTCACGGGTTGCTGCGTGCGGGAAGGTGAGGCACAGCGGAGTTGTGAAGTCAATGTGCTGTGGTCATATATCAATATGGGTCATTAAGTTTAATTTAGTGGTCGTTGGGACTATGAAAATTGGTCGTAAAACGGAATAGCGGTGTGATTGTATTTCTGAAGAGAAAAAAAATCGGAACTGAAAATAAGTGGCCGTAATAGTGGGATGTTCGTAATTTAGTGTATATGCTATACTGTACAGTACATGTCTATGTTTGGAATAAACTTTTGGAAAATAAAAATAAAATAAAACAAAAATAAATATAAAGACAAAATAAAAGAATATTTTCAAGCATGGTGAATTAACAACAAATAAAAATATGAAATAAAAAAAAATAAAAGTAAGCTGCCGACGACAAGGGTTGAACCCCGGACGTCAGCATAGAAAGCTCAGGACTTACCACGACACCACTTTTATATGTTAATTGCCACGTGAATATTATTAAGTTAATAATGAAATGCAGTTCACTAAATTTTCTTATTTTCTTCGCAATCTACTTAAATTGATATTGATGCTGCTGAATAAGTTTACAGAAAGATTCTAAACTAGTTTATATTGTATCTGGATGCAAATTACAACTACATATACCACAAATGTGTGGTTATTCAGTTTATTCTTCACGACACCAGCCGGGGGGGTAAAAAGCTAGTTCCGGAATTGCGATCCCAATACTGGTAAAACCAAGTTTTACCGTAAAAACTATTTCAGTAAAAATTGGTAAAACTTTGGCTATACTCAAAGCGAAAAGAGACACAATTTCAAAATGGCCGCCAAATGGGCCATTTCTTAAAATCCCCGTATAAACAAAAATCTGCTAAAGATAGAACTGTAATTTTTTGACAAAATTTGCAACTGGCAACTTCCTACATATATTGATAAATTGTATTTGAAAATCTCATAACTTCTTTGATCTTTGTCAAAACGAGACTTCAACGGGACTGAAACCTTAGAAGAATACATCCTAGGTAGTCTAGGTAAGAACATGTGGTTTTCAACTTTTGACCAGGGTAAGGCTTACCACCAAGGGTTCATGGAAGAGTCGTCGATCCCCTACACAGCTTTTATCAGTCCCTGGGGACTTTATGAATGGTCAAGATTCCATTTAGATTGACAGGCGCACCAGGGGTGAATTCATGGAGGAGACGTTGTCAGACCTTCGAGATGAAATATGCATCCCATATTTGGATGGCTGGACAAGCAAATAGAGTTACAATACCACTACTGTGCACTATATTGACAATAACTGGCAGATTAACAGTGCAGTACTTGGTACAAATAAAATGGAAGGCTCACACTAGTGAAAAGATTGCGGCATCACTACTGGAAACAAAATCACAGTGGGTTTTACCTGATGTAATAGCAACATCAGACGATGCAGTCAACGAGCGTAAAGCCTTTGAAATCATTAAATGGCCTCATTTTGGTTGCTACGGATATATAATTAATTTAGTAGTTCGCAGTTGATGGAGATACCAGAAATGAATAGAATACTTGCAAAAGGGAGACGTTGTTCAACACTTCATATAGCGTAAATGATAAATTCATGGAAAAACAAAAGCTACTCCTTACATCAACATCAGGCGTTCAACACAAACTGATCAGTGATGTCCCCACTCGCTGGAACTCACTTGCTATGCTCAACACTTGTTGAACGATTTGTTTGTTTGTTTGATTTACAGTGCTACATCATTTAATGTTTGGATATCCATATGACCTGAAATGTCCTGTTTCAATTATAGAAGAAGTATATCGACAATTATATCATTTTATTTACTTTCTCTATAGTATATAGTAACTCAAAAAATACCACATTTGGCCTAGCTTTGCATTCGCTTTTCATGAGAAGGAATTATTCTCTCCTATTGTAACCCTGGTTGTTTGTTTGTTTGATTAATTAACGTCCTATTAACAGCTATGGTCATGTAAGGACGGCCTCCCATGTGTGCGGTGTGTATGTTGTGCGAGGTGTGTGTTTTGGGAGACTGCGGTATATTCATGTTATGTCTTCTTGTGTAGTGGAACTATTGCCCTTTTTATAGTGCTATATCACTGAAGCATGCCGCCGAAGACACCAAGCAACACACCCCACCAGGTCACATTATACTGACAACAGGCGAACCGGTCGTCCCACTCCCTGCATGCTGAGCGCTAAGCAGGAGCAGAAACTACCACTTTTATAGACTTTGGTGTGTCTCGGCCAGGCGACAGAACCCAGAGCCTTCCTCACAGGGGCGAACGCTCAACTCAAGGCCAAAAGTGAGGCGGTGCCAAGGGAGACAATCAGACATATTCGTGATGGTGTGACAATGTTCCTGCCTATGGATTTTTATGGTGTCAAGGGGAACTTTGTAGTAGATACAGGTGCAGCTGTGACACTAATGTCTATTGGATTTTATAATAGTATTCCTTGGAGTATAGGCCAGAACTTAATAAATCAGACCCAAGACTTAAGCTAGATGTAGCCGCTGATGGACCTCTGTCAGTAGAGGGGATAACAAAGTTTTAAGTTTAAGCTGAAAAACACTATTTGAATGGGACATGTATGTTACAGACTTGCTTTTGTTTGTTTGATTTTTACGGCCAATCGACAACTAGGGTCATTTAAGGCCAAACTACAGGGCAGGCATTAGTACCAGGATAATGTCTGTATCTTAAAGATCAGGATAAGAAAAAGGCAAGCAAAAACTAAAACAAAATTGTAAATGTTGATTTAATAAAAAGAGTTACATAAGATAAAATAGTTTTGGCTAAAACACATGAGAAAACTCATGCACAATATTGACGATACGATGAGTGTTGCGTTGATATGAATATAAGAATATGAGAAAACGTTCAAATTTTGTTTAAAATGCCGATCTCTTTGAGATAACTGAAAATACGATTATGTCTCACGGCATGAAACAAAGTGTACATGTCGGAGACATCGTAGTATTTATCTCGTATGTGTTTAAAATCAATACAATGCAATAAAACATGCTCCTCTGTGAGAGGAGAATCACATGCATCTCTGTACTGCAACTAGTACGGCAACGATGTTTTGATCCGTGTTACATAAACGAATAACAGAAATGAGAAACCAGCAGCTTAATTCAAAACACAATTTAATTATATATACAATATTTTACAGAGATGGTTTACAATGTCTAAAGTTATTGGTGGTGGTACAAGAGTAGTACGATGATTTAAAGTGTTACTTATCTGTATGCGAATGTCCTAGTATAATCCTTGATCCTTCCAGGTTTCAAATTAACAATAATCACAAATCCACAAGGAAATTGAATGTCCACCGATGATTCGTAAAGTTCCAGGCAATATGAATAAATCCACACAAAGTGTTGTAATAATCCACAGATAAAGTCACAATAGCTCTCCCAATAGAATCTTATATCCTTTCGACGGCCGGCAGGATTCGAACTTGACTCAATTTTGATAGTAGGTTATTACAAATGCCATCTATGAAAGCAGTTTGCATCTAGATTACGGTTTGATGCCATTTTCACGATGATAACAAACAGCACACACTACAAACAAGTAAAAACAGTCACCGGAAGTCCCTAAAGGTCACCACGCACGGCGGTCATGGAAGGCAGAAACCTGCGCGTGGGACTTGTTTTTTTTTTTTTTTTTTTTTTTTGAAATCGGTGCTATTTTCCCTTCCTTTCCCCTTTCTCTCTATTTTTTCTTACTTTGATATCTCTTCTATCGTTTAAGACCATCTGCATGTCTTGTATCTTGATAATTAAGCTCGCAACGGCAGGTTTCCGGGCACACACTAAAATCCGGGTTTCATACCTCAATTTTTGACTTATTTGGGCATGTTCAAAGGTGATTTGTGACGTCACTAATGCAATGACCGAATCGATATTGACATGCTATATAGGGATGAACATCTTCTTTTCAAAAAACTAGTATTTAGTTTTCAACGGTCTCAGTGGGGCTCAGAAGGGTGCATGAAATGGGGCAAATGCATAATTACGCATAAATACGTTACGGCCGTCCAAAGGATATGGCGCTGTACAATTCTTTATATGTCTTATTACAGGTCTCATTACAGTTCTGATTAGCCTTGGGCAGCTGGAGTAATATATAGCTTAACCCTAATTCAAGAATATTGGAGAACCTTCTACTTCTAGAAATATCTAACTAAAAACAGTAAACAAGTAAACACACATAACTTTCTGGAAATAGATCATTCTAGATCTCTACTTAAAATCAACATGTTTACAAACATATTTGTTTATACATGATTATATTCTAGAAAGTTCTATAACCTAAATCAATGATATGATCTTCATAGGATGTATTGATAAAAAAAGCTATAGGAGTTATCTCCCTTATCTCATAACTACATGTATTTAGTGTCATAAATAACAATCCGTTTCCGATATCGCTTCGGCGACATGAAGACCACGGTACTGTGCTTTGCATCACTAATTTGCTGGTGTTACGGATGATACCATGATTCATGGTATGTAGTGATTGCTTAAGAGTATGATAAGTTTCAACCAAACCAAAAAAATTATATTATATCTATTTTCTTATATTTCAAAAAATGCATTTGAATTTCACACATGACAGAAAACACAGCTAAATTTTTCGTTCAGCTTCGATTTGCCGACTTTTATTGAGGTATAGTTTTACTGTGATTCAATATTGGAAATCAATATTCGAAATCGTTAGTTTGTTTGTTTGTTTGAGTTTTACGGCCCATCGACAACTAAGGTCATTTAGGGCCAAACTACAAATCATGCATTAATATCAGGATAAAAGTTCAGGGTAAGAAAAAGCAAGTAAGGACTAAAACACAGATTGTAAACGTTAATTTGATAAAAAAAAGAAGGTTTGCATGGGATAAAATAAATTGGCTAAAACACATGAGAAAACTCATGCACAATGTTGATGAAACGATGAAATGTTGAGTTGATACGATGTATGATAGAAAACGTTCATATATTTGCTTAAAATACCGATCTCTTTGAGATAATTAAAAATACGATTATGTCTCACGGCATGAAACAAAGTGTACATGTCGGAGACATCGTAGTATTTATCTCGTATGTGTTTAAAATCAATACAATGCAATAAAATATGCTCCACTGTGAGAGGAGAATCACATGCATGGCATGTAGGAGGATCCTCCCCTCTCAATAGATAGGAATGTGTAAAATGTGCGTGTCCAGTTCGGAGCCGAGAGAGTACAACTTCCTCTCTGCGGTCTCTCCGACTGGATAGTTTAGGATTAAGTGTAGGTTGAATTTTAAACAGTTTATTGTTTGTTTCGGTAGACCACCTTTGTTGCCAACGGTGTTTGATGGCTGACTGAATTGAAGGTTTGATGTCGGTGTATGGTAGTTTCAAATCTGTTTGTGCTAGGCGAAGAGCAGTCTTAGCTGCTTCATCAGCCTGTTCAATCCCCTTTATACCCACCATGACTGGGATCCAGAGATAAGTAATTTGAGTTTTAGAAGATAATCGAAATGTTCGGAATAAAAGATTTTGGATTAGAGTATTTCTAGGGCTTCTTGATTTCAAAGCCTGAAGAACCGAAAGAGAGTCTGAACAGATGATTGCCTTTTCAATGCGGTGTTCTTCGATATGGTCAAGCGCCAGACCGATAGCACATGCTTCCGCAGAGAAAATGGAGGCAATATCCGGGAGTCGGATAGAGGAGCAGTGATTAGATGTACAGCATGCTGCCGCAACTTTATCACCATCTTTTGATCCGTCAGTGTAGATCTGAACATGGTCAGGGAAAGCCCTAATGCACTCCCGAAAGGAGGATTTGTGTTCTTCGGGTAATGCACTGGATTTGCCCTCTCATGTAGAGAAAATTGATATCAGGTGTTTGAATGAGCCATGGTGGTACATCCGATTACGGTGTACTCGTCAATGGTGTCGAAAGTTATATTAAGTTCCAGCAACAATTTTGTAATTCTGATGCCAAATGTTGGTATGAGCTTTTGATTTTGTGTAAAATTTTATTCTTGGTGTTGTGGATTGAATACAAGGTTAAATGCAGGATTTTTGGGGTTGGATTTCAGTTGAGCAGCATACTGTAAGGATAGTTTCTTTCGTCGATCGTCTAGAGATGGCTCATTAGCTTCCACATGGGAGACTCTTCACAGGTGTTTGTTCGAAAAGCTCCAAGTGCCAGACGCAGTCCCTGATTCTGTATAGGGTCAAGCATCTGTAGATAGGGAGCTGCGAGCCGATCCATAGACAATAGAGCCGTAGTCAAGTTTTGATCTAATAAGTGCCCGATAGAATACGTAGAAGCATTTCACGGTCTGCACCCAATCAGAAATGGGAAAGAACTCGCTAGAATGTTCAGCGCCTTCGAGCACTTATCCTTCAGAGTGATATGTGGAACAAAGGACAGTTTCGAATCAAATATTAGTCCAAGAAATTTAGTTTGTTCAACTACTGGAATTTTAATTCCATTGAGTGTGAGGTCAGGATCATTGTGTGGTTTTCGTTTTTGACAGAAGTGCATACAGACAGTTTTTGATCTTGAAAATCTGAAGCCATTTTCGTCAGCCCAATTTTGTAATTTGCCTAAACATTGTTGTAGTTGCCGTTCTATAGTGTGCATGTTTTTTGATCTGTAACAGATCAAGAAATCATCCACAAATAGAGACCCTTCCGTAGATTGGCCAAGACATTTGGTTATGCTCGAAATCGTTAGACTTTCCCGTTTCCATTGGTATATAATTTGTTTACAATAATGTTGAAAATGCTTAGAAATTCAACAATTTGTGTTCGATGTCAGACTAGTGTCGCAACGGTTTTGAATTTCAATAGTGTACGGTTGAGACACAAGTTAAAAACAAAAATGTGTGTACGGTTTGAATTTCTTTCTTTCAGAATGAAAGCTTCAAATAAAGTAAGTTTCAAATACTGGTAATGCTATCTTAATTTTGTAGTAGACTAGAAATGGGTATACTAATTTATCCCGTAATGCGCTTGATATACACAGTAACATTTTTGCATACATCGGCTATTGTTATTAAAAAAACATATCAAATACCACGCACAAGGACTTAAATATACTTATAAATACTTGGTGCGAATTAACACACCGTAATAGAAATATATATCATGTGACTGTGTTTTAACATATATCCGCACCATGATAGATATACTAGAACAACCAATTTATGTCACACACCAATGCATGTCAAAATATGACAACGAATGCTTAAAGATGCTCCACCACCGACAGACCAAAAATGATATTCATCAATTGAACAATAATTGGGGTTTAATCGTGTATATTATAGTCTAAATAACACAAAAAATAATATAAAATAATTTATTTTGCCTTTGGTACATGCGCATTCAGTAGTTCATTTCATATAGGATATAGTGGTACGGATTTTTTTCGGGATGGAATTAATTATTTTTCATATTTTCAACTTGAAGTAAAATGAGAAGCTCAAATTTTTCAATGGTGGTAATGGTGTAAAGTAAGTAACTTTAATAAATGAAGAAAAATACTACATCGTCTGCTCCTGTTTTTAATAGTGAATATATACCATTTGTCAGCGGTGGAGCATCTTTAATTGCACTAGTGATACACAGGCAAAGTCACTAGTCGTTCCAGTTATAAAGAAGAAAAAAAAGCTAAAGTTTAATAATAAAACGCGTTCGGATACGTCTGTATCAGTAAGAATATTATTTGATAAACAGTTGAAGATTTGGGGTAAATACTTGGTTCGATTTCTTCTTGCGTGTTGTCATGAACAACCGATTAAACAATGACAGTATCTGACTACCGATAAACCAAATATACAAAGATATATATACTTTTTACAGTATAAGAATACTTTAACGTTAAACTCAGTTTTTTGTTACCTCTTGAACTCTGAAGAAATTAGTACACCAAAGTCTACATGTAACTGCCAATAGTAATATTGAGAATTATCATACATTGGGTTTAATAACCAGACATAGGTACTGTACATGTGTACAGTGACAATATAAATATCGGTTATTAACGGGCACGAAATTCAATCTGACGTAATTTCAAAAACGATGAAGAGACATCAAGAAACCAAGACGTTACGCCCAAAAGAGTATGATAATTAGCTAAAGTTTGTATCAACGTACACCCAACACAGTGCCCATGGACCATTTTATACGATTTTAAACAAAAAAAAACATCGCTCTTTCCAACGCTAGTAATCTGTTTCTTAAGACTTCCTAGAAAAATGATTTTTGGCCGCTACAGTACTTAATGCGTCTAACATTCCCTCGAAACGAACGCGAAACGCAAAACGCAAACGAAATGTTAAACGAAAACGAACGAAAACGCAAACGAAAAACGAAAAACGCAAACGAAAAACGATTAGCGTAAAACGAAAAACGCGTTTCGTCAAGCGCTAAACGCAAAACGAAAAACGCAAACGAAAAACGTAAACGAAGTGAAAGCGTGACCGGAAGACTAGAATGCAATCATAAATGTCGATCGGGACTTCGGTAGCTTAGTGATCCGGATTCTGAAAGCGATGTCTATTTTACGTTCGCAATTTTGATTTAGTACGATTTATCATTATGAAAAATATATCTTGTCTTAGAAAATATGCAATTGTTATAAATATATTACCAATAAGTATGTGATTACGTATATATATCCAAGCATTAATACATTTTTTTTAACTTATAAAGCGAGATTTTAAAAATAATTATAAAACATGCATGTGTATAAATAGTCTTCAATCAATGCTAGTATTTATAAGTCTGCTCTGAATTTGTCACACATACTAGTACTGTTTTATAGAAATTATCAGTTTCAGAAAAGAAAACACTTAAGAAGAACTTCTTATTTTAGTGTAAGTATTGTGAACATGTACGTTTGATTACTGCAAGTATAAACCCTAGGTCTAGCGGTTAGGTAGTTATATTTTACATGTATATATATATGACTCCAGAGGAGGTCCCCGTACCGGCCGTTATATAGATATCAATGTGAACACTCACCTGTAGCATTTACCCGACCCATTTGGAGGTCTTATATAAATTTGCTTTATAATTCACGGACAACACATGTACAACACTCTACCCCTCTCCATCCCCACTCCCCCTCTCGATTTACCTGCTTTCATTTATACCATTTGTTATTTGACAGCGGCATATTTTGATTTTGTGTCAACTTGTATCACACCTGGTCAAGTGCAGTCACCCATGAACAATGGCTCACTGATACGTAGCCTCAGACGCGCACGGCCCCTCACATGTTTATTTAGGCTACGATGTGTATAATACGCGTACGTGACCCCGTGCATGTACATGTACCAAAGCATACCACAAAAACAACAATTTTGTGTTATTCTAGTCATTACAGAAAACCAGCTCTATGGTGTTTTATTCCTCGTGTGTTTTGTTACATCAACATACCAATAAAATACATGATCAATCATATCAATGGCCAATACGTGTAAATACAGAGATACAGTTGAATGTACATGTATCAACTGTCAGTTCGTGTTGTATATGTATATATATATAAGTCAATTATGATTTGATATCTATTGACTTCGGTACGTTCTTAATTTCACATAAAATATGTAAAAAAAAGTATTCGTTGTATGGTTGAGATATTATTAATTGTGTTATTTTATTATTAGAATAGTGTGTACCACTAGAAAATAATGTGATCCAATGCTAACAGTGATGAGTCGGATATAATTTTTTTATAATGTATGCACCAGTGAGTTATATATATATTATGACCAGCAGTACGGCGTCCTGTGGCGTGAGTTCACACCTGTCTGTAATCCTTCAGTCCACTTTATCGAGCCCCGCGGGTGTTACAAGTGTATATTGTACCTGTTCCCCTGTAGCACATACACGT
Source organism: Argopecten irradians irradians (assembly GCA_004382745.1). Taxonomy (NCBI): domain Eukaryota; kingdom Metazoa; phylum Mollusca; class Bivalvia; order Pectinida; family Pectinidae; genus Argopecten; species Argopecten irradians. The sequence continues at coordinate 554,280 of SAYR01064128.1, read as the reverse complement.
GTATAGCTAGTACTATATAAGACCTTGCAGAAAGGTATACAAATGATCATTACTATCAAACAATGTGTGTAGGTTACACGTATCAAATGTAATTAATGTCTAGATACAAAAGGATTTTTTTTTTAAATTTATTTGTGTATGTTTACTACATTGTCCAGAACACGTAAATTTATCGGCCTACACCGTCGTTTGACTCCACTTTTAGTTTAGCCAACACATGCGCAGTCAACCATTCCTAATCAAATATCAATGAATAACATCCGGTAAACGAATTGGAACGCAAACGCACGCAAACGCAAACGAACGAAAGCCAAAACGAATCAAAACGCAAACGAACGCAAACGAAATCGAATCGAAACGCAAACGAACGAAAACGCGAAACGCAAACGAACGAAAACGCGAAACGCAAACGAAAAACGCTCGACGAAACAAAACGCAAACGAAACTAAACGAAAGAAACGCAAACGAATCTAAAACGCGTTTGAGGGAATGTTAGACGCATTAAGTACTGTAAAGCGTAGGCGTGTTAGATTGTCCTTGTTTTTGGTGTGTCGGGGAGCTTTCCATCTTTCGCAATATAAACGTACTTTGCAGAATGCGAGTTAAACGATTTTTATCTCTAGACCCCTTAAACGTGTAAACATGGTCTGTGGGCTCTTTGATTGGTCAATATTGAAATGAACTGTAGCTTATTCTCAGATCTTTGTGGTTACACTAGGATTCGAGGACGGCGGAACAAGAGGTCCGACTCTATTGCATATTTACAACAAATTTTGCCGTTAAAATTCTCCCAAAATAGTTTTTGTAGGTAAGCGATAAAATGTTTCATAAATTCAAAAGTTTTCAAAAGTTAAAACTCCTTAATCCCACATCAAAGATTTGGAGAGACCTACAATATATAGGCATTGTAATGATGGGCATAAAAACGGTATACGAAATCATGTATATATCAGATGCAGGTACAAACATCTCACTCATATAATGAAAATGTGCCTAATTAGTAATATTATTATATATGCATTGGTCACGAATATACCGCAGTCTCCCAAAACACGCACATCGCACAACATACACGCAACACTACGCATACATATGAGGCCGTCCTTACATGACCATAGCTGTTAATAGGACATTAATAAATCAAACAAACAAACAAACAAACGAAAGCATTGGTCAGTGTGACCGAGTCGACAGCGGCAAACTATCATTTGAAAGGTGAACTGGACAAATGTAATAAATGTCACAGCTAGGGATCTTATAATTATTTACAGTTTATATATTTATGTGTACATTAATTATAATGTTATCGTGGACCCACAAGAGTACACATAGACCATTTTAGACGTTTTAGGGGTCTAGATAAAAAATAATCGGTAAACATCCTATTCTACATTATTGTACTACGCGTGTTTAATGTAGAATATGATTTTTACTGATTTTTTATCTAGGTCACTAAAACGTCTAAAAATGGTCTATGGGCACTCTGGTGGGTCTATAATTATATAAACTGTAACTAATGGTCAATACGTTACGGCTAGATTCTATTACGCATGGAGATGCCATCATATAAATAATACCAAACCGTTGCAATCTCAAACTCCAAACCGTACACTTTTTCGTAATATCATCGAGCAAAACCGTAGCGCAAAGACTGACACAACGATGTAAACAATGGGTCAAACACTCTTTATTCTTCATCAAATTTAGCAAAGTGCATATCAGATTGATACATATGAACATAATAATTTGTTTCTCGGTCATTTATTGTGAATATCTTGAATAATAAGCAAGATTCAGATGAAAACTTAAAGTTTTTGCTAGGAACTCGCATTAAGCTGTATGTAAGTGTCACAAATGTATGATAAATAGGAGTTATTTGCGTGAAATCACGATCTTAATACAAGGTAGGATATCTAATTAACACTTGAGCTGAATATCGGTCTGTAACACCATGCAAAATGTCTTTAAACTCTACAAGTTGGAACCTACCTACTCGGTACTCGTATATTGAAGCGATACCGGAAACGGATCAAAACATCGTTGCCGTACTGTAACACCATGCACAATGTCTTTAAACTCTACAAGAGGCCCAGAGGGCCTGTATCGCTCACCTGGTTTTTTGTTAGTAATTATCACAATACTCTGACAATTAGAAAAATAAGCAAAATTGACTCCCAAAGTTTAATTTTGAATCACAACCATACAATAATGCTATTGATACCATACAAATATGCTATCCAATACATAGGTTCAGAGACAAAATAATTTATATGAAAATAGTAGCCTAATTGGCCTTTTTGACCTCGCATCTATTGCCGTTTAAGGCCCCGGGGGTCAGCCCTATCATTTGTACAATTTCAAATCCCAACCCTGTTAGGATGCTACCATTGCATTATAAGTGCTCTTCCATTCTTAGTTGCAGAGAAGAAGTCGTTTATATGGAAATAGCCAAATTGACCCCTTTTGGCCCCGCCCCTCAGGCCCCCGGGGGGTCAGCCCCATCATTTATACAATTTTCAGTTAGTAGCCCATAAGGATGCTACCAGTCAAATTTTGTTGAAATCCGACCAGCGGTTATGGAGAAGAAGTCGATTGTTGACGGACGACGGACGCCGGACGCTGCGGTATCCCATAAGCTCACCTCGGTCCTTTGGACCAGGTGAGCTAACAAGTTGGAACCTACCAACTCGGTACTCGTATATCGAAGCGATACCAGAAACGGATCAAAACATCGTTGCCGTACTAGTTCCACTACAGTGTGCATGGCATGTAGGATTTGTTTGTTTGTTTGAGTTTTACGGCCCATCGACAACTAAGGTCATTTAGGGCCTACTACAAGTCATGCATTAATATCAGGATAAAAGATCAGGGTAAGAAAAGGCAAGTAAGGACTAAAACACAGATTGTAAACGTTTATTTGATAAAAAAAATGCACGGGATAAAATAGTTTTGGCTAAAACACACGAGAAAAGCACAAAGTTGATGATTTGTTTGTTTGTTTGATTTATTAACGTCCTATTAACAGCTATGGTCATGTAAGGACGGCATCCCATGTATGCGGCGTGTTGCGTGTATGTTGTGCGAGGTGCGCGTTTCGGGAGACTGCAAAGTTGATGAAACGATGAAATGTGGAGTTGATACGATGATATGAGAAAACGTTCATATTTTGTTTAAAATACCGATTTCTTTGAGATAATTAAAAATACGATTATGTCTCACGGCATGAAACAAAGTGAGACATCGTAGTACTTATCTCGTATGCGCTAAAAATCAATACAGTGCACTAAAATATGTTCCACTGTGAGAGGAGAACACATGCATGACACGTGGGAGGATCCTCCCCTCTCAATAGATAGGAATGTGTAAAATATGTGTGTCCAGTTCGGAGCCGAGAGAGAACAACTTCCTCTCTGCGGTCTCTCCGACTGGACAGGTTAGGATTAAGTGTAGGTTATATAACATAATCAGTTTTATTTAAGAGATCCATAATAATATTGTCATTGTCTAAAACTAGACCGGTAATTAAACAGGAAGATATATTCTTATGTACATATGTCCCAAGGCCTTATGTCTGTAACAGTTAGACCGGTCAGTTTAATGTCGCTTCCTAGCTGTCAATGTCATTATTATACTGGCGCTGTCGACGTGTGATTGAACCTGGATTGTCACGGAAAATACCATTTTACAGCTGGAACACTTCACGAAATCACTATACGATCATCAATGCCATAAGAACACAGCCACCCAAACCTATCACCACAAACCACACAAAGAACGAAACAAGAGGAACCAAAATGCAGAGACCACCAACAAGACCTTATTGACCAAACCCAACATCCACCTACCAGTACGAAGAGAGAAGAAAGAAAATGAACTGAACTGTTTTTGAAAAATTGTGACTTTTGTTGGACCTTTATTAGTGTATTTTCATATATTGGAATTAAGTTTTTGGTAATGTATAGTGTTTACTATTTTCTAAGCTAATATCATTACACTTCCTTTTGCTTTCATCTAAATATCACATTTTGTTAAGTTCAAATTAACCTTTTCATACAAATCTTAGGTACAACATTCAAGTAACAGGATGATAATTGTTCTAAGCGAAACGTTATGAAGTAATGTAATACATTTTTTTCCAATTCAATATGGTAAATATAATTTATTTAATTACACTTAAATATTTAATATAACCATACTATCAATTTCATTTTTAATTTATTTTCCCTGAGCTAACAGATTTTTGAGATTTTTGGATAAATAATGTTTTGTTAATTTCAGTTCTATTAATATGTTCATGACTTGTGCTGTCCATTTATGTGATTCACAGAGAAAGTTCCTCAACATACCTTTTTGTTTTAAATTATTATTGTTCATTTACCCAAATACATTTTTTTATAAAACATATATTTAAACGTCTGGAAATATTCTGCTGACATGGTCTAACATGCAGTTTTAAAAGTAATTGGAACTTCCAGTATGTCTGAGAACAATAGGGTGGTGAGCTATCTCATTAAGGCCCATTTTCTCGATCATCAATGACATATTTAATACCCGATGCAGTTTAATGCCGGGCACACTCAAGTTTTTTATGTTTCTCTCAACGTTTACATACAAACACACAATATGGAACTTTCTTTGTAAAATGATTTTCATTTCATTTTATTTATTATAAGATCTTAGCCTGATTGGAGTGCAAGATTTCACGGCTTGATTGTTAAGACGGTATGACGTCAGCACAAGCATTTTTTTCTTTTCATTAACTTCATTTTTATAAAGCACAAGTTTGAACAGTACTAGTTCAGGTTAATCATTTTTTCATCCTTTTTGGATTTAATAACTAAATGAAATTTCTATGCTTATGAACTCTATCGTCCTTTATTTTACAAAATCAAGACATTTGAACATTCTTAACTATTACTATTAGTCTAAGATATTTAAAATACAATACAACAATATTCTGTATTACATATGTTGTTACTCTGAGCAAATGTACAATTACTTTTTTATAGCATTTTCTTTTTTACTGGTTGGTTTATACTTAAATATTATTCATAATACATTTGTAATCATGCACCTGGTAATTTCTATATATTGGTCACTTTATAACTGATTTATCAACTAACGTTTATCAGATATACAAAAACACTGTGCCTCAGGTCAAATTAATATTTTTTTAAACATTAATACACATGATATTCATATACACTTAAATATAATGTAAGATATAAACACACATTTAAAGTGAATAGTCGGGGAAAGGAAACCAGTCTAAATGCGTTCTTTGGCCTTCCAAAAGTCATTGCATACCATAATTATGGTCAAGTTCTGCTTACGGGGTCCAGTTTTGACCATTGAAATTTTGGGGAAGCCCCGTGTAAATTTAGCACAGTTCTAAATATAAATTCGCCAAACTCTCTGAAAACGAGGCTGCGTGGAAATGTCAACATGGACATGTGTTTCTCAGTCGTGTCGGTTTCGTTTCGTGTGATAAACCACTAATGCGGTATGTAAATTGTTGTTTTGAGATGATACATTTGATGGCAAATGAAGATATTCTTACATTAATAGCAATACTTTGTAATTCTTTTTCGATAAAAGCATCTTTATACATGGAAAATCGACACAAATATTCTGCCGATGCAGAGATGGTGGCCCCGGCAAGGGGGCAATTATTGCAGCATCGCATTCGTCGTATTTTACATCAAACCGAATCATGAAGGTAAACACAAATAATCGTAACTAATTTCCCATTTTAACACAACACCCCGAACCGCACGAAAACGTTCCATACAACGTCCATGCATGTTAGCTGTCAAAGATGTGGAAAATAAATTAGCTCATACATTGATATTTTACAAGTACAATATATGTGTTCAATTATTCGTGTAGTTTTTTTTGCAAGAGATTTAATTAAATTATCTATGTCTCTGGCGTTTTTTTTTTGTAAACATATTTGAGTTTTGAGAAAGATGACATGAATGTTCCAGCTGGAAGGAAAGAAATTTTATGATGTATATGTATTGTACAATGTATATATGTAAACTGTACATTCATGTAGCTCTATAGAATTACAACTAGGACAAATTCTCTCAATCATTTGATAATATTTAATTCTTCATATTCATGTAGGCCTATGCTGTGAGAAATTAACACATCATATATATTTCCAAGAAAACATATAAGCGCCCTACATGTAGTTACTTCCCTTTTCTGTTGTTTCCTGTTTTTTTGTGCTCTGGCGAGAAAAAGATGATTGAGTTGGAAGAAAAGTCAATTACATTAATGAGAAATGTGTACCACAGTACTTTGTCTGTAGCCGAGGGGTTCTATACTGTTTTAATAAGTCCAGTAATTATAATTAAATTGAAAATTTCAACATTAAGATGGAAATGTAAAATTCCATTTTTGAATGAAGTGGTTCCCCTTCTTTGAGATACACAGTGTGTATACCCTTTTTGGGTTTTTAGGAATAGATACCTGAATAGGAACCTGAAAATAACATGACAATCAATCAGGTATGTGTGTGTTGGGGTGGGGAATGGTGGGGCTAAAAGACAGAAGAATCATGAGGTTGGGAAATTGTAACTTGGGTGGGGGGTTGAAATATAGAAGAAATAGCTACAGATAACTGGAAGTGGAAGGGTGCTTTATCATTGATCTGGTCATTGCATATTTGGGGTTTACATGGCGTTTTTTGGTTATTTAGTCTTATTGATTTTGGAGCAACTTTGAATCCATATGGTACTGTATATCTTTCTTTTTTCCATGTGTAGCTATTTCTTCTGTATTTCACCCCCCGCCCAAGTTACAACTTCCCAATAGGTACCACTTTTTTGTTTAGAACTCAAATCAAAGACAGATGTACATAGTACTACACACTACATTTTAGTCTATGTGTTTGTAATCACTGTTACTACAGTATTGATACATAAATGGTCTTTGTACAAGTTACACATAGACAATAAATGTGAAATTTGGTTCAGACAAAAAGATTTGTAACATTTCAGATAACTTGCTAGTTTTATGGTTTGATTTATATGTTGAGTCTACTCTTGTAAAGTAGAATTTAGAAATCCTAAGACAATAGTATCTATATTGCTATATGTAAAAAAAATCCTTATATTTTAAAAGTAATTGAAAAGCTATCTCACAAGCCCTGACAAACAAATGGGCAGGCATATGGATGCAAGAATTATAATCACTGGATCTACAGGACTAATATAAACAAATATTTCTACAAAGTTAAACAATGAAAAAGTATTGCATCATAATTTTATTTAATGATTACAGTTGAAAGAAACATTTAATAACTTAATACTGTTTAAATGTTCTGTTCATGATCTTATAGGTCCATATTGGTAAAGTTTACTTTCAAGAGCACTCAAATCAACATTCTTCAGTCTTCATGTGATGCTAATTGTATGTATATGTATACATACACTTGTATACAGGTCCAAGGGATGAACTTTCTGTATTCATGTCACTATGCATGCATGGTGCCTAAAAAAAGAACCAACAATTTTTTATATCTGTTGAATATGACAAAAATTGAAAAGATCAATTTCAAATATATTTAAATGAATAAATGTAGGTTCATTCTACAGGGTTTTTTTTTATTTTAGAGAAAACATTTTATAAGTTGTGAATGTGTCACTGATGCATTTAATAGAATCACATATTGTTTCAAAAAAGATACAAAATTCATTATCTATAGTTCCAACTAAAATTCAGAATAATTATAAATGATACATGGCTGCAGTACATTTCAACTCTGGAAAGTTTGTCATATACACATGAACCAGGTACAGTTGTAATAAATATACAAACACTATTTATTATTATGACCAGAAATAATACTGTATGTGTCCTCCAAATATATCTAAAGAACAAGCTATAACCTACATGTACATATGTATATCAGAACAATGTATGTATATAACGTACACTACCAGAACATATACAGAACAACATACATACATACATCAGAACTGTATGAATTGACCGGTAGCATAATATTATAGATTAATTGAAACAAATCTTAGCTTGATAATGCACTAGCGGTTACATTCTAACTGTACATGCATTACAACGGTACATTTTATAAATATACAGAGCATTCATTGCCCCTAAAGAGGCCCCACGAAAGAACCGCTATTTACCCCAGGGTTACGTTTTACGCGATTGGGGAACAGGTATGAAACATGTGACCATATGTGACCACTCATTCATGAAAAAATACTGCTAGGGACTATTTACATAATGATCAAAATACGAAGACTCACTCACTATCAGCTGAGCAGGGAGTACCGGGTAGTAGGCCTAGGTACGTACAGTAGCGGTCCGGAGCCGCGTGCTCGTTTGAACTGTTCTCTTCACTATAACAAGTTGTATTAACACTCTCCATGCGTCGTAATGTTTACCGAGTCATTTGTTGGGATTGTCGCTGCTCCATTGCATTTCCTTTCACATTTTAGGTGAGTCAGTTGGTTGTTTTGGCGGAAACCTTTTGGTTCAAAACTACGGTAGCCATGTTTTGTTTACTACGGAGAGTGGTGGATGTTGCGCATGCGTTAAGATTGAACTGCACTGATAGCCGGCCGGGAGGACGCATTAGGATTCCCATAATAAATATTAATTTCTTCGCATACAGAGCGATTTTGATGGGAGATTTTATTTTTCTATTTCATTAGAAATTATACTGGATATATTAACATCATTTTACCGATTTTAGCCCTTCTTTGCCCGACTATTCGCTTTAATTATAAAAAGTTGGGGGAATGCCCAATGCAGTTTTATGCTGGGTTCACATAAGTTGAAATATATTCCTCGTTATTTACACAATTTTGCTACACATTTATTACTTACACAACAACAAAGAACTTCCTGTGAATCGCATCATTACATTAATTGTTTACCAGTCTTAGTCTAATTAAAGACAAGGCATCATGCTAGTGTTTTAAAACGATATCACGTTGACCTAGCGCTTTTCATTTGCTTTCATTTTTATTTTTATTCTAATAACAGCATAATTATCATGAGTATGTTAAAGTCAGATAGATTTTTTTTCTCCGTATTTTGCTTACATAATTTTCAAGCTACCTACACCAAATCAGTAACTTAATCAGTTTTATTTTAAAATTATTATTTCAAATTATATCTAATTATAAATAATCATTAACAAGGGACGTAATATAACATAATCAGTATTATTTTAGAGATCCATAATAATATTGTCATTGTCTAAAACTAGACCGGTAATTAAACAGGAAGATATATTGCTATGTACATATGTCCCAAGGCCTAATGTCTGTAACAGTCTGACCGGTCAGTCTAATGTCGCTTTCTAGCTGTCAATGTCATAATGTTATGTTGTAATAACATGAGTAACTTGTCATTTGTTTGTTTGTTTGATTAATTAACGTCCTATTAACATTGACATTTGTACACGTATGCGATATTTGATCAGTATATATATATTGGACTGGCCAGTGATACATACGCGGACATATACAGAGTAGGGACGGATAGCGGACACACCCTGTGTCTGGTCCCATTTTGGGGCCAACCACAACATTACTCTGTAAAAATGTTTACACGTATATCGTAAGTTAAAATGTCGACACAACTTTGGAGTTCTTCATTTTGTTTGTTTGTTTGATTTATTAACGTCCTATTAACAGCTATGGTCATGTAAGGACGGCCTCCCATGCATGCGGTGCGCTGCGTGTATGTTGTGCGAGGTGAGTGTACCGGGAGACTGCGGTATGTTCGTGTTGTGTCTTCTTGTATAGTGGAACTGTTGCCCTTTTTATAGTGCTATATCACTGAAGCATGCCGCCGAAGACACCAAGCAACACACCCCACCCGGTCACATTATACTGACAACGGGCGAACCAGTCGTCCCACTCCCTGTATGCTGAACGCTAAGCAGGAGCAGAAACTACCACTTTTATAGACTTTGGTGTGTCTCGGCCAGGGGACAGAACCCAGAGCCTTCCTCACAGGGGCGAACGCTCAACTCAAGGCCAAAGTGAGGCGGTGCCAAGCATTGGAGTTCTTCATCATTCAACTCTACATCAACACAATAACTACGTGAACCTCACGGACGATGAACCAACAACCAACTTCAAGCCATACTCCATCATCATATACCATCAAAGATTTAAAAAATTATACTTAGGGAATCGTGATCTTTACGCCATTCCTGCTTCCTGGTATCGAATATATAAGAGACTAGGGATATTCTTTAAAACACACTCGAAAGACACTCCAAAGACACTCCGCACACAACATACACTACAGACATGATACACTTCACACCAGGACACCTTGGCAGCTACCAACACTTAGGAAGCATGGAAATTAATTGTATGAACATGTATTTTAGTAGACGGAGAAGTTATGATTGTAATTCCCGTCAGGATGTATAGGACTATACAGTCCTTAGTCCACTATACTAAGTATGCATATGGAACTAAATAAAAACTATGCAACTAAAAGTCTAACAACTAAAACGCCTCCATCATCATTCAACTACATCGACATGAACATCACAAGCAACATCAAGCTTTCAAACTACATTTTAAAGAAAAGTCATTTCATTATAGTTGAATTTTAAACAGTTTATTATTTGTTTCGGTAGACCACCTTTGTTGCCAATGGTGTTTGATGGCTGACTGAATTGAAAGTTTGATGTCGGTGTGTGGTAGTTTCAAATCTGTTTGTGCTAGGCGAAGAGCAGTCTTAGCTGCTTTATCAGCCTGTTCATTCCCCTTTATCCCACATGGCTGGGAATCCAGAGATAAGTAATTTGAGTTTTAGAAGAAAATCGAAATGTTCGGATCAAAAGATGTTGGATTAATGTGTTTCTAGGGTTTCTTGATTTCAAAGCCTGAAGAACCGAGAGTCGGAGAAGATGATTGCCTTTTCAATGCGGTTTTCTTCGATATGGTCAACCGCCAGACCGATAGCACATGCTTCCGCATAGAAAATGGAGGCAACATCTGGGAGTCGGATAGAGGAGCAGTGATTAGATGTACAGCATGCTGCCGCAACATTATCACCATCCTTTGATCCGTCAGTGTAGATCTGAACATGGTCAGGGAAAGCCTTAATGCACTCCCGAAAGGAGGATTTGTGTTCTTCGGGTAATGCACTGGATTTTGCCCTCTCATGTAGAGATAAATTGATATCAGGTGTTTGAATGAGCCATGTTGGTACATCCGATACGGTGTACTCGTCAATGCTGTCAAAATTTATATTTAGTTCCAGCAATAATGTTGAAATTCTGATGCCAAATGTTGGTATGAGCTTTTGATTTTGTGTATATATTTTTTTGATGTTGTGGATTGAATACAAGGTTAAATGCGGGATTTTTGGGATTCGATTTCAGTTGAGCAGCATACTGTAAGGATATGTAACCCTATAGAGGTAGGCAAGGTAGTAGCCTTGCTTAAACCCCAATGATAGTATTGGTGATAGACGATTGTAACCCTATAGTGGTAGGCAGGCTGGTAGCCCTGCTTAAGTCCCCATGAATATCATTATTAAATATGATATTTGAATATTCCCGCTAGGTAAACAGGAAGTGGGGTACCTGTTGAACCTTGACAGAAGTTGTCATGTTAGCCGTGTATAATTGTGGATCGCGGGGCTGAGTTAAACTATAGAGTATTTTATAAGAGTACATGTATTAGTTATTTAATAACAACCATGTATATATTTTTAGGCTGTGTTTAAATCCATAGCAACATTATACACACCACAATAATGCACTAAGACCTAGTACCGATGTGTAGTATACTTAAAGGTCAGTAACGCGGAATTGTTTACTCATGCTTGCAGCCAGAGTTAGGTTGTTGTTTTAAGGCATGGTCAAACTAGGTGACCGAAATATCAGTAAATTGTTAAGGCACCTACATAGTAGCGACTACGTGGGATGTTCTGGAAAACATGACAGGACATCGCACGGTCTATGCACGTGTTAAACTAGGTGACCAACTTATTAGTTAATTGTTACCCTATAGGTATGGGTGGGACTACGTGGAATGTTCTGTCCAGCCTCAACCAAGTCCAGTCAGAAAATCAAAACATTTCTATTTTGTTAAGCCTGCATCAGGCGCTGGTAAGGCTGTATTCTGAATTAAAATTTGTAAATTTTGACAGTTTATGATGAGCTGGGTAACCTTTGGGGCAAGCATTGTCCCAAAGGCACGTGCACCAGTCACGTACCCAATCATTATAAATAGAGGGCCGCAATAGGCCCCAGTCAGACGGGAATCACACTGAGACTGAAATTAGACTGAAGACTGAGACTGAGGTTTGAGACTGGGACTTCCGCCTCGCATACACTTTACATCTTCCTACGTCACCGCCTCCTCTAGGGCCACATATTAGAGAGAGAAGGAGAGAACTCTTGTCTACTCTTCACATTGAATAAATAAGCCGTCAACAAGCTTCAACCCTACTCCTTGTCGTCATTTCAACCGACACAGCCATCCTTAGGACGACAAGGTGGGGGTAAGGGGTTTGTTATTTGGTGCTGTGACCAATATATTCAATAAACAGAAGAAAAGAAAGAACCTGAAGACGAAGAAACAGACGGCTAAAGGAAAATAGATAAAGGACTCCGGAAAAAAACCTTATGGCGGACCGAAATAAACCTGAAGAGTTATGTAATCTAATACAGATGATACAACTTAGGGCACCCTCTATTGTAGAAAAAAATCTTACTATTTTTTAAGAATTGAAGAAGCCAAACACCCTGATAGAATAGCAATTAAAAAGTAACTTGGAGAATTAGAGTAGATAGGAAAATTAGGCGAACAGCAATACTTATTTTAAGGTGATTCGAATATGAACGAAACTTAAGACCAAGTCTGGTAAAAGTAATGAAAGAATTGAGGAAGGCAATACCAATAACGCGCAAAAGGAAATTAGAAGAAGAAGTACTAGATAACATGATTTAGAGTTCATTAAATAGTTAAAGTTAAAAAAAATTGACCCCCTAAGATTTCCCTGAATAGCCAGTTTAATCGGCTGAAAGTAAGCGACAGGGAACCCATGGGTTGGAAAGAATCTTCAATAATAACGAGTCTAACGCTCGGGCCAAGATATAGTATACACGCCCCAGGTTGCACAAGACGGCCTAAAGCGTTAAATAAGTCGCCCTCTAAGCCACCACGATTGGTAGTTACCCCTAAGGTTAGAGCTTCAAGTTAGCAAAACAAATCTTCAAGACCCCACCGCCAAATTACAAAGTGTAAAACTTGGCCACCTGTCAATTTGATAAGACATGATGAATCTAATGACCCTTTGTTAAAATATATAAAGGAGGCAACGGACATATCATATGCTGTTAGACAATTAATAATGAAGTTTAGTAGGATAGCACAGGCTTCCAAGTCAGTTGCTAGAGTTAAGACACTATACAAAAATGTATAGACTTTATCAAATCAAAGAAATACAAGAAGGAACAGCCAGCGTTACCATCTTACCGTCAATGATAAAATACTGGCGAAAATATTCATTCCTTGTTAGATTTACCTTAGATACCCTTTCCAGGTCTTAAGAAGGAATTAGCCGAATTGGATGAATTACTCAAGAAACCAGATTTAAATGTATTTTCTTATTGAATTACAGGTAAAAAGAAATTGTCAAGATGCGCACAGTTCATTTCTAACCGTGTTTCTTTTCCTGACCATATTAAGTTTAAGCACTAGTACAGTAATAAGACAAAATGTAATATTTGAGAAAGTTGCTGATGTAACATCAACTAGATCAAAATGGCTTGTAGCTTTTGTTCTTAATCTTTATCGTTACGAGGAAGTTCTTGGAAAGTTAAATACTAGTCTGTCAGAAATAACTAAAAGCATTCTAGCAGAGTCAGTAAAACACCATGAAACATCTAGAACGAGATTTTGGTCTTAATAACAACCTTATAATACTGAACCATGAAGTTGAAAATTTAAGAAATACACAAGACTTTCTTCAGTCAGAACTTACCGATATCAAGACACTACATCAAGCCAGAACTAAAAGAGCTTTAAGTCCTATAATAGGTAAAGCACTGACCTTCCTGTTTGTTACTTAAGATGAAGGTGATATTAATACAATCAAAACTAACGTAAACCTTTTAAGACGTAATCAAGTCAATCTTCTGCATGCAGTAAGGGAAAGCTTAACAATAATTCATGCTGCACAAGGTCAAATCACTGATAATAGAAGGAATATAAATGACGTGATTGATACCTTAGAGAATCTAAGAAGCATAGCTCTAAATTAAGCAGAAGCAATACAAGATATTGATGAATAATTAAGTACATACACTAAGATCGACATGGCCCTTAGTGAAGCAAAGGAATTAGTTGGATTAGCTAGAGATTATCTTAATCATTTGAAACTTCAGATCAATATGCTATCTCTAAGACATTTAAGCCCTTCAGTCATTTCACCCCCAGACTTGTACGAACTCCTTATAGAAGTAAAAAGCAAACTTGACCCAGGTGTTAGAGTACCTTTTGACCCGGAAACTGACCTTTGGGAATTTTTATAAGACAGTGACCTGTGCGACACTTATTAGTACTGATAGCCTTATTGTAGTTATTTCCGTTCCATTAATAGACATTTAGATTGGCAAGTTTGCTGTGTACCGAGCACATAACCTTCCTCTTCCGTACCTTGGATCGAATCAAACAAATATTTTGGCGACTTACAAATTAGAAGCAGAAGCAGAAGCTCTTGCAATCAATCAAGCAAAAACACAATTGGTTACAATGACAATTGAGGAGATGAATCAATGTGTAAATAGCGTTAAAAACTACTGAAAGTTTCGTAGTCCAATGTATACTAAAATGGGAAATAAGAAATGTATTGTTAATCTTTATATGAATTGGACCAATAATTTAGTTAAATATTGTAATACAGTAGTACAAAATACAAACACTTTCCCTATGGCCCAGTATTTGACCAATCAATGGCCAATGGATAGTTGTCCATGATAGATCCTTGACCTTTACAATGAAATGCCCCTATAGAACCCAATCTGGTACTGTGGTGACCAGATTGACACCTTATCCCTTGAGGAAGGTTGTTCTGTATCAAATGAATTTATGACCTTGCCCTCATATTATCATTCAGAGAGTAAATATAACCTAACAGATCATTTTCAACAGGTGATTTCAAATTATTATGTAGGCTCTATTGAACTCTAGAAACCAATGACCCCAAAGACTACCAAATGTAAAAAAAAACATTAAGATACCCCATAAACTTAAGCCTATAAAGGAAATCCCCATTGATGAGTTGATAAATGAACTTGACAATTCATTTGATCTTGAACCTATGGAATCTGATTTGTCCCTCTCGACCTACTTGTCGATAGTAGGTGTAGTAGTAGTTGTTATAGTGATATGTTTATGTCGTAGGAGAATTAGGGATAAATGTCAGAAATGTAGGCTAGGTAAATGGTCAGTGAAAAGGGGAAAGTCGGAGTCGAGTGCTTCGCAAGCCTCAAGAACAATGCAAAGACACAAAAGTAACCAATCCACAGAAGACTTTTTTTGTATGTTTGTTTGTTTGAGTTTTACGGCCCATCGACAACTAAGGTCATTTAGGGCCTACTACAAGTCATGCATTAATATCAGGATAAAAGTTCAGGGTAAGAAAAAGCAAGTAAGGACCAAAACACAGATTGTAAACGTTAATTTGATAAAAAAAAAGAAAAAAACGTTTGCATGGGATAAAATAAATTTGGCTAAAACACACGAGAAAACTCATGCACAATGTTGATGAAACGATGAAATGTTGAGTTGATACGATGTATGATGAGAAAACGTTCATATTTTGCTTAAAATACCGATCTCTTCGAGATAATTAAAAATACGATTATGTCTCATGGCATGAAACAAAGTGTACATGTCGGAGACATCGTAGTATTTATCTCGTATGTGTTTAAAATCAATACAATGCAATAAAATATGCTCCACTGTGAGAGGAGAATCACATGCATGGCATGTAGGAGGATCCTCCCCTCTCAATAGATAGGAATGTGTAAAATATGTGTGTCCAGTTCGGAGCCGAGAGCCACAGAAGACATGACAGCCTTAGAAGAATTGATGACAACATACATCAAGGAACTCATCCACCAGGAACAAGAAACCACCGAAAAACCTACACTGATGTCAGGAAATTACCCTGAAGGCGTTCACCTCGCCGAAGCTTTGTTTGTTTGTTTGATAAATTAACGTCCTATTAACAGCTATGGTCATGTAAGGACCGCCTCCCATGTATGCGGTGTGTTGCGTGTATGTTGTGCGAGGTGAGTGTACTCGGAGACTGCGGTATGTTCGTGTTGTGTCTTCTTGTATAGTGGAACTGTTGCCCTTTTTATAGTGCTATATCACTGAAGCATGCCGCCGAAGACACCAAGCCGATGCAGATGTAACTGCCACATCAGGAGGTGGAGAAATTCTATCGGGTAAACAAGACTACCTTACAACCAGAGTACGAAGTGTAATATACCCAGACTTGAGAAAAGAGCTCAGTCTTCCAGAGACAGATATAAAGTAACGTCTTGGTCGAGACAAGACAACGTCTAAATGTGAAGAAGGAAATGATAATGACCAGGTGAAACATTATGCCGTGATATCTAACGTCTTGATGATTAAAGAGACTTACGAGACAAAGATATACATATAATGTCTCGGTTATTACAAGATAATACGGAAACGTCTTGGTGTTAACAAGACCACCTCTTGTCTGGATATAAACGTTTTTTTTTTTTAAATCACGATGTCTTAATGCGGACAAGACAAAATGTGAGCTCTTCAAGAACCGTAGTGGATGACGGACCTAAAACATAAAGAAGCTATGAATATAACTGGAGTTATGGGGAGCTTGGCGTAACCAGTATTTTAAAAACAAACAAGAGGCCCATGGGCCTTAACGGTCACATGAGTTAGAATATATAATGAAACAAGTTAAAGACATATAAACACTATATGCTGGGCCTTGAAGTTGGTTAGTGATTTATAAATTTGACTTTTTAGACTATGAAGAGTATTTGCTTCCATCAAACCTGTGAACCTAGAGGTATTTTTTTGAAATTTTAATCATTTTGACCGTGTTTGGTCCTGCCCCTCTGGTCCCCCAGGGGGTCTTCGAGGACGGATATGGATGTTAAAATGCTATATCTTAGGCTAATAATTCAAATCAAGTTTGACTAATTTCCTACGAAAATTGGGCACATAATGTTCACAAATATGTTTTTCCTATATAAACTAAAGTAAACTTGACCCCTCCCCAGAGGGTAACGTGAGACCCCAAGGTCATATAATTCACAATTTTTATAAAACACCTTAAGACCTTTCCATCTATAATTATTTGATTCTACTTTATCCAGAATTTTAGAAGATTTATGAAGTTTTAGCCTATTTGACCTTTTCTGGCCCCGCCCATCTGCCTCCATGGGGTCTGCCTGGACCAATATGGATATGATGTTAAAATGCTATCTCTGACTAATAATTCTAACCAAGTTTGACTCGTTTCCAATAAAAATTGAGCAAAAATGCTCATAAATGTGTTTTCCCTATATAAACTATAGTAACTTGACCCCCTCCCAGGGGGAAATGTGAGACCCCAGGGTCATATAATTCACAAGTTTTGTAAAGGACCTTAAGACCTTTCTATTTATGAAAAGTATTTGATTCTACCATTTCCAGAATTTCAGAAGAAATTTTTTGAAGTTTTAGCCCCGCCCCCCTGGGGGTCAGTCATTGAAAATTTGTTAAAAGGATTAAATGGCCATCTCATACTGATAATTCTGACAACATTTAACTCATTTCCTATTACAAATGACCAAATAATGCGCAAAATTGTGTTTTCCCAATATAAACTATAGTAAACTTAACCCCCTCCCCAGGGGGAAACTAGAGACCCCAGGGTCATTTAATTCACATTTTTTTGTAAAAGGACCTTAAGACCTTTCTATCTATGAAGAGTATTTGATTTTACCACATCTGTGATTAGAGAAGAAGATTTTTGAAATGTTACTAAATTTTACCCCTTTTGGCCCCTCCAACAGCCACCTGGGGGGTGGGGACCATATAATCCACAATTTTGATTGGCCTGATGCCTTAGAAGGTTTGTGCAAAATTTCATTGAAATTGCTTCTGCAGTTTTGGAGAAGTCGAAAATGTAAATTGTTTACGGACAGACAACGCACGACGACGGACAAAAGGCGATTAGAATTATTTTATATTGTTTGTTTGTTTGATTAATTAACGTCCTATAACAGCTATGGTCATGTAAGGACGGCCTCCCATGTATGCGGTGTGTTGTGTGTATGTTGTGCGAGGTGCGTGTTTCGGTATTTTTTGTGTTAATTACATATATATACACGATTAAACACCAAATTGGTGATAGACGATTGTAACCCTATAAAGGTAGGTTTGTTTGTTTGTTTGATTTATTAACGTCCTATTAACAGCTATGGTCATGTAAGGACGGCCTCCCATGTATGCGTAGTGTTGCGTGTATGTTGTGCGAGGTGCGCGTTTTGGGAGACTGCGGTATATTCGTGTTGTGTCTTCTTGTATAGTGGAACTATTGCCCTTTTTATAGCGCTATATCACTGAAGCATGCCGCCGAAGACACCAAGCAACACACCCACAGGTAGGCTGGTAGCCCTGCTTAAGTCCTCCTGAATATCATTAATAGATATGATATTTGAATATTCCCGCCAGGTAAACAGGAAGTGGGGTAACCTTGACAGTACCAGTACCAGTCACGTACCCAATCATTATAAATAGAGGGCCGCAATAGGCCCCAGTCAGACGGAAATTAGGCGGGAATCAGACTGAGACTGAAATTAGACTGAAGACTGAAACTGGGTACTTCCGCCTCACATACACTTTCCATCTACCTACGTCACCGCCTCCTCGAGGGCCACATATTAGAGAAAAAGAGAGAATTCTTGTCTACACTTCACATTTGTTATATATAGTTGTTTTGTATAATGACAACAGATTCCATAGATTACACTATGTACATGTTTATTCGCCTGTATATACGCCCTCACCTACACTTCACCGAAAGAAATTGACCACGCTCAACAGTTGACCTACCGCCCAACGTCCCTCAGCTACTCAAGTTTTGCCTCCAATGTATGCAGTGTGTTGCGTGTATGTTGTGCGAGGTGCGTGTTTTGGGAGACTGCGGTAAATTCATGTTATGTCTTCTTGTATAGTGGAACTATTACCCTTTTTAGTGCTTTATCACTGAAGCGTGCCGCCGAAGACACCAAGCAACACACCAGACCCGGTCACATTATACTGACAACGGGTGAACCAGTCGTCCCACTCTCTGTATGCTGAGCGCTAAGCAGATCACTAAGGTTGCAAGGAATGCCTCGCCCAAATTATTACACCCCACATGTACATGTGAATACAAACCTCCCTCGAAGGTCACTAAGGTTGCAAGGAATGCCTCGCCCAAATTATTACACCACACATGTACATGTGAATATAAACCTCCCTCGAAGGTCACTAAGGTTGCAAGGAATGCCTCACCCAAATTATTACACCACACATATACATGTAAATATAAACGTCCCTCGAAGGTCACTAAGGTTGCAAGGAATGCCTCGCCCAAATTATTACACCACACATGTACATGTAAATATAAACGTCCCTCGGAGATCACTTAGGTTGCAAGGAATGCCTCACCCAAATTATTACACCACACATGTACATGTAAATATAAACCTCCCTCGAAGGTCACTAAGGTTGCAAGGAATGCCTCGCCCAAATTATCACACCACACATGTACATGTAAATATAAACGTCCCTCGGAGATCACTAAGGTTGCAAGGAATGCCTCGCCCAAATTATTACACCACACATGTACATGTAAATATAAACGTCCCTCGAAGGTCACTAAGGTTGCAAGGAATGCCTCACCCAAATTATTACACCACACATGTACATGTAAAATATAAACCTCCCTCGGAAATCACTAAGGTTGCAACGAATGCCTCGCCCAAATTATTACACCCCATATATACATGTTAATGTAAACGTCCCTCGGAGATCACTAAGGTTGCAAGAATTACCACCTCAACATATGATTGCACCAGAAGTTCATATACCTTTGAGAAAATCAGGAAGGACGCACCGAACATGTACCCTTGAGACGATCATTAAGGTTGCAAGGAATGCCGAACCACAATTAATACTTTGTTTGTTTGTTTAATTAACGTTCTATTAACAGCTATGGTCATGTAAGGACGGCCTCCCATGTATGCGGTGTGTTGCGTGTATGTTGAGCGAGGTGCGTGTTTTGGGAGACTGTGGTATATTCATGTTATGTCTTCTTGTATAGTGGAACTGTTGCCCTTTTTATAGTGCTATATCACTGAAGCATGCCGCCGAAGACACCAAGCAATTTTACGGCCCATCGACAACTAAGGTCATTTAGGGCCAAACTACAGGGCAGGCATTATTAGTACCTGGATATAAACAAGGAATGTATCTAAAAGATCAGGATAAGAAAAAGGCAAGCAAATACTAAAACAAAATTGTAAATGTTTTTTTACGATCATGCAGGTACAATTCTAACGCCCTAACTACTTTCTCTCTCCGACTGGACAGATTAGGATTAAGTGTTGGCTGTATTTTACACAGTTTATTGTTTGTTGCCAATGGTGTTTAATGGCTGACTGAATGTTTGTTTGATTTGTTTGTTTGATTTATTAACGTCCTATTAACAGCTATGGTCATGTAAGGACGGCCTCCCATGTATGCAGTGTGTTGCGTGTATGTTGTGCGAGGTGAGTGTACTGAATGTATGGTTTGATGTCGGTGTAAGGTAGTTTGAAATCTGTTTGTGCTAGGCGAAGAGCAGTCTTAGCTGCTTTATCGGCCTTTTCATTCCCCTCTATACCCACATGGCTGGGAATCCAGAGACAAGTAATTTGAGTTTTAGAAGACAATCGAAATGTTAGGATCAAAAGATTTTGGATTAATGTGTTTCTAGGGTTTCTTGATTTCAAAGCCTGAAGACAGAATGAGAGTCGGAACAGATGATTGCCTTTTCAATGCGGTGTTCTTCGATATGGTAAAGCACCAGACCGATAGCACATGCTCCCGCAGGGAAAATGGAGGCAACATCCGGGAGTCGGATAGAGAAGCAGTGATTAGATGTACAGCATGCTGCCGCAACATTACCACCATCTTTTGATCCGTCATGATCAGTGTAGATCTGGACATGGTCAGGGAAAGCCCTAATGCACTCCCGAAAGAAGGATTTGTGTTCTTCGGGTAATACACTGGATTTTGCCCTCTCATGTAGAGATCAATTCATATCAGGTGTTTGAATGAGCCATGGTGGTACATCCGATACGGTGTAATTGTCAATGGCGTCAAAAGTTATATTTAGTTCCAGCAAAAAATTTGAAATTCTGATGCCAAATGTTGGTATAAGCTTTTGATTTTGTGTAAATATTTCTTGATGTTGTGGATTGAATACAAGGTTAAAAGCGGGATTTTTGGGGTTGGATTTCAGTTGAGCAGCATACTGTAAGGATAATTTCTTTCGTCGATCGTCTAGAGATGGCTCATTAGCTTCCACTGACTCTTCACAGGTGTAGTTCGAAAAGCTCCAAGTGCGAGACGCAGTCCCTGACTCTGTTTAAGGTCAAGCATCTATAGATAGGAGCTGCGAGCCGATCCATAGACCAATCTGATTAAAATACAGATCCTTATTATCACTACGTTTGATAAGAGGATCTGCGAAAATCCAATTTGGTGACCTTTGGAAATGGCCAATCAAAATTTTGACAGTGAATTTCAGGGACGAAATAGTTCGAAAAAACTGTCAGAATTATTTAGGTTTAGGTAGTCATCTCGCCCAAAGAGCACAATAAAGCTAATTGTTTATGCATACGGGGACAAGATATCATTTTCAATTGATGTGACAGGTGTAGAAAATGTATCTTATATGAAGACCACGTGGTATAAAGGTCATCTGGACGTGACCTCCTACGGGATATTGTCAGCTCCTTTATATAACGGAGTGGTTATAATGATTTGTATTTTAATCAGATTGATCCATAGACAGTAGAGCTGTATTCAAGTTTTGATCTAATAAGTGCCCGATAAATACGCAGAAGCATTTCACGGTCTGCACCCCAATCAGAATGGGAAAGAACTCGTAGTATGTTCAGCGCCTTCGAGCACTTATCCTTCAGATGTTTGATATGTGGAACAAAGGACAGTTTCGAATCCAATATTAGTCCAAGAAATTTAGTTTGTTCAACTACTGGAATTTTAATTCCGTTGAGTGTGAGGTCAGGATCATTGTGTGGTTTTCGTTTTTGACAGAAGTGCATACAAACAGTTTTTAATCTTGAAAATCTTAAGCCATTTTCGTCGGCCCAATTTTGTAATTTGCCTAAACATTGTTGTAGTTGTCGTTCTATAGTGTGATGTTTTTTTTTATCTGTAACATATCAAGAAATCATCCACAAATAGAGACCCTTCCATGTATTGACCAAAAGCAAAAGAAACTAGAAATTGTCACCGGGACAATTTGACGGGCTTTTCACCTAAAAGCTACTTCGTTCAAGGTCATTTATAAAACACTTGGTAGCGCTTAGTTTCAACGTACCAAAAGTCCAATACTAGGTCTTACATGTAGGCCTTTCAGAACTTTACAATAAGTCATTTGAAGATTTTAGGATTGTTAGCCCGAGTGCCCTTTGGTATAGGTCAAGGTCAATCACATTAACAAACTTGGGAGGCATTTATGTCAGCATGCTTCATGCTTAATATTAGGTCGTTAGGTCTTCTAGAAATTGAGAAAAAGATTTTTTAATGATTTTGTCGAAAAATTGCATTTTTGAATTTTATCCCTTATTTCCAACCGGAAGTTGACGTTTCACAGAAAAGTTGTAACAAAATGAATTGTTTCATTTTTAATTCTATATAACATATCCAAAAATGAAAGTAATTGGCTGTGTGGTTAACGAGCTACGGCTGTCTCAATGATTTGAATTTTCACAGGATTATTTTCATAACTCTACAATTACACGCACTCTGTGACCTTGGATGACGGTCAAGCTCGTTTATTTTTTCAAACCCGATAGTCAACTACCTAAGCTTACTTCATGCAAATCATGAAGCCTCTATACTATGTAGAACTTGACAAGAAGATTTTTTTCGTGATTTTCACCGAAAATGGCGAATTTCCATTATGAGTCAATGATCAACCGGAAGTTGACATTTTAGAGAAAAATGTACAATTACAAAGTTTCTCAGTATGCTATTCTACATAACATACAAAAACATGAAAGGAATTGGCTCAGTGGTTAACGAGTTATGGATGTCTAGGTTAAACCGGAAGTGACGTCATTGCGGCCATATTTGAATTTGAATCCACACCATATTAATAAGAATTGGTCACGGTGACAAGTGGAAGATTTGTAGTGCGTTTGGGCTTGATCGCACCGGTGGAATCAGAGGAGATGTTTAAAATATAATTGTCGAAATTTGAAAAAAAATCTTAGTTAAATATTAATTACGTCATAAAAAATTATTTAGTGGACTAATTTTTAATTTGAAGACATCAAAGCCTTCAGAATGAGATACTGCATCGATGCAATGGAAAAAATTTGGAAAAAATTGAATAATAGAAAAATTCTAAAAATAGTCACTTTTTTGTAAACTTTGACCTCTAGCGAGCTTTTTAACAAGACACATTTTGTGGAAACATGTCATGGGTAAAAGTTAGATATGTTCATTTCCTACAATAAAATACCTTCAGATTTGCAATAGCTTTCATATTTTTTGAGTTATAGCAGTTTTGTGGTTTTTAGGTTTTACGTCATGGCGGCCATTTTGGAATTTTTGACCTACTTAATTTTGTTCATGGAACACCTTCAGATGTTTGGTTAAAACATACTGAAATCATTTTTTAACCTGTGTGTTACCGTTTGGACGAGAGAGCGTTCACAAAAACAGGAAGAAGAATAATAAGAATAACTAGAAATTGTCACCGGGACAATTTGACGGGCTTTTCACCTAAAAGCTACTCCTTTCAAGGTCACTCATAACACACTTGTTAGCGCTTAGTTTCAACGTACCAAAAGTCCAATACCAGGTCTTAGGCCTTTCAGAACTTTACAATAAGTCATTTGAAGATTTTAGGATTGTTAGCCTGAGTGCCCTTTGATATAGGTCAAGGTCAATCACATTAACAAACTTGGTAGGCATTTATATCAGCATGCTTCATGCTTAATATTAGGTCTCTAGGCCTTTCTAGAAATTGAGAAGAAGATTTTTTAATGATTTTTGTCGAAAAAATTGCATTTTTTGAACTTTGTCCCTTATTTCCTACCGGAAGTTGACGTTTTACAGAAAAGTTGTCACAAAATGAATTGTTTCATTTTTGATTCTACATAACATATCCAAAAATGAAAGTAATTGGATTTGTGGTTTACGAGCTACGGCTGTCTCAATGAGCTGAATTTTCACAGGATTATTTTCATAACTCTACAATCACACGCACTTTGTGACCTTGGATGAAGGTCAAGCTCGTTTATTTTTTCAAACCCGATAGTCAACTACCTAAGCTTACTTCATGCTCAATATCAAGCCTCTATGCCATGTAGAACTTGATAAGAAGTTGTTTTCGTGATTTTCACCGAAAACGGCGAATTTGCATTATGAGTCAATGATTAACCGGAAGTTGACATTTTAGAGAAAAATGTACAATTACAAAGTTTCTCAGTATGCTATTCTACATAACATAGAAAAATATGAAAGGAATTGGCTCAGTGGTTAACGAGTTATGGTTGTCTAGGTTAAACCGGAAGTGACGTCATTGCGGCCATATTTGAATTTGAATCCACACCATATTAATAAGAATTGGTCACGGTGACAAGTGGAAGATTTGTAGTGCGTTTGGGCTTGATCGCACCGGTGGAATCAGAGGAGATGTTTAAAATATAATTGTCGAAATTTGAAAAAAAATCTTAGTTAAATATTAATTACGTCATAAAAAATTATTTAGTGGACTAATTTTTAATTTGAAGACATCAAAGCCTTCAGAATGAGATACTGCATCGATGCAATGGAAAAAATTTGGAAAAAATTGAATAATAGAAAAATTCTAAAAATAGTCACTTTTTTGTAAACTTTGACCTCTAGCGAGCTTTTTAACAAGACACATTTTGTGGAAACATGTCATGGGTAAAAGTTAGATATGTTCATTTCCTACAATAAAATACCTTCAGATTTGCAATAGCTTTCATATTTTTTGAGTTATAGCAGTTTTTGTGGTTTTTAGGTTTTACGTCATGGCGGCCATTTTGGAATTTTTGACCTACTTAATTTTGTTCATGGAACACCTTCAGATGTTTGGTTAAAACATACTGAAATCATTTTTAACCTGTGTGTTACCGTTTGACCGAGAGAGCGTTCACAAAAACAGGAAGAAGAATAATAAGAATAACTAGAAATTGTCACCGGGACAATTTGACGGGCTTTTCACCTAAAAGCTACTCCTTTCAAGGTCACTCATAACACACTTGTTAGCGCTTAGTTTCAACGTACCAAAAGTCCAATACCAGGTCTTAGGCCTTTCAGAACTTTACAATAAGTCATTTGAAGATTTTAGGATTGTTAGCCCGAGTGCCCTTTGGTATAGGTCAAGGTCAATCACATTAACAAACTTGGTAGGCATTTATGTCAGCATGCTTCATGCTTAATATTAGGTCTCTAGGTCTTCTAGAAATTGAGAAGAAGATTTTTTAATGATTTTGTCGAAAAATTGCATTTTTGAACTTTGTCCCTTATTTCCAACCGGAAGTTGACGTTTTACAGAAATGTTGTCACAAAATGAATTGTTTTATTTTTTATTCTACATAACATATCCAAAAATGAAAGTAATTGGATTTGTGGTTTACGAGCTACGGCTGTCTCAATGAGCTGAATTTTCACAGGATTATTTTCATAACTCTACAATCACACGCACTTTGTGACCTTGGATGAAGGTCAAGCTTGTTTCTTTTTTCAAACCCGATAGTCAACTACCTAAGCTTACTTCATGCAAAACGTGAAGCCTCTATACTATGTAGATCTTGAGAAGATTTTTTCGTGATTTTCACCGAAAACGGCGATTTGCACTATGAGTCAATAAAAACAACCGGAAGTTGACATTTTAGAGAAAAAAATGTACAATTACAAAGTTTCTCAGTATGCTATTCTACACAACATATAAAAAACTGAAAGAGATTAGCTCAGTGGTTAACGAGTTGTGGCTGTCTAGGTTGAACCGGAAGTGACGTCATTGCGGCCATATTTGAATTTGAATCAACACCATATTAACAAGAATTAGTCCTGGTAATAAGTGGAAGATCTGTGTGTAAGTTTGGGCTTGATCGGACTGGTGGAATCAGAGGAGATGTTTAAAATATAATTATCGAAATTTGCAAAAAAATCTTAGTTAAATATTAATTACGTCATAAAAAAAAATATTTAGTGGACCAATATTTAATTTGAAGACATCAAAACCTTCAGAATGAAATACTGCATCGATTAATGCAAAAATTTTGGAAAAAAAAATAAAAAATAAAAAAATTCTAAAAATAGTCACTTTTTTGTAAACTTTGACCTCTAGCGAGCTTTTTAACGAGACATATTTTGTGGAAACATGTCATGGGTAAAAGTTAGATATGTTCATTCCCTACAATAAAATACCTTCAGATTTGAAATAGCTTTCATACTTTTTGAGTTATAGCAGTTTTTGTGGTTTTAGGTTTTACGTCATGGCGGCCATTTTGAAATATTTGACCTACTTAATTTTGTTCATGGAACACCTTCAGATACATGGTTTTAACATACTGAAATCGTTTTTATCCTATGTCTTACCGTTTGAACGATAGAGCGTTCACAAAAACAGGAAGAAGAATAATAATAATAAGAATAATAATAATAAGAATAAGAAACTTAACGAAAACAATAGGTCTTTTCACCAAAAAGTGAAAAGCCCTAATAATAATAATAAGAAGAATAAGAAACTTAACGAAAACAATAGGTCTTTTCACCAAAAAGTGAAAAGCCCTAATTATTTTATATCATTTTTTGTGTTAATTAGACATATATATACACGATTTAAAACCAGTTGTTGTTCAAATGATGAGAATCATTTATGGTCTGTCGGCGGTGGAGCATCTTTAACTACGAACTTTTTAACGGATATATGGCTGCCCCAATTGTATATGGCGATGTAGAGACTACTTCCCCTGATGGAAAAACTGAACTCATATCTCAGCTTTCGTCGAGAGTGAAAGTTACACTGAACCGATTTGAGGGAAACAACTATGTCCACATAAACTCAATGGAAAAATCAATTAGTGTGACATGGGAAGAATATGAAGACATTTGCGGCCTCAAGACTGATTTGCAGGGGAAGCTTCATCTACTATCAGAGGTATGTTTATTTATCACATCCTAACATTAATGGTTTATTCTTCTGTGTTATGGCTTATAGTTGTCGTGGTTATCTTGTTATGGCTAAGATCAGATAACCTACATCTGCATAAAACATCGCTTTTGCCAGGACCATTGGATTGTGAGAGAGAGAGCTAACCTTTGTCAACCTATAACTTGAATAAAAACTCAAGTCGTCAACAAACTTTGTACCATACTCTCTTTATTTTTCAACCAACAAACTTTCGATATGATGACAAGGTAGGGGTGACGGGGCTTGTTATTTGGTGCTGTGATCATTGTGTAACTTAATGCAGATGTTACAGCTTAGGGCACCCACAACTGTAGAAAGAATTTTGATATCAATAAGAATTGAAGAAGCAAAACACCCCTATAGAATTGCCATTAAAAAGAACTTGCAGAATTAGTAAGAATAGATAGAAAAATTAGGCGTACAGCCATATTTATCTTAAGTGGTTTTGAATACGAAGGAAAGTAAGACCCAGTTAGATTGAATACTACTAAACAAATGTTATGTCCGAGATAAAGTCTTCAAACGAAAGTCTCACTTATTTAGACATACAAGATCATCCCATGGCAATTTGATGAAATATATATGTGCGAGTTTTAACCATAAAGACAACTTTAATCGTCATATGAGAATTCACAAAAAAAGAAAACTGGATATTTTCCACAGCGACAATCTCCAAAGAAACAAATCCTACGATTCGATACATAATGATGACGCTGCAAAAGCAAGTCACTGAATGAAGATAAATGTAACTGGTACATGAAAATTAAAACATTTATAACAGTGTTTACTATTTCTTTCAGAAAACTGTCAGTGACTCTGCGATAGCACACCTATTGACTTATTTTCATGTATGAACATAAATGTTTGAAATCATGCTGTTTATAAGTAGGGATCTAGAATGATCTATTTCCAGAAACTTCCATGTATTTATTCGTTTGCTGTTTTTAGTTAGATATTTCTTGAATTAGGATCTTCTCAAATATTCTTAAATTAGGGTTTAGCTATATATACTCCAGCTGTCCAAGGCTAATAAGAACTATTATGAGACCTGTTATTGTACAGCGCCATATTAGAATTCTATTGGGAGAGCTATTGTGATTTTATCTATGGATTGTTACAACGGATTATGTGGATTTATTCAGAAACTGGAATGATTATGGATTATACCAGAACATTCACATACAGATAAGCAACACTTAAAATTATCGTATTAATCTTGTACCAACACTAATTACTTAAGATTTGTAAACCATCAACTTATTTTGAATTTAGCACATAATGTGATACAAAGCTCTGTAAACACTGCAGTATCAACCATTAACAGAGCAAGGCTTAGTTGAACAACATCAACTTATCTTTATCCCTTGGAATAATCGGCGACTTAAGAGAGTTGTGTCACCGAATCATTCCCATCAGCTGAAGTTCACATGCTCAGAATGTGATGAGAAACTTTGCAATCAATGCAGAATTAACCAACAACAAAACAAAGACTGTTACCATGTTAGAGTTACTGCGATACAAATTTTGGTAAAATAATGTGAAAGTGTTCAAAACAACATCAATTTCCTTTAGAAATCAACTTCTATTGAGAAGTGGTCATGATCTTAGAGGCTCACGAAGAGAATTTTTTAACACATATCATGCCCTTAATAGTTATCGATCCGCACAACGGCTATATTGTGATCCGGATTAGTCTATAGATGTATATATTTATTTAGCTACGACTTCACCTCCCCTCTCTAATGCCAATTTTTGGCTGTTGTTCCCTTAGGTCTTCCGTGTTGGCCTGTATACTATAATTATGATAGAATATACTCCCATTATATGTGTTGCTTTAATATATTGATGTGGTTTTTTTTAATTTCATTGTTACATTATCTCATGCAACAGGGAAAAGGAACAAGTCGTATTCAGATTGCAAGAGTTTCGGTCGACATTGAAGCCGCTTCGCTGTTCAAGTTAGAATTGGCAATATCAAGACTGTGGCCGACAGAATACCAAATTTCCTAGAACTATCGATACTGTAGCTTACAGAATACAGAATTTCATTACCTGCATAGACCAGAGTTCTGGTATTTTTTTTCCAAATGTTCATCACAAGTTATACATGTTGGCTTTCGTTTTTAATTTATCGCTGATAGCTTGCGTGCTTGTTTTTGCAATTTTCGTTTCAATAAACACGTTTTTGTGGAGGAAACCACTCGACCACCATAATCTGAAAAAGGCACAGATGTATACATATTTCTTGAAAGGAAAAACGACAGTGGTGGAGACTTTGCTCGTTTTGAGCCAGCAGATTGATGAACCGACTGATCCAGTTACTGAGCCTCTTGAACGTCTCTTACTCAAATTCTTCCGTTGACTATTTTTTAGTGCTTTTTCACTAAAGCATGCCGCCGAAGACACCAAGCAGCACACCCCACCCGGTCACATTATACTGACAACGGGCGAACCAGTCGTCCTACTCCCTGTATGCTGAGCGCTAAGCTGGAGCAGAAACTACCGCTTTTTTGGACTTTTGTATGTCTCGGCCAGGAGACAGAGTCCGGAGCCTACAGCACAGGGGCGAATGCTCAATCAACTCAAGGTCAAATGTGAGGCGGTGCCAAGGGAGGCATTAGGAAAGATAAAGTCTGTTAGGAAGAATAGAAAAGATAAGATCCTACATTTAATCGCCTTTTACGATCATGCAATAGGGGCAGCAGGTACAATTCTAACGCCCTACCTGCAGGGTAAAGCAAATAATGTGATGCCTGCTCAAATATCTTTATCTCAGCCTGCATTCATTCGTGAGAAAGAAAAATATGGCACATATGATTTTAAAAGTTGATAAACCGTTGCGTCGTTTTTCACTGCGATAATCACCTGTGGTTGATTTCATAAATAAACAAACGAGTAAGGATAAGACACTCATGAAGCTGGTCCGGCGTTTAGTAGTTATGAGACTTAAAATCTTGTTCACTTTGCGCAACATCCCTGGCAGGTGTAATGTATTAAGTGACCATCTGTCTCGTTTGCAGCTGGACTCCTTCCGTCTCTTGGCTCCTCATATGGACAACCAACCAACTCCAGTACCACCCGAATCCATGCACATTTGACCAATACATTTCAATCGTTATTAATGTGTGCAACATCGGAGCAAACTAACCGCACTTATAATAGAGCCTGTACCTTGTTATGTCAGTTTGTAACCAAATGTTTTCAAGGTTTGTTTGTTTGTTTGATTCATTAACGTCCTATTAACAGCTATGGTCATGTAAGGACGGCCTCCCGTGTATGTGGTGTGTTGCGTGTATGTTGTGCAAGGTGCGTGTTTTGAGAGACTGCAGTATATTCATGTTGTGTCTTCTTGTATAGTGGAACTGTTGCCCTTTTTATAGTGCTATATCACTGGAGAATGCTGCTGAAGACACCAAGCAACACCCCCCACCCGGTCACATTATACTGACAACGGGCGAACCAGTCGTCCCACTCCCTGTATGCTGAGCGCTAAGCGGGAGCAGAAACTACCACTTTTATAGACTTTGGTGTGTCTCGGCCAGGGGACAGAACCCAGAGCCTTCCTCACAGGGGCGAACGCTCAACTCAAGGCCAGAAGTGAGGTGGTGCCAAGGGAGGCATTAGGAAAGATAAAGTTAGGAAGAAGAGAAAAGATAAGATCCTAAATTTAGTCGCCTTTTACGATCATGCAATAGGGGCAGCAGGTACAATTCTAACGCCCTACCTGTTCAAGGTATCCCCATGCTACCAGCCTCATATAATGTGCTCGCTTTTTACATTGCATGTCTGTTCGAACAGATATTTGCACCCGCTACTATTTCAACATATGTAGCGGCTATCGGTTACGTTAACAAAATAACTGGCTATCCTGATCCAACACAGTCATTTTTGAAAAAAAATTGCTGAATTCTGTACAACGTGGTATGTACCAGGCTGACAATCGTTTGCCTATTACACCGGAAATCCTTGCAAAACTGGTTGCTTCTTTGCGATATACTACATCCTCAGCTTACCAGTTCCAGCTACATACAGCAAATGGGAAGATGGCATTCAACAGTATTTAAGCATTACATTCGCATGCCATCGGTTTTCGATATGTAATTATCCCTTCATGAGTCTTTTGTTAACATGTCGTAGCTGCAACATTTATGAACTTTTCGTTGGTCATTGGATCTAAAGGGTATATTGTTTGCTGAAGCTCTGTGCCATATGCTGTTTGTTTGTTTGTTTGATTTATTAACGTCCTATTAACAGCTATGGTCATTTAAGGACGGCCTCCCATGTATGCGGTTTGTTGCGTGTATGTTGTGCGAGGTGAGTGTTTTGGGAGACTGCGGTATGTTAGTGTTGTGTCTTCTTGTATAGTGGAACTGTTGCCCTTTTTATAGTGCTATATCACTGAAGCATGCCGCAGAAGACACCAAGCAACACACCCCACCCGGTCACATTATACTGACAACGGGCGAACCAGTCGTCCCACTCCCTTGTTTGTTTGTTACTAAGGTCATTTAGGGCCAAACTACAAGTCATGCATTAATATCAGGATAAAAGTTCAGGGTAAGAAAAAGCAAGCAAGGACTAAAACACAGATTGTAAACGTTAATTTGATAAAAAAAAAATAAGGTTTGCATGGGATAAAATAAATTTGGCCAAAACACATGAGAAAACTCATGCACAATGTTGATGAAACGATGAAATGTTGAGTTGATACGATATATGATGAGAAAACGTTCATATTTTGCTTAAAATACCGATCTCTTTGAGATAATTAAAAATACGATTATGTCTCACGGCATGAAACAAAGTGTACATGTCGGAGACATCGTAGTATTTATCTCGTATGTGTTTAAAATCAATACAATGCAATAAAATATGCTCCACTGTGAGAGGAGAATCACATGCATGGCATGTAGGAGGATCCTCCCCTCTCAATAGATAGGAATGTGTAAAATATGTGTGTCCAGTTCGGAGCCGAGAGAGTACAACTTCCTCTCTGCGGTCTCTCCGACTGGACAGTTTAGGATTAAGTGTAGGTTGAATTTTAAACAGTTTATTGTTTGTTTCGGTAGACCACCTTTGTTGCCAATGGTGTTTGATGGCTGACTGAATTGAAGGTTTGATGTCCCACTCCCTGTATGCTGAACGCTAAGCAGGAGCAGAAACTACCACTTTTATAGACTTTGGTGTGTCTCGGCCAGGGGACAGAACCCAGAGCCTTCCTCACAGGGGCGAACGCTCAACTCAAGGCCAAAAGTGAGGCGGTGCCAAGGGAGGCATTAGGAAAGATAAAGTCAGTTAGGAAGAAGAGAAAAGATAAGATCCTAAATTTAGTCGCCTTTTACGATCATGCAATAGGGGCAGCAGGTACAATTCTAACGCCCTACCTACAGGGCCTTTACATGTATATGTCTTATTAGCAGGTCTATGGGCATTGGGTCAATGGATCTAATTTTTGTTCACTTTTACTGAAATGTATTATATCTGTTTGCTGAAGCTTTATACCATTTGCATTTTATGTGTATATGTGTTATTATCAGGTCTATGGGCATTGGGTCAATAGATCTTTAGATATTTTGTTCAGTTTCTCTAACAGTATTACAATATGACTTTGAATGTTTTTGAATATGAAAATTGTCTTCCGTGCCAAATTCTATTTCATGTTATCATGAGGTATGTTGTTATGTATTGGCTTCCGGTCATTGGGTCGGGAAGTTAATAGACATTAAATTGTCATTTTATGTGAATTCCCAGTCAGCAAGCTTTTCTGATTTTTCATATGGTATACATTTTCGTACAGGTGTAATATTTTTCACACCTTGCTTTATTTGGTATGATTCTTTCCCATGGCTGCGGATGGGGGGGGGAAGAGATTTCTACCCTATGCATTCTGTTTTTATACTACAAGACTACATAGGGTTTGTAATCTCTGTGGCGTTTTTTGTACTCCCATCTTTGACTTGTTTAATAGTTTTGCACAAAACTTTGAAGAGTAAAGTTTTGTATTACGTAATTTCACACGTAAAATGAAACAGATTGTTTATACATAGTGATATGTATCCGTCGTTTTAATAAAACGGCCACTTTCAATCTAAATTACGTGTTTGTCATTTATATCAATTAAGTCACACGAGCTTGCCATGGAAGAGACACATTAAGTTTCAACTGAAATAATTTATAAATGCAAATTAAACTTGTTTAATGTATTGTATGAATGCTTGTTTGTTTGTTTGATTTATTAACGTCCCATTAACAGCTATGGTCATTTAAGGACGGCCTCCCATGTATGCGGTGTGTTGCGTGTATGTTGTGAGAGGTGAGTGTACTGGGAGACTGCGGTATGTTCGTGTTGAGTCTTCTTGTATAGTGGAACTATTGCCCTTTTTATAGTGCTATATCACTGAAGCATGCCGCCGAAGACACCAAGCAACACACCCCACCCGGTCACATTATACTGACAACGGGCGAACCAGTCGTCCCACTCCCTGTATGCTGAACGCTAAGCAGGAGCAGAAACTACCACTTTTATAGACTTTGGTGTGTCTCGGCCAGGGGACAGAACCCAGAGTCTTCCTCACAGGGGCGAGCGCTCAACTCAAGGCCAAAAGTGAGGCGGTGCCAAGGGAGGCATTAGGAAAGATAAAGTCAGTTAGGAAGAAGAGAAAAGATAAGATCCTAAATTTAGTCGCCTTTTACGATCATGCAATAGGGGCAGCAGGTACAATTATGCTACAGTTACATTGCTTTGACGTTATTTATGGTTAGTCAATGTATATATTAAGTGTCAAGTTAATTAAGTTGTTTGTTTACAAGTCGTATTTCAATAGCACTACTGTAGCTGAAGCTTATTGCGGTGAGAAGGTTACTGGGTTAAGAAAGACATTAATTTACGGCTAATTTTAGCCCGTTGCATAAAGAAAGCTTACGCTGACCGCAGGGTCATTGTCACACGGACAACAATGGAGGAACAAGGTCTGTACATTAATGTCTTTCATTTGTAAGCAGCGCCTGTTGTAAATATTCTATTGTTTGTTTAATTCATTAACGTCCTATTAACAGCTATGGTCATGTAAGGACTGCCTCCAATGTATGCGGTGTGTTGCGTGTATGTTGTGCGAGGTGAGTGTACTGGGAGACTGCGCATGCTTCAGTGATATAGCACTATAAAAAGGGCAACAGTTCCACTATACAAGAAGACACAACACGAAAAATATTCTATTGTGTGTAAAACTTCTTTCCCACCACCTCCCCTTCAGACCGCCTTTTTATGTGGTAAGGTGGCTGTTAAGATAATGTTTGTTTCCATAATTGTATTCACTTAATCATTAATGATACATTTGTGCTACTGGCGTTTTTTGTACTCCCATCTTTTACTTGTTTAATAGTTTTGCACAAAGCTTTGAAGAGTTAAGTTTTGTATTACGTAATTTCACACGTAAAATGAAACAGATTGTTTATACATAGTGATATGTATCCGTCGTTTTAATAAAACGGCCACTTTCAATCTAAATTAAGTGTTTGTCATTTACATCAATCAAGTCACACGAGTTTGCCATGGAAGAGACATATTAAGTTTCAACTGAAATCATTTATAACATCATTTATGCTCTGTCGGCAGTGGAGCATCTTTAAAAATGCCGATCTCTTTGAGATAATTGAAAATACGATTATGTCTCTCGGCATGAAACAAAGTGTACATGTCGGAGACATCATAGTACTTATCTCGTATGTGTTTAAAATCAATACAATGCAATAAAACATGCTCCACTGTGAGAGGAGAATCACATGCATGGCATGTAGGAGGATCCTCCCCTCTCAATAGATAGTAATGTGTAAATTTTTGTTTGTTTGTTTGATTCAATTAACGTCCTATTAACAGCTATGGTCATGCAAGGACGGCCTCCCATGTATGTGGTGTGTTGCGTGTATGTTGTGCGAGGTACATGTTTTGGGAGACTGCGTTATATTCATGTTGTGTCTTCTTGTATAGTGGAACTTTTGCCCTTTTTATAGTGCTATATCACTGAAGCATGCCGCCAAAGACACCAAGCAACACAACCCACTCGGTCACATTATACTGACAACGGGCGAACCAGTCGTTCCACTCCTGTTATGCTGAGCGCTAAGCAGGAGCAAAAACTACCACTTTTATAGACTTTGGTGTGTCTCGACCAGGGGGACAGAACCCAGAGCCTTCCTCACAGGGGCGAGCGCTCAACTAAAGGCCAAAAAAGTGTACAATTCGGAGCGGAGGGCTGCAGTAAACCATAGCTTAATTACTTCTGGGAATGCTGCTTCAACAGAAGTGATTACCTCTGCTCCTGCTCCATCAGAGGGAATAGTGACTGCCTCTGCAATAGTAGCTGCCCCATATTTTCCTTCCACAAAGGACGTTGCAGAGGAGCTGCTAAATCAAATGTTGGCAAAAGGCATTGCCATACAGCCTCAAAATCAGGCTTTTCAACATGTTGTATCCGCAAATAATGTTTGTTTGTTTGATTAATTAACGTCCTATTAACAGCTATGGTCATGTAAGGACGCATCCCATGTATGCGGTGTGTTGCGTGTATGTTTTGCGAGGTGCGTGTTTCGGGAGACTGCGGTATATTCATGTTGTGTCTTCTTGTATAGTGGAACTTTTGCCCTTTTTATAGTGCTATATCACTGGAGCATGCCGCCGAAGACACCAAGCAACACATCCCACCCTGTCACATTATTCTGACAACGGGCGCACCAGTCGTCCCACTCCCTTCTTGCTGAGCGTTAAGCAGGAGCAGAAACTACCACTTTTATAGACTTTGGTGTGTCTCGGCCAGGGGACAGAACCCAGAGCCTTCCTTACAGGGGTGAACGCTCAACTCGAGCCAAAAGTGAGGCGGTGCCCAAGGGAGGCATAAGGACACAAAGTCAGTTAGGAAGAAGAGAAAAGATATGATCCTAAATTAAGTCGCTTTTTTACGATCATGCAATAGGGGCAACCGGTACAATTCTAACGCCCTACCTGCAGGGTCAGACAACATCCCATTATGGGTCACGTCCAGATGACCTTTGGATATGGCCAATCAGACTGCTGCTGCATGAATCTTGACTTGGATGACCCGTTCAGAATTATTTTTGTGTAAAAAAATATCCAAACAGAACAATAAAGCTATTAAAACTATTGTATATGTATATTGGGGCAAAATGGCGCTACCAATAGATGTAGTTATGTTGTAGTTACAAGGATCTGTATTTCAAACAGATTGGCAAAATCTTTAGAATCTTTATTTCTGAGGGCTAAGCAGGAGCAGAAACTGTCACTTAAATTAAATAGACTTAATGTTGAATTAAAACAAACAAAGCATTAGAAGCTATTCGTTTGTTTGTTTTCTTAACGTCCTATTTACAGCTATGGTCATGTAAGGACGGCCTCCCCTGTGTGCGATGTGTTGCGTGTATGTTGTAAGAGATGCGTTTTTTGGGTGTTGTAAGAGATGCGTGTTTTGGGAGACTGTGGTGTCTTGCTATTCGTACAATACATGGTAGACAGCGATGAAATTAAGTATCATGCATGCTTAACTGCCTCTTTG
Source organism: Argopecten irradians irradians (assembly GCA_004382745.1). Lineage (NCBI taxonomy): Eukaryota > Metazoa > Mollusca > Bivalvia > Pectinida > Pectinidae > Argopecten > Argopecten irradians. The sequence continues at coordinate 517,192 of SAYR01064128.1, read as the reverse complement.
TTGGCCGAACATACACATTATAGGTCATGCACTCGAGGTGGCCAGGTAGTGAGTAGTCAAAATGAAATATTAGGCATGCTTGACTACCTCTTCGGTGGCCGAGCATGCTATATATTGCACAGGCAGAAGTGGCGTATATAAAATCTCAACAGGTTCAACTGAGAACGAGTTCAGCCAAAGTCCTTGAGTGGTGTTCTTGAACTTGGAACCAACAGCAAGCATATGTGGTAATCGGAGGTAAATAATTAAACCATATTTTGTTGAGTATCGTTCCTTTAAAGCCTATTATGAACTCCTTATCGTCGAAAACACTTGAGTATACAATGTAAAAGTTGCGAACGCATGCATTAATCGAGTCAACTCGGTATCCGCTTTCTCGGCTCTAGTCATTTCGCTCCAATATATTGGCACCCTTAGGAAACAGTAGAAAGTTCTGCTGTCCTTGTACTTTTCTACTCGATTTTATTTTTCATTTAATATTTTTTGGGGGGAAATTGTATTCTAGATTAACACCTATAGACAATATTTTAATGGTCCGAAATAGCATAAAGTATAGCTAGCATAATCAATACCAGAGAGAGATGGTGCAATGACGCATCACTAAAGAATGCAGTTACGTATGTTAGTTACTGTGGACGCTGTAGTCACGTGTTAATTGCGAGGATGCAAACATGTAGTCCCGTGCTATTACATGAAGATACATAGCACAATCATCTGTTTCTGGCACATCTGACGTTGTAAAAAAAGTTGAATGTTGGTTGAAAATTTTGTTTGTTTTATTAATTGACGTCCTATTAACAGCTATGGTCATGTAAGGACGGCCTCCCTTGTATGCGGTGTGTTGCGTGTGTGTTGGGAGACTGCGGTTTATTCATGTAGTGTCTTCTTATATAGTGGAACTGTTGCCCTTTTTATAGTGCTATATCACTGAGGCATGCCACCGAAGAACACACCCCACCCGGTCACATTATACTGACAACGGGCGAACCAGTCGTCCCACTCCCTGTATGCTGAGCGCTAAGCAAGAGCAGACACTACTATGTCCATAGACTTTGGTTTGTCTCGGCCAGGGGACAGAACCCAGAGCCTTCCTCACAGGGAGCGAACGCTCAACTCAAGGCAAAAAGTGAGGCGGTGCCAAGGGAGGCATTAGGAAAGATAAAGTCAGTTAAGAAGAAGAGAAAAGATAATATCCTTAATTTAGTCGCCTTTTACGATCATGTAATAGGGGCAGCAGGTACAATTCTAACGTCCTAACCTTCAGGGCCACGTGAAATTAAGTCACAAATGCAGTCATAAACCCGACGTGGAACTTAACTCATGAATCCAATATTGATTAGACGTCATCAACCCAACGTGGAATTAACGTTAGAGTTTATTTCTACAACGTTCAAAGCATTATCTTTATCATTTCTATATGGAACATAATTTATTTAAATAAATAAAATATTTGAATGAAATTGTGTCATACAAAAATGATGAAGCATAAATGCTATTAGAAACAGCATATAAAATTGTATCTTAATTAATTTTAGAATTTTTCCGCTAATATTTTGCATTTTGACGGTAACCTCCACACTTATCCGGGTCATATTTAAGACAGGTGGCAATGGTCACATCCACCTGATGTTCGGTTGGTTCATTGTTTTCCTGGCTATTTGTAGTAGGAGTTTTATGTGCGCATTCTGAAATAATCTTTTAATTACATGAAAATGTATTATTTGCATGAAAATCTTTTTTATAGTAGTACACTTGTTTTCTTTTTTAAAGGTGTAAATACATAAACGTGCATGGAAACCATGTATACACAATGAAACACATTTAAAGGAATTTAAGTACACATTTGTCTAAATAAAAGCTTATACAGCATAAATCGGCCTTAGTCTTGTATTTCAAAAAAATTGATTTACGTAAACTTCACTTCTTAATTTACTTAAACATACATAAACATACACCGACCCCCGTTGGTATTTTCCTCAAAACGATTTAAGCTTGTTTCCAACGTTAAATGCACGGTACATTAAAGTTAAATACCTTTCACAACTGAATACAGATTTAGGTTTTGGAAAGACAACTTCCCCTTATTTCCTTTCATATTGAATGCAGACATCACTTCAAATCCTCTAATCCAGCAGTATACAGCGATCGTGGAATTCATAACTATAAAAAAGAAACAAACTATAATACGTACCTATAATAACCTAACTGATTCCGATGAGATATCAGAACAAGATGTTGGTGACGTCATCATCATGCCGCTTTTGAATGGCGGGAGCCTGAATTGAGTACATCAGACTGACCATTTAATGAACTTTAAATGATTTGAAGATATTTTGATCAGATTTGTATTTTATTGTGACAAAGCTCTACAATTGAAATGTGCTACTATCAAGCTGTATATAGCAGGTATAAGATTCTCTTACCTGAGATCTGGGGCCTCTAACCCTTTAGCTAACTGTGGCATCACTTATGTCAGTTTTACACATTTGGCTCCCTTTCCCTGACTGTTTGATGATATTGATTGCATGATCTGAAGATACATATTGAAGTGAGAATTCTGTTGATTAGCTCATTTAAACTTGGATGAGATTCGTCATCATGTGGAGCTGATAAGTCGACAAAAAGTCTCTTCTTTTATGAATATCCCCTTCTGCAATACCGATAGGGTTAATACGATACGTGTAGAATGGAATGTGATCAAAAGGGCCAATTATAAATCCTTCGCTCAATTCTTTATTATCCAGTTCTTTAGTGACTCCAGGTTGCCGTGACACAACATGAATATACCGCAGTCTCCTGAAACACGCACCTCGCACAACAGACACGCAACACACCGCATACATGGGAGGCCGTCCTTACATGACCATAGCTGTTAATAGGACGTTAATTAATCAAACATCTTGAGGACAGCAGATTGTTCCACTCATGAGGAGAGAAGGGGGTTGCCTGTGTAAAACCCATGTTTAAGACCATATACCAAATAGATAAAAAAACGACATTTGCGTCACTATGTGCATGAGCCAATTGACCCCTTGCATCATGTACCGTGTTAAACGACACCTGAACAGTTTTGGATTTATAAGTTGTGTCCGCTTTGTATTTTATGTTACATTGACACCTAGTAAAGATAACTCTTCTTTGAGTTTCGAAACGGTCCAATTTTCTGGCAAATTCTAATCATAAGGTGCTGTCCTATTTCTCTGAGATGCTGATCGTATATGGCGCTTAGATCCCATATTTGTAACTTAGCGATGGAAACTTTTCTACCAAGTCGAATAGCACAGTTCCTATAGATATAAACTGACTGTGTATTACTTAAAATCCATGTAAATCAAAATCCACTTGGTAAATTATGGGATAATAACACCAACTGACTCTGTTCAAAGAATTATGAAACTGACTGACCAAAGCCGAGTTACCTAGAACCTGGTATTCCTGTCTTGTAAATTTTGCACAATCCTAATTGGCTGCTTTTGTCATGTGACTTATCTGCTCAAAGCTAAATAATAAAACTGCTGAAGCAAGTGTCCTTCAAACTCTACTGATTGGCTAAAGGCTAGATCCCCTAAACTCTAGTTCCCTAAACTAAGCACACTCCCCCGCACCCCACGTGCATGAGCCCCCTCCCTTTCTGACATCACTGCCCTTCCTTATCAAAAACCAATAGAAATTAATCACAGCCCCAGGCTTACCCCACAGAAAATTTCACTGGAATTCCAATGCTATTCCAGTGGAAGCCCTGCAGGTAGGGCGTTAGAATTGTACCTGCTGCCCCTATTGCATGATCGTAAAAGGCGACTAAATTTAGGATCTTATCTTTTCTTTTCTTCCTAACTGACTTTATCTTTCCTAATGCCTCCCTTGGCACCGCCTCACTTTTGGCCTTGCGTTGAGCGTTCGCCCCTGTGAGGAAGGCTCTGGACCCTGTCCCCTGGCCGAGACACACCAAAGTCTATAAAAGTGGTAGTTTCTGCTCCTGCTTAGCGCTCAGCAAACTGGGAGTTGGACGACTGGTTCGCCCGTTGTCAGTATAATGTGACCGGGTGGGGTGTGTTCCTTGGTGTCTTCGGCGGCATGCTTCAGTGATATAGCACTATAAAAAGGGCAATAGTTCCACTATACAAGAAGACATAACATGAATTTACCGCAGTCTCCCAAAACACGCACCTCGCACAACATACACGCAACACACCGCATACATGGGAGGCCGTCCTTACATGACCATAGCTGTTAATAGGACGTTAATTAATCAAACAAACAAACAAATATTCCAGTGGAATGTCAATGGAATTCCAGTGGTAAACTTTGCCACTTTTCCAGTGGAATTCCATTGTTTTCTGATGAAAATATCACTGGAATTCCAATGCTATTCCAGTGGAATGTCACTGGAATTCCAGTGGAAGACCAATGGAATTCCACTGGTAAACTTTGCCACTTTTCCAGTGGAATTCCACTGTTTTCCAGCGGAATTCCACTGTTTTCCAGTGGAATAGCACTGGCATTCCAGTGGAACTTAACTGTTATTTCAGTGGAGTACCAATGTTTTTCCACTGGAACTCCATTGGTTTTCCACTGAGACTAAACCTTTTTTTTTAATTCTAAAAGGGCACATTACATACTTGATACAGATATCTATCATATTAAAATCACAAAATTCTTGCACATGCTTAAAGAGTAATTTGTCATTTATTTGATGCATCTCTTAACAACATCGAATGCATATAACATTACATTGAAAAATACCTGTAATGCCTATATAATTACATTGAAATCAAATATAGGCAGACATAAACTATGAAATACTTTAAAACAAACCTTATTTTGAAAGATTTTGTTCACAGTAATTTTACCTTTAAGTCAGTAAACCAGGGACAAGAGGACAATTATTAAGTAACTGACCATGTACACAAACAAAAAATCTATTTCAGCTGTCTGACCAAGTAGACAAACATTACAATTAATTAGTTTATAGACTACAAAATGAAGACATAGCTGCCTTGGACACTTAAAATAGGCATGGGATCACAGGTTGCGTAAATATAAAAAATGATACACATGCAATAGTCCGATATATGGCCTCTACCCTTAGTATTTCTACAAAGTAAAAACTATGAAATGCACTCAGATACAAATGATATGTACAGATACAAATGATATACATGTACAGATACAAATGATATGTAAATTGAAAGCAAAATGCAGACACTGAAGTGCCATTCAGATGTACAATAAGATATTTACCGTGAGAATTAATGTGTAATTAAATTTATTTGTCAAAGTATGGTACTCCTTCTTTTTTTTCAAATACTGGTAACAACTGGTAATGCCATTTTCACAATGTAACGTGTAATTAATCAGTATAACAAAGTCATTTCATACACCCAAATGCCTGCTGCCCTAAATTTAAACCCATTTATATTAACGAATGAATCTTTAATGACACCAAAAACTGAAAAATGAAATTTCCCCCCTCATTTTTTGCATTAAAGTCAGTTTTTACTCCTCTTTCGAATTTTGTTGTTTATAGATACCACCATCTTGCACCATTTCGCCTCAAAGTCTTCCTGTGAAAGAGGGCTACACCTTGCCATAATATGGGCTGAAAGAGAATTAAAATACAGTCAAATGGCTGTTAAGTAAGACTTTGATTTGTCTAATTCTAACTGCAACAAAATAACAACGTGGCCAATATTCCTATATCAACCAATTTCCGAAGATTACAGTGATAAAATTTATTTTGGTGAAAGATGAATTGTGAAGGGTTTGTTTGTTTGCTTACTTTATCACCCCATAAAAAGCAAAGGTTATTTTGAGGGTGGATCAATTTCCTTTAGTAGCTGGTGGCTACCTCTAACAATATACGGGAGGCCAGTCACTTGCAATCCATAGAAATTTAAGGGTGAGGGATACATGCAACCACATCAGCAAAAACCAATCCATTCATCAGATTCTGGAGAAACACAAACCACCAGGGGTAGGAAGCATTGAACCAACCCCCCCCTTCCAACACACACGGTGAAGAGATCACTAAATGCTTTAAATACTAGCTAGTGCCATAATGACATAAAACAGCGCACAGAGAAATTAAGTATAATTTACTGGGATATAAAAAAAACCTTACATTTCAAAGCACCAACTTTCTTATAATCCATTGGTTTTTTTTGGTGTTGAACATTCCCGTAAACTGTGGTAAACGTCATTTCCTCTTCTGTCAAAAGGAATTCCATCAGATTTAGGCACAATTTCTCATTTGTCTTTGCAGTCTTATGTGCTCGTTCAAAATCTTCCCGTCGCAGTTTAACCCCAAACCTGGCTTCCCCAAGGTAAACCAAATCTGTGGAATAGAAATCTTGTATTAATAAAAACAACAATAAAGAAACATGAGGGTCTCTATCACTCTCTGGGATCTTTATTTTCAGCAATGGTTTCAGTATATCTCAACAGTTGTGATATTTATGTCCTTGAAATTGAAATCCTAATATCATAAAATCATTCCCCCTGAAGAGCCGAAAGGTGAAAGCGCTAGAAGAACTACTAAAGGACCATCTTCATTGTTTTACCTTACTGATTTCATCTTTTCATATATCATGATTACGTGTTTTTTCCTTGATTCTAAGAAATTGTATACATGGTTACATAAAAGGTGGGGATTTTGATGTTGGTTAAAAATTTGTTATGCTCTACTGCTTAGATCTAAGGACTAGCCTTAAAGTGGTAAAATTTTGAAACCTTACCACCCAAAAATGCAGATGTAACCAAATAAAATTAATACATATAATCTTTTTGTCAAAGAGACAACATTAAAGGCGAATTTACTGTATTTTGACCCATTTATACAATTTTTGAAAACCCACCTTCATAGGATATATATATACTTCAGTCAATTTTTGGAAAAAAAAAAAACCAATTCATGAAACAGAAGTTATTTGGAGAAATTGATGACGCACGCTACACATAAGCTCACCTTTGTCCTTTGGACCAAGTACCAAGGATAAAATCCATTTATATCAAAGTAAACCTGCTCATCATATATGTCTTTAAAAAGGAATGTACTGACAATATTTGAAGCTGTTTAAAATATTACATATCATTTTAAATTTAAGTAAATTTTATGATCTTAAATAAACATAAATTACCGTCATCATTGTTCTGTTTCCCTTCATCTGTTTTTGCTGAAATCATGAAAGAAAATTTTCCTTTACACAGAATACAGTATAACTATGATACTTTGAGAGAGAAAAAAATTGCAGCATATACACATGTATGTATACAGAGATGAAAAGATTAAAATATCGTCTGTAAATAATTGGCTGCCATATTTTATATACATGTGTTTAAGCATCAGATCCTAGGAATTCTGTTGTAACCTTGCCCGAAAACTGGATTTCAGGTTGTTTGGTATCACCAAAATGAATCAAAATAGTAATACATAACATTACTTAAGATTGTATATTTACCTTCATGATTGGGTAGTAATTCATGAAGACATGGCTCATCTGAAAATCAGAAAGATGTATATTGCTGAGTTATAAGTGATAAGTTCATAACAATTCTATAGCATGTCATATATAACCACAAAAATGCTTTAATTGCTCAAATATACAAAAAAACTGAATAGAAAAACTAAATGACAAACTTTACCTCCCGCTTCAGAAAAGACCACACTATTGTATGGAGGCATTAAATACACCATACCCTGCCTCCAGCATACATGCAAACATTATGTATACACATATACAAGCACATCCTTAAATGACCTTGATGGCTGTACCATGAAAAACTAGTTTTTGCCCCGACAAGAAGTTATTGGAAAAATTCATACTTAGTTCACTTTGACCCAACAACAGCGCAATGAATCGCCCTGCACGTCAGCAAGGAAGTACCCAGTAATACTGAAAGTTTCATCAGATATCTTCCAACAGTTTAGAAGCTATAGCATGAGAGAAATCATTGAAAGAACCAGTTCTAATACAATACATCTCACTTCATTTGGAGAGGAGACATAATAAAATAAAACTATTACACTATAACTTTGCATAATTGACATGGATAACAATATTTTATTTACCTGGTGACACTATGGTGTCAGACACAGGCGTGGTGATTGGATCTGGAGGCAAAGACAGTGCAGCTGAAGGTGAAGGCAATGCAGGTGAACCCGGTAAAAACCTTGCGGCTTTTGGTGTGGTTGGAGTCATCGCACATTTATAATCCAATTTCTGTTAATAAATCAAACTTTTTTATCACTGGAAGAAGCACATAAAAGACAGAAATTTATTAGTTTCCAAGACAGATATCAAAGAGTCTGGTTTATTTTTCAATTTCATAGTAACTGGTTTTCAGTTAAATTACACTACCTTCAAAGGAAACTTATATGCATGCAGTGCTAATAGCAGTTTGCTAATTTTCAAGTTGATTTAATTATAAATTACTATAGAAAGGTTTAACTTACTTAATTGGACAATTTTGATTTGATTGATTAATTAACGTCCTATTAACAGCTATGGTCATGTAAGGACGGCCTCCCATGTACTGGGTGTTGCGTGTATGTTGTGCGATGTGAGATGTTTTGGGAGACTGCGGTATATCATGTAGTGTCTTCTTGTATAGTGGAACTTTTGCCCTTTTTATAGTGCTATATCACTGGACCATGCCACCGAAGACACCAAATATCCCATTTCACTAATATATATATATATATATAAGTTAAGCCCAAGATGCTTTAATGGGCGGCCATATGCCACCAACAAAAATGGCTGACTAGTTGGTTATCAAGTCTGCAGAGGTGACCTTTACTTATATTCTATTATATAATTTCCATATTCTAGCATAACTGAAGAACTATAAGGATATATTCAACTACCTTGTATGCTTTCCGAAGACAACTTTTACATTGTAAAAGTGACTCGACCATTCCATAGATGGTGGAAATCTGCAAGGAGATCACACAAGACACACATATGTGCAATAAAACGCATCAAAGTTGTATGTCACATAAATTATACTTCATTTTTTGTTAAGATGAGGTGAAGTAGAAATTAAAGTCATGCAACACAAACAGTTTTATGTGCATTATTCAAACAATTTTCAAGTTAATTCCGTTGTTGGGCCTGTAAGAAATTGCTACACTTTGTAGAATAAAATTAAATGTAATGGATTATTCCATCTATGTGTGTTTCGTCAGAATTTTGCTTGTCCCTTGGGACAAGTGCATGACAACAACCACTCATCCCTTGCCGATTTCAACTTGTTCAGGATGATTGCTTTTTTTGCACCCTGCTCCATAATAACTGATTAGATACTCTAACATGTATGTACATATATTTTGAAAAATAGATTGAAGTTTGAAACCAAAATACAGTAATTAATCAACTTTGTTTTGGATTAACACAGTAACTCGAATGTAAAAAGTACCGAAAACTGACATTTTTGTCTGTCTATAAAATATAGCATTATATAATTTTTTTTTATTTCAAAGTTTAAACTACCTGATCCTTTATTTCAGCCATTTCCTTTTCCAATTTCTCCTCTCTTCCTTTATCTATCTTCCCATAGTCAACCAGATCGTCTAAATCGTTCGAATTAAGAAATGAAGTTGAAATTGCACTGGCCCTTTCTTTCTCTCTCACTCTCTTTGTCTTGGCTAGAGCCAGTTTCTCTTGCTTTGCCTGTGATTAAGCACAAAAATTTGAAATATCAACCTTATCAAATATAACCAGTGGATAAGTATACATCGAATATTCACTATTACTTTTCAACCCACTATTTTGAGTAATTGTTAACAGTCAAATATATTCAACTAGAACTGTCATGGATCATCAGAATGTCAGATTTAATTTTAAAAGTGATGTAAAATTGAGGTGGGTTTAGACATACGTAAAAAGCCTTTTTATCAAATTCTGCATATACCAGTAAGATATTAATCTAGATCCTTAGTAATCAATTTTCATATTACATAGTCCCCCAGCAGGTCTAAAGGTTTATGTTCTGTCAACAATTAAATTTTCTGGGCTCTACCTTCTACACCTACACCTCTTGACTCTGGAACTGCATTTGTTCATATACAGCTAGGTAAGGGTGTGTCATGTATCAGAAGTAGGTCACCACTCTTTAGTCTAACATACAGAGTCATTTTGACCTATTAACTATATTCAATAGGGGGTGATAATTTGCAGAATTGTCTTGTTTATGTTTTTTTTTAATATGTTTATATTTTAGTAGATTTTTATAATTTTCTCACATTTTATTAATATGTCATTCCAGATTCAGCAGAAAGTACTTGATGCCATGTTTTTTACATTGTCAAGTGGAGAAACCCAACATGTTCACTTACTTAAAACCATTGATGAAAACACTCAACAAACTGCACAGAGAAGGTAATGATAATCAGCCACCAGTAATACAGGGTAGGCTATGTAGGTTTGCCATTTGCACATTATCAGTGTCTAAGATATTATCCTTATATTTTCATGATAAAAAAGACCTGGTACAGTGCTACTTTCACCCAGACATAGGTCATTGAGACATTTGCCATTGTAAAAATATATACTTCATTCAATGGAGGACTGAATAACCCTGCAATACTTGGCCTTCATTTACTTTTTCATTGAAATGAAATTGATAGTCAATTTCAGTGATTGCCACTGTTCATTATTTAGTTTCCTCATAAAAAAATAGCCACATGAAAATGACATATCCCACTGTTTAGAGGTTAGTATGGACATGAAGGTTAATTTTCTTATCTAACTTAGAATATTTTACCTGCTTTATATTTTAAAATGTCTGTTAGTGTAGTGTGTGAGTTTTTTTGCTAAAAGTTACTTTTATTTGTAATGACATTATAATTGTTACATTTAATTGTAGGAATAGAGGTTGATACCCCTAATGGTAAAATCTCTGTGAAAGCTCATCTCTTGGCCTCTTCCCTGGATTTGCCAGCTAGGGCACTGGTGTCGTACATGAAGCAGTTCAATGGAAAACAGGCATGTTGTGTTTGCCTTGATGAAGGAAAAACATCACAAGGGAACCCACTGCATCGTTTCTATCCCTTTCATGAAAACATGACGATAAGGTCCAATGAAACTTTCAGACAAGATGCTACTGAGGCTGCCAGAACCGGAGTTGTTGTAAGTCAGATGATCACTTCAATATTTATCTTTAAATTACTTCTTTAATCACCATCATACCAACCAGACCTATTTACCTAGCTAATTAACTTTATGATTCCTTACCATAATCATCATTAATGATAGCAGGATAATGGGAATTTTAGTGAAGTGTACTTCATGAGAGATTTTAAAAAAATGTCCTTTGGCAAAATCAATGAAAAATACAGCTTTAAACTTTTTATTTTTAAGGATTATAAGACTATACAGCACTGAAAAGAATGCATTTTAATGCTAAGTATTCTTTAGATTAGCATTTGGTGTACACTGAAAAATACCTTAATAACCAATTTGTTTTTGAGCAAAAAATAATTTATTTGTTAGCAAGATTTAAGCATTTCTTGTTCTTAGTCCTGTTCAATGAATGTTTAAATGAAGTACAAAATATATCATGAACATTTTCAGGTAAACGGAATAAGAGGACCATCGTCATTTCTCACGCTACCTTACACTGACATGGCAAAGATGTTCCCTGTAGACTGGATGCATTGTGTCCATCTTGGGATTACCAAAGCCCTCATGGGCTTTTGGTTTGATGCAAAGCACAGGAGAGAAGATTATTTTATTGGTGATAAAGTAAATGTGGATTATATTCATAAACCAGTATATAAGATTAAAGGAATTGAAATATGAATGGCTAAAGAAAATACTGAATTTACCTAATGTATGAAGTTAACTGCCTGCTAATAAAAGTACAATGTACGACATATGATCTTAGAACAACCTCCCTGATCAATGTATTTGTCTTACTTTTGTATAAAGTTTCCAATGTATTTCGTGTGCAAGAAATCAATTCTGAGATCCATATTTAAGTTAGTATGTCAAATATTAATATTTAGTGTATATGGTCTTATCAGTATGTATTTTTTTTCTCTTCTTACTGCAGATGGCATTGCTGAACAAAAGATTTCTAAGTTTGAAAATTCCTGACTTTGTCTCAAGACGACAACGTGGCCTCAATGATCATGGACATTGGAAAGGTACAGAGTTTGCATTTATATTAACTTATAACAAATAGCATGAATTTTTTCACTGTAAAACTGCAGAGTTTACATCTTAGAGAAATTTTTAAGATGATAATCAAGAAAGGTGTTGATAGATACATCTCCAACACACTGAATAATTTAACTGAAATTCTGTTAACAAAATTATGTTTTGTAATACCGGGGATGAGGTAACATGAAAATAATAATAAGATAGACAGAAATGAGTTCTTTAAAAATATGTTTCAGCATCGGAATGTAGAGAGTGGTTAATGCACTTTTCAACACCTGTGCTATACGGGGTTTTGCCTGCTGTCCCATATGTTCATCATCTTTTACTGGTTTCTTCTATGAGTCTACTCTCCAAAGATGGCATCAGAGTAGAAGACATTGACAGGGCTGAGAGCATGTTAATGCTTTATTGTAAAATGTATCCTGGAATTTATGGTAAACAAACCTTTCTTAGAGTCCTAAAATTAAGCTAGCAATCATCAAATGATTAGTCTTCCAAAACTGCCATTCAAATGTCATCAATTCATACACATATTTGTAATATTTCTATGTCTCTGTTTTATTAGTTTTCAGAGGAATTTCACAAAGTATGTCTTTGTTGAATTTGAAAAAATTATGTTCAAAAATGTGGTTAATTTTTCTCCAGGTAGACTTTATCGAGAGTTTCTTTATGCTTCAGGGGAGCAGTCACAGACGATGAATGTCCATCTTTTGAGACAGCACAATCAAGTGAAGCAGTTTGGGCCACTTTATGGCTTCTCTTGCTATGGATTTGAATCCATGAACAGCTACCTGAAAAGTATGGTACATGGTACAGGCCATGTAAATAGCCAGGTAATAATACACTTACATATATAGAGCAAAAAAAAAAACAGCAATTGCAGGCTTATGGGAGTTTTCTTTGGACTTCATTTGTCACATTTTCTTGAAAAGGATTGAAACGATGCTACAGATTTCCTTGCAATATTTCTTCTTCATCCAGGCAACATGCTTGTTTCCATTGAACTTCTTCATGTATGGCACCAGGGCCCTACCTGGCAAATCCAGAGTTGAGGCCAGGAAGTGAGCTTTAACAGAAAGATTACCCTCTGGGGTATATCAACCTCTACTCCTACAATGAAATATAACAATTTTAGTTATTCTACATAATTTTGGACTTGTTATTGTTTCTTGCAAATATCACATTGATATGTAAAAGTATGCTTAAAAAGCATTTTTGTTAAAAGATGATAGTGGCAACAACAGACATCAGAAGATTTGCTTGAATCTTAAACACCTATTCTTTCAGGTCTGTTTTGCTGTCGGGATGTCGAAGCAGATTACCAATCTGGTACAGCAATATATTCATGGGAACGTCGATGACACCCTAAAGTCTCTTGCAGAATCACTTGGTTCAAAACTTATCAAGTAAGTTGAAACAAGAATGCACAAAAAAGTAGATAAACAATACTTTAAATTTTAACGTGTTCTTGGTATTTTTAAGTGCTACTTGTACACATAATTTATTTCCTCTTACTGCTTCCATGATGTCGTGAATTAATGAGAAAATTTGCAACAATCATTTCAGAGAAGACAGAACTGTTAAAAGAAGACTGACAGCACTAGGGCAGAGAAGACCACTTAACCCAGCTTCAAACTACTACCATGCAGTGAATGCAGATATTCGTGCCAACAACCCCTCTGTATTCCTTCGACTTCAAAATGGTGAGGAAGTATTGTACTCAGAGGAGTACCAAAACAGGAAAACCAGGAACTCATACACAATTTGCTTTATCCATAACCAAGAGGAAATGTACGGTTCCATTGTCACCTTCATCTGCACCTCAAAGAGTTATGCTGTTGTTGAGAAATTCCACACGGAAGAATTCAAACTGACCCAGGAGGATAAAGGAGCTATCAGCAATACACAGTTGTCGGAATTTAATAAACTTTGTGAACATATTGTTATGGTAGTGTCTGAAGCAACAGAGTGTTTGTTTATCCCTGTAGAAAACATTGTAACAAAATGTGTTTTCATGAAAATTGGTTCTGATCTCATTTTCTTGAGCAAACCGCCAAATCTTTTGGAGCATAATTGAAGGTATATTCAAAGGGAATAATGTCTGTTAAAGATTAAATAATAACAACTTGATGTATTTTGCAGAATGGTTATTATACTCTTTAGTGTTTTGTTGACTTTACGGAAATATGTTAATTTACTTTACCCTACAAAGTTGAGACAGCACTCGTAAATATACAATGCATGTCATAGTACACATGTCAACAACATCATGGCTATGAGAGATGATCATTGGAACTTATGATATAGCTGACCCTTCCTTAATGATAAGGTTCTTTTTATTGATTAAGTGACAAGCATGAACCTGTAGATAAAATAACTTGCATTTTAACCTTTTTGAATGCACAGTTCTAAAGTTGAAACTATGCCAAATATGATTTATTGGTACCTGTGTTCTACACCAGTTCTAATTGGATTTTAGAAATGAAAATTAGCAGTTATTTGCCACTGAAATTTACATATCAGTGAAATTCCAGTGCAACTGGAATTGCTTTCCAATGGAATTATTTTCCACTGAAATTCCATTGCAGCTGGGTTTTTTCCCACTGGAATGGTATTTCACCACTGGAATTCCACTGACACTGGATTTTTGTCCACTGGTAAAATGGTTTCCCAGTGGTATTCCACTGGAAATAGAGATTCCATTGGAATTCCAGTGGCTTCCAGTGGAATTCCAGTGAAATTTTCTGTGGGGTAATAGCATCCCCCTGTATAAACACCCCTTCCTTAGAAGTTCCGGAACATGATGATGACATTACTATGACTGTTTGACCTAAACCCAACAGGATCTACCAAACTCCCTTAAATAAATAAAGGTATTACCTGACACCCTCATCCGATTATACTCCTTGGCCCGCCGGGACCCCCTCTCCTGTGTGTCTGCATTAATGCCCTGATTACAACACCAGGCAACTAAGTACAACATATAAATCACAAGAGCAGTCAACTGGTTACAGAACAAATATGAATATAAGCATATGTATTGTGTATAAACAAAAATTAAACAAATTTACTTTGGTGGGTTTTTTGCGCACGATGTCGTTTCCCGGATTTTTTCATAAATAAATTATTTTCATCTTTAGATAGAGATAATAACCAACAGGAAAAAATATTGTATATGAAAAATACCCGTTTCTCTTATTCACCTTAATTTTTGTTCAGGACAATAAGTCTATAAATATAATGTCATAACCCGACCTACATACGTCAGATTCTGGACATCGATCTAGAAGTTTTATACTGGTCGGAATAAAGACGTATGGAGGATTTTAGATGTCGGATGGACATTGTTGACTGGTTGGATTTACGACGTAAGATTTTAGACGTCGGATGGTAGTTTTCTGCTGTTAGGATTTTTGTTTGTTTGATTAATTAACGTCCTATTAACAGCTATGGTCATGTAAGGACGGCCTCCCATGTATGCGGTGTGTTGCGTGTATATTGTGCGAGGTGCGTGTTTTGGGAGACTGCGGTAAATTCATGTTATGTCTTCTTGTATAGTGGAACTATTGCCCTTTTTATAGTGCTATATCACTGAAGCATGCCGCCGAAGACACCAAGCTGTTAGGAATTATGATGTACATTTTAAGACGTCGGACTGATGTTGTAATCTAGTCGGCGTTGTCACTACTTAAATTCAACTAATAATTACTGATTCCACGTCGTGTGTCCACTGAGTACGTTTGATCAGAAACATATACACAACTCCTTTTCGTTTGTTTGTTTGAGTTTTACGGCCCATCGACAACTAAGGTCATTTAGGGCCAAACTACAAGTCATGCATTATTATCAGGATAAAAGATCAGGGTAAGAAAAGACAAGTAAGGATCAAAACACAGATTGTAAACGTTTATTTGATAAAAAAAAAAGGTTTGCATGGGATAAAATAAATTTGGCTAAAACACACGAGAAAACTCATGCAAAATGTTGATGAAACGATGAAATGTTAAGTTGATACGATGATATGATGAGAAAAACGTTCATATTTTATCTAAAATACCGATTTCTCGGAGATAATTAAAAATACGATTATGTTTCACGGCATGAAACAAAGTGTACATGTCGGAGACATCGTAGTACTTATCTCGTATGTGCTTAAAATCAATATAGTGCACTAAGATATGCTCCACTGTGAGAGGAGAATCACATGCATGGCATGTGGGAGGATCCTCCCCTCTCAATAGATAGGAATGTGTAAAATATGTGTGTCCAGTTCGGAGCCGAGAGAGAACAACTTCCTCTCTGCGGTCTCTCCGACTGGACAGTTTAGGATCAAGTGTAGGTTGAATTTTCAACAGTTTGTTGTTTGTTTCGGTAGACCACCTTTGTTGCCAATGGTGTTTGATGGCTGAGTGAATTGAAGGCAAAGAGCAGTCTTAGCTGCTTTATCAGCCTGTTCATTCCCCTTTATACCCACATGACTAGGAATCCAGAGATAAGTAATTTGAGTTTTAGAAGACAATCGAAATGTTCTGATCAAAAGATTTTGGATTAATGTGTTTCTAGGGTTTCTTGATTTCAAAGCCTGAAGAACCGAAAGAGAGTCGGAACAGATAATTGCCTTTTCAATGCGGTGTTCTTCGATATGGTCAAGAGCCAGACCGATAGCACAAGATTCCGCAGAGAAAATGGAGGCAACATCCGGGAGTCGGATAGAGGAGCAGTGATTAGATGTACAGCATGCTGCCGCAACATTATCACCATCTTTTGATCCGTCAGTGTAGATCTGAACATGGTCAGGGAAAACCCTAATGCACTCCCGAAAGGAGGATTTGTGTTCTTCGGGTAATGCACTGGATTTTGCCCTCTCGTGTAGAGATAAATTGATATCAGGTGTTTGAATGAATCATGGTGGTACATCCGATATGGTGTACTCGTCAATGGTGTCGAAATTTATATTTAGTTCCAGCAACAATTTTGAAATTCTGATGCCAAATGTTGGTATGAGCTTTTGATTTTGTGTAAACATTTCTTGATGTTGTGGATTGAATACAAGGTTAAATGCGGGATTTTTGGGGTTGGATTTCAGTTGAGCAGCATACTGTAAGGATAATTTCTTTCGTCGATCGTCTAGAGATGGCTCATTAGCTTCCACATTGAGACTCTTCACAGGTGTTGTTCGAAAAGCTCCAAGTGCAACTCCTTTTCATTTTATCTCGTATATTTGTTTTATTTTTTTCCAAATACCATGCACACTTTTTTTATCAATAACTTATGAATGGTCAATTTGCAAGTTACTTGTTTGTTTAATTATTTTAACGCCCTATCAACAGCCAGGGTCATGTAAGGACGGCCTCTTATATATGCAGTGTGTAGCTTGTGTGAAGTGCGAGGTGCGCGTATTGGGAGACTACTGTATATTCATGTTGTGTCTTCTTATATAGTGGAACTGTTGCCCTTTTTATAGCAATCTGATTGAAATACAGATCCTTATAAACATTTCCGTTCAATAGACGATCTGAGAAAATCCGATTAAGGGTAATGTTCGGATGACCTTTATACCACGTGTAATGCTGACAACGCCATTTGCCCCAACATATAAATATGATTAGCTTTATTGTGCTCTTTAGGCGAGATGACTACGTACACGAAAATAATTCAGAAATATTTTTTCAAACTATTTCGTCCCCTGAAATTCACTGTCAAAATTTTGCCAGCAGCAATTAGATTGGCCATTTACAAAGGTCACCTGGACATGACTCCTTATGGGATTTTCACAGATCCTCTTATCTAATGTAGTGGTTATAAGGATCTGTATTTTAATCAGATTGTCATTTAAACGACTTCTTCTCAATAACCGAAAGGTCCAGGGTACTGATATTTGGCCTGTAGCATGCTGGGATGAAGGGCTACCAAGTTTGTTCAAGTGAATGACCTTGACATTCATTTAAGGTCACAGGGGTCAAATAGGCTGAAAATTCTTCAAACAACTTCTTGTGAATAACTAAGAGGCTAAGAGAGACCGGATATTGTACCCGCAACATGCTTCGATGAAGGACTATCAAGTTTGTTCAAATGAATGACCTTGATCTTCATTCAAGGTCACAGGGGTCAAAAAAGGCTAAAAATTTTACACAACTTCTTCTCTAGCTTTCCTAATGCCTCCCTTGGCACCGCCTCACTTTTGGCCTTGAGTTGAGCGTTCGCCCCTGTGAGGAAGGCTCTGGGTTCTGTCCCATGGCCGAGACACACCAAAGTCTATAAAAGTAATAGTTTCTGCTCCTGCTTAGCGCTCAGCATACAGATAGTGGGACGACTGGTTCGCCCGTTGTCAGTATAATGTGACCGGGTGGGGTGTGTTGCTTGGTGTCTTCGGCGGCATGCTTCAGTGATATAGCACTATAAAAAAGGGCAACAGTTCCACTATACAAGAAGACACAACATGAATACACCGCATACATGGGAGGCCGTCCTTACATGACCATAGCTGTTAATAGGACGCTAATTAATCAAACAAACAAACAAACAAGAACCAGAAGGCGCAGGGAACTGATATTGGGCATGTAGTATGCTGGGATGAGGGGCTACCAAGTTTGTTCAAATGAATGACCTTGATGTTCATTCAAGGTCATAGGGTCAAATTGGCTAAAATATTTTAAACGACTTCTTGAAAATAACTAGGTCTAGAGACCTGATATTTGGCCTGTGACATGCTTGGATGAAGTGCTACCACGTTTGTTCAAATGAATGGCCTTGATCTTCATTGAAGGTCACAGGGGTCAAATAGGCTTAAATCTGAAAATGACTTCTGTTCAAGAACCAAAATGCCCGGGATACTCATTTTGGACCTGCAGCATGCTGGGATGAAGGACTACCAAGTTTGTTCAAATGAATGACCTTGACCTTCATTCAAGGTCACAGGGGCCAAAACGGCTAAAATCTTTAAACGACATCTTGAGAATAACTAGGAGGCTTAGAGACCTGATATTAGGCCTATGCCATGCTGGGGTGAAGGGCTACCAAGTTTGTGAATTTTAATGAACCTCAATAATCCTTTAACTAGCTGACATATTTAAAACCGAGTACCACATTGACCAATATCATTACCCCCACAATGTGTAAATTGTACATCTGGTGTGCCATTCAACTTCAGTAATTCTTCCACACGAAAGGCTAGATTATCAATAGTACAATAGTAATGCCACCCTGTCCCCGCCTATACAATACATATCCAGACAGAGCCGACTCCCTCCTTGGGGGGAGTTCAAAGAGCTGTAATATGCTCTCCTTACTATTTAGGAGTCAACCAACAATACTTTAACTTTCCTGCCTGAAAAACCGCACTGCAAGTTTTTTTAGCTCACCTGACCCGAAGGGCCGGTGAGCTTATTTCATGGCGCGGCGTCCGTCGTCCGTCCGTCCGTCCGTCCGTCTGTCCGTCAACATTTCCTTTAAATCGCTACTAGTCATAGAGTTCTGCATGGATTGTAACCAAATTTGGCCACAAGCATCCTTGGGGGAGGGGGAACAGAACTTGTATAAATTTTGGCTCTGACCCCCCGGGGGCAGGAAGGGCGGGGCCCAATAGGGGAAATAGAGGTAAATCCTTTAAAACACTACTTGTCCTAGAGTTCTGCATGAATTGTAACCAAAATTAGCCACAAACATCCTTGGGGGAGGGGGAACAGAACTTGTATAAATTTTGGCTCTGACCCCCTGGGGGCAGGAGGGGTGGGCCCAATAGGGGATTTAGAGGTTAATATTAAAATTCCTTCAGAAAAGAAACAATGAACCTGTATTCAGAACATTACTTGGCATTACAAACCAGGTGAGCGATACAGGCCCTCTGGGCCTCTTGTTTATTGCAACCTAAGAAGAGTTATCATAGATGTTCTAATTTAACTTTTATAAGCTAATGATTTCCACCTTCCCATATCCTGGACAATTAACAGCAATATGAAAAATAAGGGTTAATTGAATGTGGGTACCAGACAGCTCGACATTATTAAACTGCACCACTTTTGATCTATTGAACCTAGTTACCGCAAGTTCACCTACTCTGAGTAGACTTGAAAGGCTAACAAAAAGGCAGCTGAAAAAAAAGTTTTGCTTCAAAATCTGACTTGCATCTTTTAGAGAGTTTGGGAAAGATATCAACATCACTACTGTTATTGGGGCACGACAATCCTTGGACCCTTTACGCCTTTGCATACCTATAACCAGTTTTTTTCACAATGAAATTGCTTGTATGGTCAGTTTTTGTTTCTTCAGCTCTGTTTTGGTTGCTTTGTTACTGTTGGTCCCTGTGTTTGGTTTTGGTGCCATGTTTAACGTCAAAAAATGCCCCGGCCATGCTTCCCCATCTCGGACAAAATCCGACGCGTGTGTTTTTGCTCCCATCTTAACCGGAAGTTCCAACATTTGCTGCTAAGGGAAGGGTTATGTGTTTGAATACTCCGCGGTGCACCAGACACCAAAAGCTGCCATAATTCAGAATCTATTTCGGCCCAAGACCACATCAGAGTGCGCACTTGTTTCAACCGAAACTGAATATCATAATTCCTCCAACCAACACCCTCAAAATGCTCAGCTGCAAACCTAACAATACTCATATATTTGAGGAACTCTTGGTGTCTTTCTGGGCATTTGCATAAATAGACACTGTTAAAAATGAGAAATGCCCTTGTCCACTCTTCTATATTATAATTAATTTTTACCCCATTTACTAATACCAAGTTCTGCCTAAAAGCTGACTGATTCTGGATCAAGGAAGGCCCCTAATTCTATGTATTCATTTTCCAGACCTTTTCTTTCAGTGTTTGGTTAATATTTTCACCTAAACATGATGATACACTAACCATAGAGAGGCGGAATCAAAATCACCAAGATCCATACCTAGGTCTCCAGAGACTGTGTTCTGGACTTGTTCCAGTGCTAGAGCTGATGAAGATGTTGGAGTCGCCAAGGCTGCATGTGATAAACTCATTGATTTTGAAACTTGGTCGGGTTGCTCTCCGAAAATGCTTGCATTTTGCGGTACAGGTGTTGTCAATGGTTCCTCTATGGTAGATGGTACCGACACTGTTGAATGGCATGGCCTCGCCCTATTTGACCGAGGGTTACTACCTTTCGCCCTGGGCATGCTCATTATCTGTAGATCTCAAAACAATACATATAATTCAATACATTATCAATGCCATTAACATCACATTATTTATGCCTATTCAGCTACAAAAACAATAATAGACAATCTAATTTTAAAAGATGTGGTTCGTGATTGAGCATTACCTCAAAATGTCTCAGATATCGGTCTCAAATTTCTGATGTAGGGTTCCCCTTTGGCATTCGGAGTGTCCTGTTAATTTTCAGACTGATCGACTGATGGATTTCGGCTAGTGTTGTCCCGATGATCGATTATAATCGTTGTCTGATCAAAATATTAACCGATTTCCGACAATCTATTATGGGGTTCAACATCGATGATCAGTATCAAAACCGGAAGTGGGAATTCTACTTTCATTTTCCCTTTAAGAGTACATGCTACAGAGTTTTCAGTTTTAAGCAATGGCGTAATTACCGAACCTGGTGATAAAACAAATTGGACTATAAAATATTCATACCGTTACATAAGCAATTCGTCAATAAAGATTGTTACATTGAATCGATCTGATAATAAATCTATGAAACTAATGAATATACGAAACTAAGCGGAATAAATGTAAAGCCAGCAATAAAACAATATGTCGGCCCACGTGACTGAATTATTCAATCCGGGAGGGAAAACAAGATCAAAAGTGTGGAAGGTGTTTTGATTTGCAAAAATCAAAGAGAAGGACCGCCAACAAAAAGGAATCTAGATATGACAAAAGCAATCTGTAAGCTCTGTCGAAAATCATATGCTAACAAAGTTAAGGTAAGCGAGCACGTGGTTAACGGTAAGATCAGTACTACTGACAGAAGCCTCCGCCTATATCAACGATTTGATTCTTTTGAAAAATGACTTCGTGGCGATTTAAGTTATGATTTACTTGTTTACCATCTCATTTATATCTTTGTTAATGTGTATCCATTCCATTACATTCGATTTCCCAACACTAATTTCGGTAGTTGAAGTACTAGAGGGATCATTCTCAAATTGTATATGTAGGTTCCCCTAGGGCCCTAGTTGTTATCCCCCGCCAACTTCGTTGGCGGGGGATATACAAATGGGTTCCGTCCGTCCGTACGAATGGTTTCCGGGCATAACTCTAAAACCAGTAAAAATTTTTCCACGAAACTTCATAAATACATCGGTCTTATGGTCTAGTAGTGCCTTTTGCTATTTTTAGGTTTTCATTGTCTGCATTTTTTCCGTAACCATGGAAACATTGCTGAAAATATCATATTTTGTACCAGGTTCGTTTCCGGAGCATAACTCTAAAACCAGAAGAGATATTTCCACGAATCTTCATAGACACATTGGTCTTATGGTATAGTAGTGCCTTTTGTTATTTAAATGTTTTCACTTTTTGTACTTTTTTTCTCTAACCATGGAAACATTGCTGAAAATGGCAGATTTTTGTGCAAGAATCGTTTCCAGAGCACAACTCTAAAACCAGTAGAAATTTTTCCACGAAACTTCATAAATACATTGGTCTTATGGTCAAGTAGTGCCTTTTGCTATTTTTAGGTTTTCATTGTCTGCATTTTTCCCGTAACCATGGAAACATTGCTGAAAATATCATATTTTGTACCAGGTTCGTTTCCGGAGCATAACTCTAAAACCAGAAGAGATATTTCCACGAAACTTCATAGACACATTGGTCTTATGGTATAGTAGTGCCTTTTGCTATTTAAAGGTTTTCACTTTTTGTACTTTTTTTCTGTAACCATGGAAACATTGCTGAAAATGGCAGATTTTTGTGCAAGAATCGTTTCCGGAGCACAACTCTAAAACCAGCAGAGATATTTCCATGAAACTTCATAAATACATTGTTCTTATGGTCTAGTAGTGCCTTTCTATTTTTAGGTTTTCACTTTTCGTGCTTTTTTCTGTAACTATAGAAACATTGCTGAAAATATCATATTTTTGTAGCAGGTTCATTTCCGGAGTATAACTCTAAAACCAGCAGAGATATTTCCACGAAACTTCATAGACACATTCTTTTTATGGTCTAGTTTTACCTTTTTGCTATTTTTAGGTTTTCATTTTTTGCATTTTTTCCGTTACCATGGAAACATTGCTGAAAATATCATGGTAAATGGTAAATGTTACTTTGCAAAATTCCACCCATCTTTGTGTATATAGTATAATATAAATGTCAAGGCTGTACACCTGATTCAACAATTGCAGCCCCGCTCTACTTGAATTATACACCATGTTTCTTTAGCTCAACTTCCTTTTTCCTGGTTTTTTTCATACACATAAGTCTCCACAATCAAACTTACTTCAGCTTTGATATCTCCATTGGCGGGGGATCTGAATGAGTATGTCCTTGTCCATGTTACATTTAAGGACTGAAAAAAATATGGCCGCCATCTTGGATTTTGTTAACTTCAGTTTGTTACAGCTAATTCTCAGAAAGTCAAAAGGGATCATTCTCTTGGTCTATTGGTAAACAAAAAATAGCCGCCAGGCAGCCGTCTTTGATTTTGATAGTTAAAGCTTGTTACAGCTTTTTCTCAGAACATACTGCAGGGATCGTTTCAAGTTTCATATCGTCGTCCATGAGTCAAAACCTTGTAAATGAAAAATACAGATCATGACATCCTTGTAATCTGCAGGTACATTTAACATTCCCTGCCCGTTGTCAGTATAATGTGACCGGGTGGGGTGTGTTGCTTGATGTCTTCGGCGGCATGCTTCAGTGATATAGCACTATAAAAAGGGCAACAGTTCCACTATACAAGAAGACACTACATGAATATACCGCAGTCTCCCAAAACACGCACCTCGCACAACATACACGCAACACACAGCATATATGGGAGGCCGTCCTTACATGACCCTGGCTGTTAATAGGACGTTAATTAATCAAACAAACAAACAAAAATCTATGGAGGCAGTCGCAATTTGTGTATGGCCCTTTTCAAGTATATTTTGATAAACGAGTACACCTTTATGAACAGCCATGCTGAGGAGAGTGTAAAACAATGAAAAGTTTCTATTTTGATAACCATCACTGTAAAGGATGACTTTTGTTGAGTTTCCAATCTTACGATTGATGTAATCATAAATGCGCGATGCGAAACTGTTAGCAGTCAGTTCTCCTTCACCCTCATGCCAGAAATAACAGCAGACATCTATTGTAGCAAGATTATACACGGTATAGTTATGACATGCCAGCTTGTATTTGTAATACATTGCAATGGCTTTTAGATTTAGTGCCATTAGGAGAGCATGCAAATCAACACCTACCACTTAGCCATCGCCACTTATCGCAGGCCCTTTATCCCTTGCTTTCTCCTCCCTTGCTTCAATCTTCCGCTGAATATCTTCCACGTAAACAGTTTCATTTACATTCTTGGTGTCGTGTCCACAGCAAAACTCACATTGATCCTGTCTATGATGAAAAATTGGCACATCCATGGTCTCCATGAAAGCTGGGTCCACGTCCCGAGACTAGGTGCGTAGCCAACCTATTCGTGGGTTGCATCTCGGTAGGTAGGTCCTGGTAGTTGAATAGGTTTTCTTGTTTTCCTTACTGCTGTTACTTATCACTAAAGACAATTTATAATTCGCGCGCTAAACTTACTGAATTTATAACCGACATCCGTAAGGGACGTGTGCGCATGCAGAATGACAGCCATTAAGACGTGTCAACATATATAATACCGGGTTACATATATGGTAGAGCATACGAGTACAGTTTGCGGTGAGTACTTAAACCCTTGGAAGATGTTATGATATTTGTAGTCACTACTTGTTGTAATTATGATTTTATATAGCGCTGTGTCGATAAACAGCGACATTGTTTACCTGTCCGCGGTTTGTGTACACACGTACAGGTGCGCGGTGTTGTGTTATTACAAGGTCATGTATATATCGTTAGTAAGGATATAGGATGTAATATAAAGTGTATATTATAAACCCATGTAGCTATTCACTCGTGCTATTTTATATATAGGATAGGCACGTGTATTGCTTGTGACTATTATTAGATAGGCTTGGAACCATTAAGGAGTCATGCTCCGTAGATATTTATAGGGTTCAATCATGATAGTTATGGATTATTGTATATATATATAGATGTAGCTGATAAATGAACCCTGGTTGTTGATATAATCAACATAATTAGATGTTTTCATTAGACACAATGATAGTTGACCGTCGTTGATTATGGTTGTATCTGTGATTGTAGTTCTTTATCCGGGTACGTACGTGTGATGAGGAAGGCCGTCCTATAGAGTGACGGGTCACCTTGACCTGTATGTGGTGACTGATACTGTAGCAACCCATACTATGCAGCAGTGGTCAATGCGAGACAGTTCGGGATGCTGATGCTGAATACCGACGACCATTATGGTGGTACAGAACTGTGAAATATGCTTATTGGGTGGACTTCAGCCCGCTCAACTGTGCCATGCGATTAGTGGTACATAGTATACTGAGTGGAACACAGCCTACTCTTATAAACGTCTTTGACGTAAAGAACAGTTGGGGAACACAGTCCATCCTTGCTATGTTTAGTTATATTATTGTATAAATTATGTCTATTTCTTTCAATATATTTTTGTAAGGTGTGCAAGTGAGTGAGATTGATATACTTCTGTCTACTATGTCCAAGACTTTATAATACCTCCGAATAACCTGATTATTGTCCGAGCTCCAGTTTATTGATCAAAGTGATAAGTTCTGGGTTGTCATACCTGTGAATTTCGATATAAGTTTATATGAGGGTAAAAACAATCACTAAACATATACATTGGCCCTGCAGGCAGGGCGTTAGAAATGTACCTCGTGCCCCTATTACATGATCGTTGGAGCCGACTAAATTTAGGATCTTATCTTTCCTTCTTAAATTACTGTATTCTTCCTCACGTCTCCCTTGATACCACCTAACTCTGTGAATTTAGCACTAATGGCACTTTGACCACTTTTTTCAAAATTTATCTTGTTTGTCAGGAAAACTAAAGTTTTACACAGGTGATAAAATGGAAGCCGTTACCCTTCCCTTTTCTATGTTCCATTCTTTCCTTTGCAATTGGGTGGATTCCTCTATGTCCATAATTGTTCTACCATTAAAAGACGTTCTTAACTGTTCAATTAAAGGCATTTCATCATTCTCAGCTGTGTGTCGAGATGCAACATCAAACATGGTTGATGGTCCAAGAAGGGCTTCATCTTCACTTTCATCACTTAGATGATAAAGTGTTTGTAAGAGAAGTCCATCAGTGCCTTTACACGTATCATACAATTCCTTCTCTACCTCTGTCTGTGAACTTTCAGTTGAGGAGTATAGTTGTTTCTTGTTGGAAGGTATGGAACAGATATTGATGGATCCCATCGTCTTAGTTTGTCCCAAACACCTTCCACATCTAAGGACGATTTCACATATTGACTGACTCACCAAAATATCCTAAATCCTAGATTAAATAAACAACTTAGTATCTGGAACATACCTGCTCTCCTTCTTTAGACATTCTGGTGGTCTAGGTCTGCTCTCTACTTAAAAACTGTTCCGCTCAGCTTACCGCATTTGAGGTCAACACGACACTGAAACCTTAAATATCCCGGCTCCCGTTCCAGTCATTCGACCAACAGAGATATCTAACCATCACTCTAAGGGGTAATAAGCTATCAAAGAAAAATGAAGCAGGATCATTAAGTTTTCCCCATTGACTTCACACCCTTCCATCTCCAGGACCTCCTTATCATTTTCTCCGATTTATTCACGTAAGCGTTATGATAGTTCAGCAGCAGCTGAATTTGCTGTTGCCAACGGCAATCTCAATATTTGAAACTAGATATATCACAAAGCAAATCCTTCCACACGAGGCTGTCATCATTTTAGGATTGGTGGGGCCATGTCTCGCTCTCACAGCCTGGATACTATAATGAAATGTTATCATTATACCACAACAGCAGCCTCAGGTGACGATTCCTTAAAAATAACCGAACATGTTTTAATTGGGTGGTGTTCTTGAAACCAGTTACATTAGCCTTTTTGCATAAGATGCCTATTTTTATTAGAAGTTGCGGGCAAGACACGCCAAAGACCTTTTCTGCACTCTTGTCAACAGTTTCAAAATTTTTGGTCTTATTTCATTTTGAAGAATGCTATTCCTACCACTCTTGGAAAAAAATGGCAAAAGGTTATAAAAGCGTGATTTTTTTCTAGAAAATTTCAGCATATATCGTTTATTATAATAAATTTGAACTGGAAAATACATTTATCATAATGTAAACTTAGACTATGTTTGTCACCTTTATTTTCGTATTTTTCATGCGTTTTATTTTGTTGATGATGAGGGCTTACCTTGTTATATTCTGGTAGTTTCTGCTGCTACTTAGCGCTCAGAATACAAGGAATGGGACGACTGGTTCGCTCGTTGGGTGGCATGCTTCAGTGATATAGCACTACAAAAAGGGCAACAGTTCCACTATACAAGAAGACACAACATGAATATACCACGGTCTCCCAAAACATGCACAACATACCCGCAACACACCGCATAAATTGCTTTCTTACGATGGGCCGTAAAACTCAACAAACAAAAACATACCAACAACGTACTGGCAAGGTACTCATCAGATTCTATCAGCACACCTTTGTCGTCGAGAAATCAGTCCTTGACTAATTTTAAGATTTCAGCTAAAAATTCCTTCTTAGGTCATCCAATATCAACAGCAGATTCTCCATGGAAATTTACTTGCAGGGGAAATCTTATATTCTCAATACTTTTGATCTCCTCCAATCATTCTGAAAGGATATTTCTCCTTCCTGGAATTATTTCACACGTTTCTCCTTCGATATCGGTTGTAATATCAAATTGTCTTCCCTTCATTACTGACTGTATGAATATCTTTAAGATATCCTTTGGGACTCTCTAGCCATTCCTTAACGCTCAGCATACAGGGAGTGGGACGACTGGTTCGCCCATTGTCAGTATTATGTGACCAGGTGGGTTTGTGGTTTTTGGTGTCTCGTCGGTATGCTTCAGTGATATAGCACTATAAAAAGGGCAATAGTTCCACTATACAAGAAGACACAGCATGAATACACAGCAGTCTCCCAAAATACGCACCTCGCACAACATACACGCTACACACCTATTCTTTATGCCTAATTTATATGACTAAAATCATGAATGTAGAGGAAATCCAAGATGGCCGCCACAGCCGCCATCTTGAAAACACATTTTGAACTTCTTCTCAAGTTCTACCAGTGCGAATTGGCTGAAACTTGCATGAAATGAACCTGACATGGTCCCGACAAAGTGTTGTTATTTTTCGGGTCGATCCAAAATCAAAGATGACCGCCATCTTGAAAAAACATTTTGAACTTCTCAAGTTCTACCAGTGCAATTTTGCTGAAACTTGCATGAAATGATCCTGACATGGTCCCGACAAAGTGTTGTTACATCTCTTGATCCCAAAATTGAAGATGGTACCATGACACTATATCAAATTAATTCCCTTCATGATTATTGCCAAGGTAGTCAGATGACCGTTAAGGCCCTTGCGCCTCTTGTTTAGGTCACCTGAGACGAAGTCTCAAGTGAACTATTCTAATCGCCTTTTGTCCCTCGTCGTCAGTCGTATGGTGATAACCAATTTACTTTTTCGACTTATTCTCCAAAACCACTGAACCAAATTTGTTGAAATTTTGCAGAAACCTTCCATAGCCAAAGGTCAACCAAAATTGTGATTTACATGGTCCCAGTCCCCCAGGGGCCTGAGGGGTAAGGGCCAAAAGGGGTCAAACAGGCTAAAACTTAAAATCTTCTTCTGAAATTCCAGAAATGGTAGAATCAAATACTCTTCATAGATTGGAAGGTCTCAAGGCACTCTACAAAAATTGTGAATTATATGACCCTGGGGTCTCAAGTTTCCCCCTGGGGAGGGGGTTAAGTTTACTATAGTTTATATTGTGAAAACACGTTGTGGAGCATTATTTGGTCATTTTTAATAGAAAATTATTTAAGTGTTGTCAGAATTATCCCTATGCAATGGCCTGAATCCTATTAACAAATTTTCCATGACTGACTCCCCGGGGGCCTTAGGAGCGGGGCCAAAAGGGATCAAAAAGACTAAAACTTCAAAAATCTTCTTCCGAAATTCTGGAACTGGGAGAATCAAATACTCTTCATTGATGGAGAGGTCTTAAGTTCCTTTACAAAAATTGTGAATTATATGACCCTGGGGTTTCATGTTTTCTCCTGGGGATGGGGTCAAAATTTACTACAGTTTATATAGAAAAAACACATTTATGAATGTTATTTGCTTATTTTCCATAGGGAATTAGTCAAACTGTTAGAATTTTGAGCCTGATATAGCATTTTATCGTCATATCCATATTGGTCCTGGCCAACCCCTCGGGGCGTTAGGGGCGGGGCCAGAAGGGGTCAAATAGGCTAAAACTTCAAAAATCTTCTGAATTCACAGATTTGATGGAACCAGATACTCTTCATAGATAGGAAGGTCATAAGGTCCTTTACAAAAAATGTGAATTTCATGGCCCTAGGATCTGACTTTCCCCTGGTGAGGGGGTCAAAATTACTTAGTTTATATAGGAAAATAACATTTATTATAACACCATATCCATATTGGTCCTGGCTGACCCCCAGGGACCATAGGGGCGGCGCCAAAAGGGGTCAAAATGGCTAAAATTTCAAAAAATCTGCTTCTGAATTCACAGGTTTGATGGTGTTTAGTAAGATGACTGACAAATCCTTCTCGCTTATAAATCATTGTTTTCATGTCTAAATAGAGATAATGAGCAGAAAGAATGACATGAAAAATGTCGGTTACTATTAAGCACCTCAAGTTTTGGTTCATGACAATTATTGTTAGTTTACATTGTAAACTGAAAATTCTGCTTCGTATATTCTCAAAGTGTACCATTCCAGCTATCTTACCACTTCATTACGGTATGCGCTTCATCCACAACTATCATACCAAGTTTGCTCTGATAGGGGTCTTGTCTGAGCATCGTTTGCCAAATTGTTTCCTCCACTAAGTGTTCTGCGTTGCTGAATATAAAGTTGTGGTGTCCGGCTAGGATGTTGTCGTCGGTGTTCTTGCTATATATGTGGCCTTAAATCCTTTAAATCCGTTTAAACGACGACATTGGTCGTGCCCGATACTAACAAGCGGCGCAACAACCAGAACAATTTTCCCTTCGTTAAACAATTGAAAGCTTTCATAAGCTAATGATTTTATGTTTCCTGTTCTCGTACCAACAAAAACATCTTTCCCTGCATTAATGGATCCTATTGCTCGTATCTGTGAAGATCTAAGCTGTGGTATTTTAAATCTGTCATATTCAACCTGTTGTTCAAACGACGCCACCATTTTCCTTACCCATAAATCATTGATACAAGTACAAGCTATTTCATTGGTCGATTATTACGTAAATGGGCGCAACTGCGGTGATCCACAAGGTGGCGGTGTATGGAAGCACGAAATACCAAGGGTAGAAGCAGAGAGAATAGGATGATACTGATTTCAATTATCCTCATTAACAATACATGAATCAAATATCGATATGCATATTAACAACAAACCACGTGTTTAAATGTTACAACACGAGGCAAGGCATGATCATGATTTACCATGTTAAATTAAATGATGGTTCTTTAGATACACAAATTTCGTTCAGTAAGAGTTTATATACCCAAAACATTGAAAACTTACATAGGTGGTTCTTTTAAGATAGCTTATTTTCGTGTGTTTATACGAGCATATTTCTTATATCAAACATGGCGGCCATACTGTTATGGCATGGCGAGTGGTGTAACCAGATGATTCAAGGGGAGTATCTCTAGCTCAAAAATACAACGTCACTGGTTTGAACAATCAATCAAACAATCTATCATCAGCAATGACAGAATTCTGTAAGATTTGTTTGTTTGTTTGGTTTATTAACGTCCTATTAACAGCTATGGTCATGTAAGGACGGCCTCCCATGCATGCGGTGTGCTGCGTGTATGTTGTGCGAGGTGAGTGTACTGGGAGACTGCGGCATGTTCGTGTTGTGTCTTCTTGTATAGTGGAACTGTTGCCCTTTTTATAGTGCTATATCACTGAAGCATGCCGCCGAAGACACCAAGCAACACGCCCCACCCGGTCACATTATACTGACAACGGGCGAACCAGTCGTCCCACTCCCTGTATGCTGAACGCTAAGCAGGAGCAGAAACTACCACTTTTATAGACTTTGGTGTGTCTCGGCCAGGGGACAGAACCTTCCTCACAGGGGCGAACGCTCAACTCAAGGCCAAAAGTGAGGCGGTGCCAAGGGAGGCATTAGGAAAGATAAAGTCAATTAGGAAGAAGAGAAAATATAAGATCCTAAATTTAGTCGCCTTTTACGATCATGCAATAGGGGCAGCAGGTACAATTCTAACGCCCTACCTGCAGGGCCAACACTACATCTTGTCTCCGTGTATAACTTGTAAAGTATTTTGGATTTGACAATGTGATGTTTAATAGTCCAGCAGCAGATTGTTGTTTAAATTGTGCAGGCTCTGTGAAGGAAAACATATCTTTGATAGAATAACAAGGACCGCAAGCGACCATCATTTGAATCGTGTGTCACCATTAAGAGAGTTTTAAGTGTCAATAGTAACAACTCAAGCATAATCCTATTTCCAAACCATTGGAGGTGAAGTACACAAACTGTGATAACTAATGGCTGCTTTTACAATAAAATCTGTGAAATGTTACAAACTGACAATTGAAAAAAATGACATTTTTTAACATGCATCGATTGCTTTGACTTCTTTGTCTTAAATTGTATTCATTATATGTTTGTATGTATGATTATAGGTACAGTTTGATAGCTATAATCATAAAATTAATCTCACAGTTACAGCAAGCAAAGATGTTGTTATAAAGTTTATCACATTACTATAATTGTAATAAAAAGTATCAAAATATTACCATAACACATGGATTAATTAATTAGCTGGCTCTCCCATGACATACTGATAAATGATTCTTTGATCCTATATACCACTATACCAGATCAAATTAAATTGTCTTCTGTAATCCTAGCACTCGGTAAACAGTTATTACAATTAAATACATCTTAATCATTTCTTTGATCACAAACCTAAACAAAATACACATACTTATTTCTCTCAATCTTCTTTTCATACACTTGAGTACTTCTGATGAGATATTTAAACGCATTTGATGTGGTTGGCATGGTATATGATAATATTTACAAAACAACTTCTTGAACTGTCATTGACAAACAAATTGATTTCACATTTTATACACACTAAAAGAGGAGATATGACCATGCAAAAGTGTATGGATTGATTTATTATGAAAGTTTTAGGCAAGCATTATATGAGCTTAAGTTAATGCTAACCTCGGTATCATTAAAAATTTTAAGTTAGCATCTGTAAGCAATCATATTAATTAAGAATCCAATTTAAGGTAAGCATTGTGTGAACTAGTTCATCTAAACTGAAGTATCTTCAAAAAGTTCAAGGCAAGCATTATGTGAACTAGTTCTTCTTTACCTAAGTATCACCATAGCTGTTAATAGGACGTTAATTAATCAAACAAACAAACCTAAGTATCACCAAAAAGTTTAAGGCAAGCATTATGTGAACTAGTTCATCTTTAATGAAGTATCCTCAAAACGTTTGGGGCAATATGATGGGATTTCAAAAGCAAGTCAGTCTTCTTCAGAATCCTCGTGATCATCATCATCTGGTATTGGCGGTAAATCTCTCAGCAGTCTGTCAGTGATTTGTTTCATTGTCCGTTTGAAAAGTTGTTTATCGAAAACAAATGGTAGATTTATTTATGGATTTAAATCCCTCCAGAGTGCGATCTGCCTCTTTCCATACATCTACTTTCTTCAATATGTTAAGAATTGCAGTAAGGTCTTCTTCAGAAGATCTCTTCTTGTGTGTGGTTTTGATAGAGTTAATCCTGATCATACTATCAATATTTGACACCACATTCAAAATAGTTGGTGTTGCTTTACTGATTGCAATGATCGATTGCTCAGTCTTGTTGGAACGTAATCTCTTTGGCGCTTTCACTTCATCACTTCATTTACAATGGGTACATTACAAACGGACTTTATTTTTTACTGTCAGTTACTGGGAGGCCTTCATTACATGACCATAGCTGTTAATAGGACGTTAATTAATCAAACAAATATTTTGGATTTTGATAGTTGAATCATTGATCATTCTTTGGTGGGCGCAAATGTCAATCTTGGGTCTCGTGTTGTTTCCTGTATCAATCTTTACCAACAAGATATCTCCAATAATTGTAATTTAATTGTCATGTTTAAAGCAGGTTTGTGAATTATTTAGGCTTGTTTAATGAGCTTATTTCAAGCAGAATCTTCACTGAAGGTAGGATGATAGAATTATGCCTGCTGCCCCACTGCATGATCGTAAACTGCTACTAAATTTGGAATCTTAATTTCGTAGTTTCTGAGAAGAAAAAAACCTTATTTTTCAAAAAGCTTTAGAGTTATGTTTAGCTATTGATTTGTTTGTCGCGATCTACTTTAATCATTAACATCCTAGGGTCATATTTGCTGGGTCATGTGCATTCATTAGGTCACATTCAACAAATGGTATCGTTTGTCAACCAGGTATCTTCTGGGTTTTCTATATTTAAAGCAAGTGTTCCAGCTATTCAAGTTTCTACCAGTGTAATTTAGCTGAAATTGCCCGAGATGATCCAGATAGGGTCTTGACAAAATGTTTGTTAATTTTTGTTGTTTTTCCTAATCCAAAATGGCAACCTTTTCTAATTACTAATCTATAAGACTGTTGATAAGGTTGTCAGATGACCCTTTAGGCCTCTTATTAATTTCCAGTGTTCATGTAGGGGGCGTTGTAGTCATAATAATGGCAAATCTACTCTAAATTTTTAAAAAAAATCTGCCATGGTTGTATTTTCACCCTATATGCAACACCTCCTTTTTAAATGACCATTTTACAACTTCAAATAGTGAATTAAAGGTATGAAAATATTTAAATAGCCAAACATTTAATTATCAGTATAAACAACATTTAATTCGGAATATACGAAATGAAGTATGGATTTTCATGATTGAAGCGTATGATTCCCCCTACTGTCATGCTTTCATTAAAAGGGTATATATGACATGTTTTTTAGCTCACCTGGCCCAAAGTGCCGGTGAGCTTGTCATGGCCCGGCGTCCGTCTGTCCGTCCGTCCGTCCGTCCGTCCGTCCGTCCGTCAACATTTCCTTTAAATCACTACTAGTCATAGAGTTCTGCATGGATTGTAACCAAATTTGACCACAATCATCCTTAGGGGAGGGCGAACAGAACTTGTATAACTTTTGGCTCTGACCCCCCTGGGGCAGGAGGGGCGGGGCCCAATAGGGGAAATAGAGGTAAATCTTATAAATCGCTACTTGTCCTAGAGTTCTGCATGGATTGTAACCAAATTTGGCCACAAACATCCTTGGGGGAGGGCCAACAGAACTTGTATAAATTTTGGCTCTGACCCCCCTGGGGCAGGAGGGGCGGGGCCCAATAGGGGAAATAGAGGTAAATCCTTTAAACCGCTACTAGTCATAGAGTTCTGCATGGATTGTAACCAAATTTAGCCACAAAGATCCATTTTGGAAGGGGAACAGAACTTGTATAAATTTTGGCTCTGACCCCCTGGGGACAAGAGGGGCGGGGCCAAATAGGGGAAATAGAGGTAAATCCTTTAAACCGCTACTAGTCATAGAGTTCTACATGGATTGTAACCAAATTTGGCCACAAACATCCTTGGGGGAGGGCGAACAGAACTTGTATAAATTTTGGCTCTGACCCCCTAGGGGCAGGAGGGGTGGGGCCTAATAGGGGATTTAGAGGTTAATATTAAAATTCCTACAGAAAAGAAACAATGAACCTGCATTCAGAACATTACTTGGCATTAAAAACCAGGTGAGCGATTCAGGCCCTCTGGGCCTCTTGTTTAAAGTGAATAGTCGGGCAAAGAAAACCAGTCTAAATGCGTTCATTGGCCTTCCAAAAGTTCTCACATATTAATACGACGGTCAAGTTCTGCTTAGTTTCCCAGTTCTGACCATAAAAGTAAAGAAAAGTTGAAAGCGAGGCTGCGTGGAAATGTAACCACGGACATAGTTAGCCGGGAGGACGTTTTAGAATTCCCATACTTTAAATTAATTTCTTCGTACGCAGACAGATTTTGAGATTTTATTTTTCCATTTCATAAGAAATTATACTGGATACATTCACACCATTTTTACTGACTTTAGCCATCCTTGCCCGACTGTTCACTTTAATTTCTGAAAAAAATATGAGTAAAGGCTGTAAAAACGCAGTCACTAACAAAGAGAAAAGATCAACTATTTCGTTTTAATAAACTCACCCACTCGTCAAAGACGTTCCAGCACTAGCACCGTACACAAATAAAAGTTGGTATATTTATCAACCCGTACAGTCTGTCAACTTTGTCAATTGGTATTCCCGC
This sequence comes from Argopecten irradians irradians, assembly GCA_004382745.1. Classification (NCBI taxonomy): domain Eukaryota; kingdom Metazoa; phylum Mollusca; class Bivalvia; order Pectinida; family Pectinidae; genus Argopecten; species Argopecten irradians. Next base: position 481,394 of record SAYR01064128.1, on the reverse strand, counting down.
AACAAGGTAAATTTTGGCAAAATGTACGCTTCAGTTGTGCAAGTCCACAGGGTGTCTGTCACTATATACCCATGCCATTATGTTTACTAGCATGTAGTAGAGGCGCTTGTGTGACCGGATATGACTATTTTATATGCATACACATCGAGTCCTTGTCGGGAAAATGGCGGCTTTTGATTACAACATGCAAATATGGCATATATGGAAATTCCCAATTGATACCAATGTAAATATTCAATGTTATAATATCATCTGAACATAGTGGGAATAATGTTTGTAAGAAAGAAAAAAAATCAATTTCAGAGTTTAAGTGCATTTCCGCATATCTGCATGTATTGCCCCAAAAACCTAGTCTTTGTTTCATGTTCAGTGGTCATAAAAGTATATAATAAACGTATTTGAGATGATTGAAATGCCTTCCTATATGCTATATTTGTATTATATAATCTAGAAGGCATATACGTAACTGGCCTGCTATACCTTTCGACCGGGTACGAAAGGGTGCCTATGTGTCCTAGTGGAGCACTGCCTCAGAAAATCGCTCGGGCATAATTTTCTAAATTTTTATGGGTTTCCAATTATTTCATACGCATTCATATGTCATGTTTGTCAAAACCTAACAAAACAATCATTCTTAATAGCTACTGTACCGTTTACAATGTGCATACCTGCTGTATCATTTACTTTCGAAAAAACCTTCACATTTATATGTGAAAACTAATGTCTCGCTGTAAATTTAATATTTTATACAGTTCAGTTTTATTGCCTTTGTAGTAAGTTACATTAAACACGTACGATAAAATGCATACACATGTTTTAATAATGTTTTGCATAATCATTACTTTGCTCCATTAGCAGTAATAGACATCATTATCTGTCGAAAAGACTTTACATCAATATTGCAGCTACATATAATTTAATGTCTAAGGATAAAATGGATGCATAGACACTATATACAAACTAAAATATGTTCAAGTACACATAAAAGTGATATATAGGCATACAAAATATTACTAGATTACACTAGTATACATGGGAGGTGGTCCTTTGGTTGTTAAATAGGACGTTAATTTATAAATAAAACCATCTAAACAACCCGTACAGTCATTGTCCTCTTTGTCCATGGATTATTATACCCCCACAACGAAGTTAAGGGGGTATACTGGAATTGGGTTGTCTGTCTGTCCATAGACACAACTTTGTCCAGCGAACTCCTACTAAACCACCGGACAGATTTTGATTTTAGTACATAGAACCCGGACATAAAGGAGCATTGAGTTATCTATAAATGGTTCTACAAACTAAGTAGGCTATGATTATTAGTGCAACGTTTCGGTTTTTCACTTTATAACCTGTTACAAAACTTTGGATCCGTTTTGTATCAACTGTACCTCAGCACAAAGAACAAAGAATTTGAATAAAATTCGACATTTTAATTTGTGTTCTATTATTCTTTTTCCAATATTTACATCACATATATATATATAGTATAATGAAATCTCACAGCATTTATATACACACTTTCACTTGGCAGAGATTCCCAGCATTCCACCTTATAATTAGGAGTATTTACTAAAGTTCCAGATCTGGAACCATTCTGTGTTCCGAATCTGGAACTGGTTCCGAAATTGGAATTGGTTCCGAAATTTGAATTTGAAATTGGAATCGATATATCGATTCGACTGATCACAAACGAGGAAGCTGCAAGGAAAGCCATACTTGACAGAAGGACAACCGACAAAACCATCATCACAATTACGCCCATACCCGAATATACGCCGACAGACAAGACGATCATAAAACTAAAAGGCATGACGGAAATGCAGAACAAAAGAATTTTAATTAACGTTGGAGGGACAAAATACGAGACAACGATACAGACTCTGAATAACGATCCAGCAGGACTACTATCTATATTGATATCAGCAAACTCTCCCATGAAGCCCTACGAGGTGGATAACTTATACACATATTTTATAGACAGAGGCCCACGACACTTCAGATTTGTACTAAATTACCTTAGAAATATCAAGTTTGTATCCATGGCTCGTCTCCTGCCGGCAGGAACAGCAGTGCTGGAGGAAATATTGGTGGAGGCGAAATATTATCAGCTGGCTGGACTCCAGAAATTATGTGAAAGGAAAATTCAGAAATATAATTATTAATCAATGAATCAATCTGTATCAGCAAATGGACAAGTGACTACCTGTGATTCGACGAGTGACTGTGTATAATTAATTATTAATATTTTTCTGAAGTGATATTATATTTGTAAGTAATATTTTATAAGTCTATCTTAAAGTCTCAAGGAGTGAAAGGTTTGGATATCTACAGTATAATTATATATATTTAAGTTACAAAGTATATTTTAGAAGTATAAATACAAAGTGATATAAGTGAATATAAGAGTATTCTATAAGTTATGGATTACGTAAATATATAGACAAATCCTGAAGTTTACCAGTACCACTACAGTAATGGATTTCACCACAGGATCCTATCTATGCATTCAAAGTGGATTACATACATTACCTGGATTACACCGGATACTTACCTGGAGTCATGGACAACCGTATTAGTGAAGATGTGTACATATTTTTCAAATGGATTATAATATTCTCTTACTTCTGCAAGGATCATCCCCGATGATATGACAGATTCCTGGAGCCGAGTTAAAAGATTAATATAACAGTGACTGATTATAATTTAATACATCAAAGATTTATACGTTCTTGCATACATGTATGGCAATTAATTAATAACCATGAACTTTGTGAATATTTACGGACATTACTCGATGTTGGCAAGACAACACGATAGAAGATTTTCATGGTTTAACTTATGATACTGACTGACATTTCTTACTAATTGGAATGCGATAACCGTTATTTTAACTTAATATTAGCTATTGATAGAATAATGTTCATATTTATATATGATATTTATAATTGATATTTATTTGAAATTCGAGACGAATTTTATAAAGTGGAGGGGCAGTGTAACGTACCTCATTTTAGGTCTCAATATTACCTATGTAGTTTGAAATAATTGGCGGTAAAAATGGCGATTCATATGATGTAAGTGTAAGAATGAAATAGCTATATTTATCATTATGAGTAAGCATGAGCTTGTAAGTTTACGATATCTAATTGTAAAAGTATCTTATATTACCATATAATCATACCTTTTAAGTAGTTAAGTCTTTATAGACATGTTGTAATGCTTTATTCCTCCGGTAAACACGCCTTGTATGGCGGCCGCCATCACGCATTTTCTATAGTTCATAAACCGGAAGTGACGTATAAAGTGCGGGAATTTTAAAGATACTTTGTGCGCGAGGTTGCGTTCGATAAGGGTATAAAAGGCAGAAATTCTCAGCATCGTTACCATTCTCTCGCAGACGACAGAGATATCACCATTAGATTCTATATCTAGACCTAATATGGCAGATTTCGGAAAATTGGTGAGTGTTGGTCAATCCTTCACAATGGATATTTAATCCAGATTTGAAGTAATGTCAAAAATAATATAAACATTTCAATTCCAATTTCGGAACCAGTTCCAGATTCGGAACACAGAATGGTTCCAGATCTGGAACTTTAGTAAATACTCCTAATTATAAGGTGGAATGCTGGGAATCTCTGCCAAGTGAAAGTGTGTATATAAATGCTGTGAGATTTCATTATACTATATATATATGTGATGTAAATATTGGAAAAGGAATAATAGAACACAAATTAAAATGTCGAACTTTATTCAAATTCTTTGTTCTTTGTGCTGAGGTACAGTTGATACAAAACGGATCCAAAGTTTTGTAACAGGTTATAAAGTGAAAAACCGAAACGTTACAATTGGTGTCAGAAGTGGGATTGAAATGTTTATATTATTTTTGACATTACTTCAAATCTGGATTAAATATCCATTGTGAAGGATTGACCAACACTCACCAATTTTTCGAAATCTGCCATGATAGGTCTAGATATACTCGAATGGTGATACGTATCTCTGTCGTCTGCGAGAGAATGGTAACGATGCTGAGAATTTCTGCCTTGTATACCCTTATCGAACGCAACCTCGCGCACAAAGTATCTTTAAATTCCCGCACTTCCGGTTTGTGAACTATAGAAAAAGCGTAATGGCGGCCGCCATACAAAGCGTGTTTACCGGAGGAATAAAGCATTACAACGTGTCTATAAAGACTTAACTACTTAAAAGGTATGATTACATGGAAAAATAAGATACTTTTACAATTAACTATCATAAACTTACAAGCTCATGCTTACTCATAACGATAAATATAGCTATTTCATTCCAACACTCACATCATATGAATCGGCATTTTTACCGCCAATTATTTCAAACTACATAGGTAATATCGAGACCTAAAATGAGGTACGTTACATTAGAATAGTTTGTTTCTGTTCCAGATTGCCCGATGCGTTTCCCTGATAAATTCTATTATATATCTGACCAATAACTGTTCTGTTGAACGATTTGCTCATCCCATTACACAATTCAAAGTATTCAATGTTATGATAAAAGTTAAGCAATCAATCTACCATTTGCTGCCATTCATTTAGAGTAAGTTCATTATTCATTTATAGTAGACAATGTCATTTAGGTTTGCTGATCAGTTAAATTATATCTAGATGCGTCGTAGATATCTGAGGTAGATGATACATGACTTTAAAGGGACTCAGTAGTACATAAATGATAGCCTACATACACTGTAAATACCAAATATGAGATTTTCGATTTCAAATTGTTAATTGAAATTCCGCTATAGTGATGTTCGGAGGTTTACTACCTGTTGTTATTTTTTTGGAATCACTTTTTCTCTCCACTGCAATGAGCCTTTGTACCAGTTATGCACACGTCGACCTGGACTCCAATGCATACTACAAATCATTTCTTCACTTGGAAACCATTGGAGTGGCACAGTGTATGAGGATGTGCAAGCGATACCGACTGTGTGAGAAAATCCACTACGACCGTGAGCAGCTTACCTGTGATCTGATGATGGTATCTGCTGAAGGAGACATGACGTCACTATTAGATGTAGACAATGCACAGGTGAGTCCGACATATCACTGGTTAAATGATGTGTTTCATGTATTGAATGATTCAAATGATCAACAATTATATCACTTTTTAGGTCATCTGACCCGAAGGGTCTGGATGACCTACAGTCATCCTGATTTGTCCGTCGTCGTCCGTCGTGCTAAACTTTTTCCTTTAAAACGCTACTCCTCCTTGACCGCTGAGTGGATTTCATCCATATTTGATGTGAAACATCATTGGGGAAGGTTGATTTTGATTGATGGGGCTTAACGTCCTTGTTCCGGTTATAACCAAGCATAGGACACTAAGTGGGGAGGGGGTTTATAGGGATATTAAGGGAGGCAATTTCGCACTTTACTGTATATAATAAAGGTTCTAAATTGTTTGGGCCAGGAACGCTAACACTGTGCCTTACACTAATTAAGATTAATGAATAAATAAAAACAATTATAATAATAATAAATATATAGATAAATAACCTTGTAAATTTTGACTGCCACATAATTGTCTGCCTACATTACCCTACCTAAGCTATATTAACATAACAAAACCTACAACCTACTCTGTGGCGGCTTGCAATAAGCCTTCTCTTTTCGAATACCATCAGAGGATCTTTAACGTGCATGGCGTGACTGACCGGACCCCGGATTAACGTCCCTTCCGAAGGACATAGGAGTGGTAGGGGACAGTTTGAAATAGCATAAAGGAAAGCAGGAAATACGAAAGTAGGTTTAGATGGTTAATGGGTAGAAGTTTATTTTTAAAGTGGGAATCTTGGATGCCATAGTTTTAGTGGAACTTGGCTATCTTAAGAAGGCTTCCGATGGGTTTAAAGATAAAAAAAAATAGATAGATAAAGGGTGGTGTTTATAGCTCGTGCAGGGGTTGTTAGAAATAGAAGAATGGGTTATATGGTGAAGTGTTTTATATTACAACCAATGTTTTCCTCGGAAGACTGTTGATTACTGTGTAAAATCATCCACAAGTCTGTCCTACTAACGCAGAAGTTTGTATATAAATCACGTTGGATAGTAGTAAAGGTAGAATAGTATGATAGAAGATGGTAGGGATTGGGGTCGGGATAGGGGGTGCTTGGGGGGAGGGGTCATATATGAGGTTTGTTTTGTTGTTTGGTGTATATGTTTATAACGTGATAATGTAAATCAACATGGACTACATGCTCTCGTCAAGGAGGTAAAGCTAAACGTTATTTCCTATCGTGGGAGATGCTATAAATGTTGTGATGTTGTTGTTTTGGTATGTTTATAATGTGATTATTGTAGATCAACATGGACTACATGCTCTCGTCAAAGAGGTAAAGCTACATAATACACATTATTTCCTATCGTGGGATGATGTGAGTGATGTAATGTTGTTGTTTTGGTATGTTTATAACGAGTAGCAGAAGAGAGACTTCAGAAAGATAGATTTTTATAGGAGTAGCTTTGTGTGATATCCATTCAAGTTCACCGCCCCGACCTATTTCTAGGCATCCCATAGTAAGGAAATGGTGACGGCTTATTAAATGAACTGTACACTTAATTGAGAAAACAAATGATGGAAGTAGAGGAAAATCAAAAATAAAGAGAGAGAAAAAAAAGTGTGATAGCCAATCAGGTCCACCGCCCCGACCTATTTCTAGGCATCCCATAGTAAGGAAATGGTGACGGCTTATTAACTAGACTGTACACTGAGTTGAGAAAATAAAGAGAGAGAGAGGGGGGTGAGAGAGAGAGAATGTTATAGCCAATCAGGTTCGCCGCCCCGACCTATTTCTAGGCATCCCATAGTAAGGAAATGCTGACGGCTTTCTGAATAGGATACACACTTAGTTTCTAGTGATATGGTTTTGTTGAAGCATATGTGGGAAAAAAACAGTAGAGGGAGAGAGAAAAAAAAGGGGGAAATTGAAGAATAAATATATATATACATATGCTTGTATAATACGAGTATGATAGCCAATCAGGTCCACCGCCCCAACCTATTTCTAAGCATCCCATAGTAAGGAAATGATGACGGTCTACTGCATGGATACATACCTGCGTATCTGTATTTATATTTGTGCTAATGTGTTGTGACGCGCGTACGGGTCAGTATTGTTGGTAAGGTGTAGATCTAAGTAGCCTAGATTTTATCTATATAATCAATGTCAGTGAGATATGCAAGTAGAAGGTCAAATATGGTTCCCAAATATTGTTTAGGAGGATTTAGTATAGATTTAATATCAAATTTCATTTTATCTAGCTGTTCTACTTGGTCTTTAAAAGTTGTCCTGTGAAATTCATGGACGTTACATTCTAATAAGATGTGTTCTATCGTTTCCGGTTCACCACAGTTTATACAAAAAGGACTGACCTCTTTCTTAATTCTGTTGATGTTCTGACCTAGTTTGGTATAACCTAGCCTTAGTCTGGTGATAACTGTATCCTCTGTTTTATTATAACTATATAACTGGGGTTTGAACTTATCATTATTTTCTATGTTTTGTAGCCAGTTATTAGTTAATGTCGACCAACTATCTTGCCATATCTTTTGAGTCTGTTCATTAATTATACTAACGACCTCTGTGACACTTAAGTCTATATTAGGATGTATTACATTTGACCCTAAGGCTTCTTTAGCTAATTGATCTGCTATTTCATTACCTGCTATATCTACATGCGATGGTATCCTCTCAAATTTAAGATCAATTCCTAGTTTATCTATTTCTGAAATCATATAATAGATTGCACTAAGTAATTTAGGCCTACTACTATTGCCCGTTAACAGAGATGGTAGAGAACTGAGTGAATCTGAAAGGATAACTACTCCATCAAATAGTGTATGGTTTTTCTTTACACTTATTAAGGCTACTTGTATAGCTACAAGTTCAGCTGTATAGACTGAGGCTCTATCGCTTAATCTTAATGAATTTTTAGCATTAAAGGATTCACTATAAACACCTAAGCCTACACGGTTGGAATCTGGATTTTTAGAGCCATCTGTATAGAATTTAGCAAAAGTACTATTCTTGTTTTCTATCAGTTCTAAAGCTATGTTTTTAGCGCCAATCGGGTTATTGTGTTTATCTACTATCTTAAGGAGGTCTAGTGATATCTCAGGGTCTACTTTTAACCATGGGATTAATAGATCTTGTTTACGGGAGATTTTAACATTATTTAAACCATACTTCTGTTTTAGTCTATGTATTTCTGATGGGTACCGGGCCCTAGTTTTAGAGACGGGATGTTCACTAATTTTAATGTCCCTGTTTAGAAGAAATTTATTGCTATGTTGTTGTGATCTAGCCCAGTATTTTAGTGTAAGATTTTCACGCCTAAGAGTTAGTGGGATTTCACCTGCCTCTGCTAATAGACTATTACTGTTAGTATTTTTAATTGCCCTTAGCGCTACCCTTAAGGCTGAGTGTTGGATTACATCTAGATGTTTTAATACTGAATTGCTAGCTGTATTATATACCTTACATCCATAATCTAACCTGGATCTTACTAATGCTTTATATAACATTAACTGTGTTGTCTTATTAGCACCAAACTTACAGCCTGAGATATATCGCATGGTATTGATAGCCTTTTGGCATGATTCCTTAACATATGTAATATGTTTATTCCAAGTTAGTTTATGATCTATTATAAGGCCTAAATACTTAACATGTTTTTCAAATTTAAGTTCAGTTTGCCCTAAGTATTAATCTGGAAGTTTCTTATTGCTGGAGAAATACATAGCTACAGTTTTCTGTTAGATGGTTTAAAACGTTTTTGCCTGTAGTCCAAATACATCCGTCATCTGCATATTGAGCTAAATTGGTCTTATTATATAGTGTATGGAGAGTAGGAGATATTACGCTACCCTGAGCTACACCGTTTTCAAGTTCATATTGATCTGATAACGTATCATGAATTCTAACCTGGATCTTACGGTTTTTAAAAAAACTGCTGACAAAATTTAAATATGTTACCAGTTATACCATGATTTTTAAGTGTAACTAAAAGACCATCATGCCAAATTAAGTCATATGCTTTCTCTAGATCTAAAAAGACAGCTAATGTACTTTGTTTTAGGTTGAAACCTAACCCCTAGCCGAAACACACCAAAGTCTATAAAAGTGGTAGTTTCTGCTCCTGCTTAGCGTTCAGCTTACAGGGAGTGGGACGACTGGTTCGCCCGTTGTCAGTATAATATGACCGGGTAGGTGTGTTGCTTGGTGTCTTCGGCTGCATGCTTCAGCGATATAGCACTATAAAAAGGGCAACAGTTCCACTATACAAGAAGACACCACACGGACATACCGCAGTCTCCCAGTACACTCACCTCGCACAACATACACGCACCGCACCGCATGCATGGGAGGCCGTCCTTACATGACCATAGCTGTTAATAGGACGTTAATAAATCAAACAAACAAACAAATCGTTATATCTGAAGTGAGTCTAAGAAGTGGGTCTAATGTTGATCTTGAGTTGAGCGTTCGCCCTTGTGAGGAAGGCTCTGGGTTAGAATTATACCTGCTGCCCCTATTGCATGATCGTAAAAGGCGACTAAATTTAGGATCTTATCTTTTCTTTTCTTCCTAACTGACTTTATCTTTCCTAATGCCTCCCTTGGCACCGCCTCACTTTTGGCCTTGGGTTGAGCGTTCGCCCCTGTGAGGAAGGCTCTGGGTTCTGTCCCCTAGCCGAGACACACCAAAGTCTATAAAAGTGGTAGTTTCTGCTCCTGCTTATCGCTCAGCAAACGGGGAGTGGGACGACTGGTTCGCCCGTTGTCAGTATAATGTGACCGGGTGGGGTGTGTTGCTTGGTGTCTTCGGCGGCATGCTTCAGTGATATAGCACTATAAAAAGGGCAACAGTTCCACTATACAAGAAGACACTACATGAATATACCGCAGTCTCCCGGGACAAGCACCTCTCACAACATACACGCAACACACAGCATACATGGGAGGCCGTCCTTACATGACCATAGCTGTTAATAGGACGTTAATTAATCAAACAAACAAACAAAAATCTGTCCCCTGGCCGAGACACACCAAAGTCTATAAAAGTGGTAGTTTCTGCTCCTGCTTAGCGCTCAGCATACAGGGAGTGGGACGACTGGTTCGCCCGTTGTCAGTATAATGTGACCGGGTGGGGGTGTTGCTTGGTGTCTTCGGCAGCATTCCTTCAGTGATATAGCACTATAAAAAGGGCAATAGTTCCACTATACAAGAAGACACAACACGAATATACCGCAGTCTCCCAAAACACGCACCTCGCACAACATACACGCAACACTACGCATGCATGGGAGGCCGTCCTTACATGACCATAGCTGTTAATAGGACGTTAATTAATCAAACAAACAAACAAAATACATAAATGCGATGTTAATGCTATGGGCCTATATGATGCAGGTTCCTGTGGGTTTTTACCTGGTTTTAGTATAGGTATAACTACGGGCGTTTTTCCACGATGCAGGATAGATCCCTGTTCCCAATATAGGTTGATTAGTGTTGACAATAATCTGTGATGTTATCTGGACAGTGTTTGAGGATGGTGTATGATATATTGTCGTCACCCGGTGAATGTGGTTTTTCTTGTTCTGAAGGCCTGTTCGATTCTGTGATTGTGAATGGGCAGTTCAGGGGACCTGTATTGGGGCCTGGTTCACTAATCAGATTCTGAATGTTAATCTGGTCTTGGATTTTATTTGATTTAAATTCAGGGGTTAAAATTATCATTACTGCTAGCGCTTTGATATTGTTTAGCTAGAGTATCTGCCTTTTCCTTATCAGTAATGTTGTTGATACTCAATATAGGAATTTCTGATCTATTTATTCCCTGAATGGCTTTGACCTTAGTCCAAACATTTTTTTTCAACAATATTATTTTATTCAGTAATACATTTAAATAACAATACATTTCCCATTCGCATATCAAGGCTCTCATTCAATTTCCATATTTGTTTTATTTTAGATCAAATTTATCTCGCTCTTCTCTCTTACCTAATAACAGATGTATTAAGAATTTGCGTGCATACATTTTAATCATTCGTCTCATCCACTCAAAAAATTATATTCAATGAAGTTAATTTAATTAATTTCCACAACAATTTTAAAATATATCAAGGGAGACAACTCTTACATAAAATAGTCAGAAGGGAGACTTTCATTCCGTTTCATTCTAATATTCCGGGAAAAAACCAAACACATTTACTCATAAGGAACACCATATTCACCTTAACTTGCACCACTCTCTGCATCTTTCATACAGCTATATTCAACATTCACACATAATAACAATACTTCTTGTTACAGTAATACTGCATAGTCTAGTAAATTGATTGTTGTGTAATTAAAATAATAATAATGATGGATAAATATAGAAGGACATAAAATCATTATTTGAAGGATATTTTATAATAATAATGATTAATATACAGGAGGACACATACAATCATTCTTTGACGGGACATTTTTGGTAAAAAATATATAAAAAGACATACTGAGTATAGAAAGGGAAAACCTTTCAATAATTAGAGTTTATAAGTCTTATTTTGAAAGAAAAAAATTGTGCAAAATTTACAGTATGATATATTGAATATGAATTTGGTGCATCGGCAAATAATAAAAAAAAATAAAAAACATTTTTTAATTAGTTTTATTATTTAATGATGAGCAAAACTCTTCCCAATGATTTTGTTTAGCATTTTGAATAATGTTATTGAAATTGTTTTACACCTAAACATATTCTGCCTTAAGTGTTGCATTAGTTTTATATGCCTCCATTTATTTTCTCTATTCTTTTTTAGTTTCTTAGCTAAACCTACACTCATCGTTCCACCATGGATTATTTTTCCTAATTCTAGGTTTACCTGATGTTCTAGGTATACAAGCTGAAGCTAGATCTAATATAACGTTGGTTAAGTTGGAATTAAAATTATCAATGTTATCGTCATGAATATCGTCAAGCTGGATATTTTCAGTAAACAGTTTAAATTGATCCCAATTAGCCTTATTGAAAACCCATCTAGGGGGAATTGAATTGAGTTTAACGTGAGGTTGAAAATCAAATTGTGCCAAAACTGGATAATGATCGGAAACCTAGAGTGCTATCAAGGGATTCCAGTAGCTACATTTACTTGCTAAAGATGGTAAAGCTAGTGTGATATCTAGATGGGATTCGATTACCTCGAGTATATCTATTCTAGTTGGTTTACCCTCGTTTAATATGGTTAGATCAGTCTGAACTGCCCATTCATAAATTGTGTCTCCCCTTTTGTTGTTTTTGTACTATACAAGAAGACACTACATGAATATACCGCAGTCTCCCAAAAACACGCACCTCGCACAACATACACGCAACACACCAGCATACATGGGAGCCGTCCTTACATGACCATAGTTGTTAATAGGACCAAACAAACAAACAAATACTTTCCCACAGTGTATGGTGTCCGGACTGATCTTGAGCCATATTATTGAAGATAAATGGAGGTCTTTTGTGGTTTTAAGTGGCTTTCGGTATCTATTTGTAATGTAGCTGGCGTTTGCTGTGTCCTGATCTTGTATGATGTGTATCTATATGTTTTGCCCTATATCTAGTGTTTGGGCGGGATGGGGAATGCTGAGTCTGTTTGGAGTAGAGTGAACTTATGTTTTTGTATTTCCCCAATCCCTGGTGGTGTTCTTGAGTAGGTGGCTTGGACTGATATTTGGAAAATGGTGCTGTCAATGTCAGATGAACTGTCCAGCATGTAATATCGATGTTATTGTGTCAGTTTGTGTTTCAGTTGAGACAGTGTGGGAGGTGTCTGTGTAAAAAGTATTGTGTTGTTGGAGGTTGAAAGTGATGTTTGTGTAGATATGGGTGTAGACTGTGTAGGTATGTCTGTTGTCTCATACCCGTTTTGTGTGTTTATAAGGGCACGGACTTTGTTAATGGCGTCCAGATCTGTGATGCTTGTGTCACGGGTTACAAGGACTATGCTGCCTAATAGCTCGGCCGTGAGTGTATTCCTGTCTGTGGTGTTTGGAGTGGTGGGAGCAATTGTTTGTTTTGTGATTGGTTTCTTAGTGTGTGTATTTTTGATGACATCTGAATAAAGGATGTCTTCTGAAACATGTGATGCGAAGTTTGTGTGCCCTTGAAATCGTTTGGTTTTTTTATTCTGTTGGGCACGTTGTTGTGTGTGTGGTGCGTTGAATTTTGTGACAGGGTAAGTGATTTTATAAAAACTACTTCCCTTGGTAGGTGTTGTAGTGTTAAATTCCAGCAGATGGATGTGTGTGTGTTGTTTGCTTTTTGTTGTACATTCTGCTGGCTGTTTTTAACGTTGTTTATTGTTTGTAATTGTGATGTGGGTGTGGTGAGGGGATACGATATATGACCCCTTTGGATGAAGACAGTTTGGAGGGAGCGGGTTTGGGACCGGGGTGGGGCGTTATAAGGCCTGTTAGACCGCCGTGCAGATACAGGAAGTACCGTCGACACGATCTACCAGTAACGCCTTTTGGAGCGTCACCATAGTAGCGCAGATGATGAGAATGATACCCGAAGGTAACATCCGAATATCTCTGACGTCACTGGTGATGCCCGTGTACGCAGAGATATCTCCACGTACACGCCCTGCATGAAGTGGTTTCCTCTCCTTGGGGGTGAGGATAACCACTGCAGGGTTATCAGCAGAGGGTGCTGATGGGGCCATAGTTGGGGAAATAGAGTATAGATCAAAAGAGAGAAACAGAGGCCATGGGCCTAAACGGTCATCTGACTCATGGCACAAAACAACAAAGTCACAGTATAAAGTATTGGTTAACGATAAATACAAACAATACAAGGAACTCCTAAGTTGAATATGTAAGTTTCTGAAATAGGTAAATGTCATTTGTTGAACAAACTTTTAGCCCTTCATCCATATATGGTTGTAACCCATTCAAGGATTAATATGAGGAGTTGTCAGAATTTTAAAGCCAAATTTCAGCAAAGCTCCCATTTTGGACCTCCCGCCGTACTATCCCCATGGTCTTAGCTCGGTCCTTTAAAAAATATGATTGTCCTCACCTTAAGTTCCCCCTTCTAGAATCAATAATAAAATCCCTATAGAACCAATTTTCATTGAGATCGGAGAACTGAAACCTTAAAACAGGAAGTAGGCCAGCGGCCATTTTGGGAATACCAAAAATCTTTAAGAAAATGTTGTATGTTGTTCGGCATCAATTAAAACCCCTATAGGACAAATTTTTCGTTGAGATCGGAGACCGAAACCTGAAAACAGGAATTGGGACAGCAAAATTTAAGAAAATTTGCCATTTTGGGGCCCACCCCTCAGCCCCTAGGGGTCAGACCAGACTCATTATATATAAAATATGATTGTCCTTCCCCCAATGATGTTTCACACCAAAATATGGGTGAAATTCATCCAAGGATGAAGAGGAGTAGGATTTTAAAGCTAAAATTAAGAAAATTTGCCCTTTTGGGGCCCCATCCCTAACCCCTAGGGGTCAACAAGGCTTATTTATATAAAATATGATTGTCCTCCCCAATGACGTTTTCACACCAAATATGGATGAAATCCATCCAATGATGAAGGAGGAGTAGGATTTTAAAGCTAAAACAAGAGGCCCATGGGCCTTTACGGTTCATCTGACTCATGGCACAAAACAACAAAGTCACAGTATAAAGTAGTGGTTAACAATTAATATAAATAAGACAAGGAACTCCTTAGTTGAATATGTAAGTTTCTGAAAATGGTAAATGTCATTTGTTGAACAAACTTGGTTGCCCTTCATCCATATATGGTTGTAACCCATTCAAGGATTAATATAAGGAGACAGATTTTAAAGCCAAAATTTCAGCTAAGCTCCCAGTTTGGACCTCCGCCGTACTATCCCCCATGGGTCTTAGCCTGGTCCTTTATAAAATATGATTCTCTTCACCTAAAGTTCCCCTTCTGATTCAATTAAAAACCCCTTTAGACCAATTTTCATTGAGATCTGAAATGAACCCGAACACAGGAAGTGGGCCAGCAGCCATCTTGAAATACCAAAATTTTTACGAAAATGTTTGCATGTTGTTCGGCATCAATTAAAACCCCTATAGACCAATTTCATTAGGATCAGAACGAAACCTTAAAACAGGAAGTGGGCCAACGGGCCATCTTGGAATACAATGATCTTTAACGAAAATGTTTTGCACGTTGTTCGGCATCAATTAAAACCCCTATAGACCAATTTTCATTGAGATCAAGAGAGTGAAACCTGAAAACAGGAGTGGGCCAGCTAAAATTAAGAAAATTTGCCCTTTGGGGCCCCACCCTCAGCCCCTAGGGGTCGGACCAGGCTCATTTATATAAAATATTATGGCCTTCCCCAATGATGTTTAACACCAAATATAATGAAATCCATCCAAGGATGAAGGAGGAGTAGGATTTTAAAGCTTAAAATAAGAAAGTTTGCCCTTTTGGGGCCCCATTCCTCAGCCCCTAGGGGTCGGACCAGGCTCATTATTATAAAAATATGATTGTCCTTGCCCAATGATGTTTCACACTAATAATAAATGAAATCCATCCAAGGATGAAGGAGGAGTAGATCTTAAAGCTTAAAATAAGATAATTTGCTCTTTTGGGGCCCCATCCCTCAGCCCCTAGGGGTCAGACCTATCTCAAATATATAAAATATGAATATCCTTACCTAATGATGTTTCACACTAAATATGAATGAAATCCATCAAAGGATGAAGGAGGAGTAGGAATTTAAAGCTAAAATAAGAAAATTTGCCCTTTTGGGGCCCCACCCCTCAGCCCCTAGGGGTCGGACCAGGCTCATTATATAAAAATATGATTGTCCTTCCCTAATGAAGTTTCACACCAAATATGGATGAAATCCATCCAAGGATGAAGGAGGAGTAGGATTTTAAAGCTTAAAATAAGAAAATTTGCCCTTTTGGTGCCCCACCTCTCAGCCCCTAGGGGTCGGACCAGGCTCATTTATATAAAATATGATTTTCCTTCCCCAATGATGTTTCAAACCAAATATAGATGAAATCCATCCAAGGATGAAGGAGGAGTAGGATTTTAAAGCTAAAATAAGAAAATTTGCCCTTTTGGAGCCCCACCCCTCAGCCCCTAGGGGTCGGACCAGGCTCATTTATATAAAATATGATTGTCCTTCCCTAATGAAGTTTCACACCAAAAATGGATGAAATCCATCCCAAGGATGAAGGAGGAAGTAGGATTTTAAAGCTAAAATTAAGAAAATTGCCCATTTGGGGCCCACCGCCCTCTGACCCCCAGGGGTCGGACCAGGCTCATTTTATATAAAATATGATTTTTCCTTCCCTAATGTTGTTTCACACCAAATTATGGAGAAATCCATCCAAGGATGAAGGAGGAGGTAGATTTTTAAAGCTAAAATTAAGAAAAAAATTTGCCCTTTTGAGGCCCTGCCCTCTGACCCTAGGGGTCCAACGAGCTCATTTATATAAAAATATGATTGTCCTTCCCTAATGAAGTTTCACACCAAATATGGAGAAATCCATCCAAGGATGAAGGAGGGAGTAGGATTTTAAAGCTAAAATTAAGAAAAATTTGCCCTTTTTGGGGCCCCGGCCCTCTGACCCTAGGGGTCGGACCAGGCTCATTTATATAAAATATGATTGTCCTTCCCTCATGAAGTTCACACCAAATATGGATGAAATCCATCCAAGGATGAAGGAGGAGTAGGATTTTTAAAGCTAAAAACTAAGAAAAAATTTGCCCTTTTGAGGGCCCTGCCCCTCTGCCCCTAGGTGTCCGACCGAGATTATTTATATAAAAATATGATTGTCCTTCCCTAAATAAAGTTTCACACCAAATATGGATGAAATCCATCAAAGGATGAAGGAGGAGAAGGATTTTAAAGCTTAAAATAAGAAAATTTGCCCTTTTGGTGCCCCACCTCTCAGCCCCTAGGCGTCGGACCAGACTCATTATATAAAAATGATGATTGTCCTTCCCCAATGATGTTTCAAACGAAATATAGATGAAATCCATCCAAGGATAAAGGAGGAGTAGGATTTTAAAGCTAAAATTAAGAAATTTGCCCTTTGGGCCCCGCCCCTCTGAACCTAGGGGTGGACCAGGACTCATTATATATAAAATATGATTGTCCTTCCCTAATGAAGTTTCAGCTTGTACACCAAAATATTGGGATGAAATCCATCAAAGGATGAAGGAGGAGTAGGATTTTAAAGACTTAAAATAAGAAAATTTGCCCTTTTTGTGCCCCACCTCTCAGCCCAAGGGGTTCGGACGACTCATTTATAAAAATATGATTGGCCTTCCCCAATGAATGTTTTCAAACGAAATATAGTGAAATCCATCCAAGGATAAAGGAGGAGTAGGATTTTAAAGCTAAAAATTAAGAAAATTTGCCCTTTTGGGGCCCCGCCCTCTCTGACCCTAAGGGTCGACCCATGGCATCATTTATATATTAAATATGATTGTCTCCTTAACCAATAAATGTAAGTGTCACATCAAATATGGATTTGAAACTCTCATCCAAGGATAGAAGGAGGATAAGATTTAAAGCTAAAAGATTAAAATATTTGCCCTATTTTGAGGAACCCAGGCCCCTCTGCCCTGGTGTCCACGAACCGAGAATATTTCGTATTATAAAATATGAATTGGTTCCTCTTTCCCTAATAAAAGAGTTTCACCCAAATTATGTGAATGAAAATCCATCAAAGAGAATGAAGGAGGAGAAGATTTTAAAGGCTTAATTAATATAAGAAAATTTAGCCCTTTTGGGTGCACCCACCTCTTCGAGCCCCTAGGGGTCGCGATCCAGAACTCATTTTATATAAACATTATGATTGTCTTTTCTTCCAAATAGAATAGATGTTTCCAAAACGAAATATAGATGAAATCCATCCAAGGATAAAGGAGGAGTAGATTTTAAAGCTAAAATTAAGAAAATTTTGCCCTTTTGGGGCCCCGCCCCTCTGAACTAGGGGTCGGACCAAAGGCTCATTTATATAAAATTATGATGTCCCTTCCTAATAAGTTTCACAACCAAATATGATGAAAAATCCATCAAAAGGATGAAGGGAGACGTAGGGATTTTTTAAAGCTTAAAATAAGAAAAATTTGCCCTTTTGGTGCCCCACCTCTCATGCCCCTAGGGTCGGACCAAGACTCATTTTATATTAAAAATAATGATTGTCCTTCCCCAATGATGTTTCAACAAATATAGATGAAATCCTCCAAGGATAAAAGGAGGAGTAGGATTTTAAAGCTAAATTTAAGAAAATTTGCCCCTTAGATAGGTCTTGGGGCCCCGCCCTCTGACCCTAGGGGTCGGACCAGGCTCATTTATAAAAATATGATGTCCTTTCCCCTAATGAAGTTTCACACGCAAATAGTGGATGAAATCCATCAAAGATGACGGAGGATAAAAGGATTTTTAAAGCTAAAACTAAAGAAAAATTTGCCCCTTTTGAGGCCGCT